>JBAWJQ010001649.1:0-283748 GCA_037783105.1 Bactrocera zonata | reverse complement strand
CGAATGCTAAGGATGCTTTGAGTTGAATCTAATTTTTAGAGGTATTTTAGCTTAATAATTTCCCTTCCGTCTACCGACTTAGATACGACAATTATAACATTTATGATTATACATATATTTTTACACAGGTGCACAAAAAAATGGCGCATCCTGGTGACATTGATCCTGACTCTCCTGGTGGTCTGAAAAAAAAAATCAAAAGAAATTCTTAATCAGTAAGGATGCTGTTATAGTCCGGGAACACGAAAAAATTTTTTTTTGAAAAATGGCGACTGCCTGAAAATAAAAATCATTTTTTACACTTTTTTTTGAAATTCCTGATTTTTTTTTTTAAATATTAAAAACAAAAGTTTTGACACGACGCTGGTAGGATCGATAACGGATTGTATAAAGAAGGTTCAAACAAAATTTTAAGTAAATCGGTTGTATAGAACTTGAGATAATGCCGGTACCGTGTGGAAAAAAGTAGTTTCGAGAAAAACGCGTTTAAAGCTTAGGAGACAATTCTAGTGAACACGGACGCCACCTCACGAAATCGGCTGTATCTCCGAAAATAAGTCATATTTTGAAAAATCCTTCCAAGGTCATATTTTTGAAAGTCTAAACTTTAAATATATAAAAAAAAACAAATTTTTCAAAATTCTAGATTAGAATACCCCCTTAAGCCTGAATAACGTTTACAAATCGTTCAAATTTATAACGAAAATTCACGTTCTGCAAAGACTGAGTTTCGTGCCCTTCCCTCAACTTATGGTCAACATGATCGGCCTACTGAGCACACTATGCGCAACACCATCAGCCATCTTTAGCCCTGACAATTATTACTTAAATAATAATCCACCGGATAGACCACGTCCAGCACGCAATGAAGAATATATAGCAGACGTAGCTGAGAGTCTACATAAAGACTGTTCAGAGTTCGGCGCCGTTCAGAAAAACTCGGATTGACATATGGAACCATTTTACGTTGAGATCTTAAGTTGAAAGCGATCAAAATATAGCTTGTGCAAGAACTGAAAACGCTCGACCTTCCCAAGAGACATCGCTCCGCTCTAAGGGGTAAGAGCGACCTGAACAGATTCAAGAGCTGTCATTTCATACAGAAACAAAACAATAGTTTGGTGTGGTTTATAGGGCGGTGGAATCAACCGACTATCTGTTGCCTGAAATTGAAGTTTCTGATCTCGACGACATTTGGTTTCAACAAGACGCTTCACTTCTCCCACATCGCATCAATCAATGAATTTATTGAAAGAACCCAACGGTGAGAGATTAATGTACGTTTTGGGCTGGTAAATTGTTCATCAAGATCGTGTGATATAGACACCGTTAAACCTTTTCCTGTGAGAATATGTAAAGTCTATGAGGACAATTCCGCTTCGACTCAGGCTTTGGAGCAAAACATTACGCATGTCATCCGCCAGTTATCAGTCGAAATGCTCGAACGGGTCATCGAAAATTAGGCTAAATGAATGGACCATCTGAAACGTGGCCTCGACCAACATTTGTAAGAGATATTCTTCAGAAATAAATGCCAAAGAATGTTCTATGGAATGATAATAAATACACCCCAATAAATTTGAAGTTTCTGTGATTTACTTTAAAAAAGTAGGGAACCACGAAACAGATCAATCTATATTTGTAGTAATAATATGTAAAATATCTTTGTTTGATGTTTTAATTAACAAAGTTAGAATCATCCGATTGTAGTTAAAGATATAATATTTTCTTCGATAACTTGTTGCCATTTAATGGTAAATGCATAATACCACTCCTTTTTTTTGGGAAAAAACTGGGACTGACGATTTTCACATATTCCTTCAGGGCGAATTTTTTTACCAGCAAAATCATCCGACATACACCGGAGCAGGTAGTAATTGCTTGATGCTATACAAGACAATAAGTTGGAGGAATAAGAACCTCCCATAGTTTGTGGCTATCCATCACACTGTTGAACACAATTCCTCTCCTATCGACGAAGGCTGTCCTCTACTGATTGCTACTTTCGGTGATTGCTTCTTGCGTATAAACCAATTGTTGCCAGTACAGGTTGCAATTGGGAGTTTTGCCACAGGAGAGCATCTTATAGTAGATGATTCTCTATCAATCTCACCAAACACATAGCAAAATTCTTTTGGACGTCAATCTTGCCTTGCCCACCCTATGCGGCGACTTACCATGAAGAAAATTGTAGAATTGTCGAATGAATTTTAAATCAATTTCTGATGACACAGACAACTCAGTTCGTGCGTTTTAATATAATTTTCGATTTTTTTAAACATGTCACATGTTTTATCGAAAATTACGATCTAATTCTACTGATCTTATATCATGATCATAGCTTTGGAAATGTTTTAGGCGTCTCATATTACTCAAAGGTTTTATATGAAGGTGAAACCGCAGTCTCCAAGACAATTCTTCAAAAAATTGTCTTCAATACAAATAGAAAGCCGATGGATCTAACTACACGATTCAATACAGTACAAAAATTTGGTTTCGAAATTGATTGATCTTGCTTTTAAAAAACTCGGTATATTTAAAGTTAATATGAAAATTCCCATATTTACTATATAATATAAGACCATTTCTGTTCTAATATCATAAGGCCTTAAAACAAAAGAAATCTGCAATTGATTATATTTAGTTTCAGGAATATGTATAAAAAGAATTTTACTCGTATGGAGGGAAATCATCTTCTTCTTTATTGACGTAGAACTGCATATGTTATAGCCGAATGCACAGAAATGAACTTGAATAATTACTTTGGGATGCTCAAATCATTGTCTTCAACACACATCATAGAAAACTCGAAAAAACGACTCATCCTATTTATATTTCTAAGTATATCAAGATAATAACAATTGTTGGGCCTGGGAGCTGCAATTCAGATCAGACTACATTTAACTAACTCATTCAAGAATGTTCTTCTTCAAGGTTAAGAATTGAGTAAAAAGCAGTACACAGAACTTTTACGTACATTTTTGAGCCATCTCTTAGAGAAGTACACCTGATCTTGGATGACGCCATAACTTAGTCTTCAATTAATAGTTGGAGTGGTTTACATCTAATCGAATGCTGGTTAGTTGCTAACGCCTCCGCTGAACTTGTTAAAAGTTAAAACACTAACTGATTCCATTAAAAAAATTATTATGTAACTAATTATTTTCACATTCCACGGGTGCATAAATGTGCATATTTTCAGCTTTATAGTGCTGCCAATTTGTAAAGAATATGGCAATTCAACACTTGGCAACGGCACTAAATGCAAATTACTGACTAAATGAACACCCGAACGATCTGCTATTAGATCTGCGAGCGATAATTGCATTCATTTCAGACACGCTAGATCAGCTACTGTCGTTCGCTGCTGCTGAGCGCGGCAATTTGATTGATATTTGTCATTTGTGGTTGTTTGTGTTGTCGTTCGTTTTATAGGTCAATTTTGTTTTTATTTGCACCTGGTGCGCTTGACTAATTTAAATTGCCCGCTCTTAATCCATTTAATATTCAGTAATAAATTTACATTTGATACTTTTTGCAGTCGTCTAGATACATACGTACATTTATGTGTACATAGCTTGGTATATATGTACGAGTATACCAGTAAATTGTCCTTGATATAACACTGATGCAGTTTTCAATATCAAGGCAAGTTATATTTAGAGTATTTTATATTATAAAATATGTAGATTTAGATTTATTTTTATTAAATTAGTATTCATGTTAAGTAAAAAAGTTGTATTTTTTTATATTTATGTACCCTGAATGGGATATATTAAATTTGCCACGAAGTTCGTAACACTTAGAAGGGAATTCTTTGCTTGAGATATCGACCTGAAAAATTGTACAGTCCTTTTCTCCCCAAGAAGCAATCGGCATATAAAGGGTGATCCATTTAGAGATTTCCTACTCTTTTGAAGAAAAAACGCACAGACTTTAAATTTAATGGGGAATGTTCATTGTCATTCGGAAGAATATTCTTTATTATTTTTCGAAAATTATCTCTTTCAAATGTTGGGCGCGGCTACGTATGAGATGGCCCATCCGTTGAGCCCAATTTTCGATGACTCGTTCGAGCATTTTGACTGGTAACTGACGAACGACACGCGTAATGTTTTGCTTCAAGGTCTGAATCAAAGTGGAATTGTCCACTCTGCTCATCAAAATGCTCTCTCAATAAATCCATGGATTGATGCGATGTGTGGGAAGTGGCGCTGTCTTTTTGAAATCAAATGTAGCCGACACCACGAGCTTCAATTTTAAGCACCAAACGGTCGCTATTGGCAGTTACGTTCTTACTGGCATCATTTTTGAAGAAATATGGACCGATGATTCCATCGGCCCACAAACAACACCAACTATTTTTTTCTGTAGGAAATGGCAGCTCTTGAATCTCTTCAGGTTATTCTTCAAATGCAGCAATTTTTCTTGTTTACATACCCATTGAGCCAAAAATCAGTCTCATCGCTGAACAAAATTTGGCTCGAAAACGTTGGATTTTCTTGGATCTTTTCAACAGTCTATAGAGCGATGCGATGTCACTTGGGAAGGTCGAGCTTTCAGATCTCGAGTAAAATGTGCTTAATCTTTTCATATGTTAGTCCGAGCTGCTGCGAACGGCGTCGAATCCACTCTCCTCGATCTTCGTGTACACTCTCCGCCTCGGCAGCTATATCTACATATATATTAGGTTGTCAAATATCTCCCTTCCGGCTTCCGACGTTATGCATGATTAGTTTGGATATTGTGTTACAGTTATAGACATTGAGTTCACTAAGGCTGAAATTCGCGCTATTTTAAAGTTTTCCTTCGTTAAAGGCAAATCCGCTACAGAAACATTCCGTGAGTTTGATGGTGTTTTAAGGGATGGTACTCTATCACTTCGAACTGTGGTGGAATGGTTTTGACGATTCAGAGCGGGTGAAAACGACACCATGGATAAGACAGTCGGCGGAAGATCTGTGACGACGAATACCGATCAAATCATTTAAAATATCGAGTTAGACCGGCATGTGGCATTTCGTGACATTGCCCAGAAGATGGGTGTTAGTCACTTAACCATTTTAAATGATCTGCATAAGGCTGGATACACAAAAAAGCTTGATGCTTGGGTGCCACATGGTTTGACGCAAAAACAAAACATTTTTGAAGCGGATGGTAACTGGCGACGAAAAATGAATCACATACGACAATATCACGCGAAAACGGTCGTCAATCGTCCAAAACAGTGACCAAGCCGCGATTGACGGCCAGGAAAGATTTACTGTGTGTTTGGTGGGATGGGAAGGGAATCATCCACTATGAGAGCAGCTCCATATGGCCAGACGCTTAATTCTAACATCTATTGCGAACAACTGATCCAGAATTGGCCAATAGGAAGGGTGTATTGTTCCACCAGGACAACGCCAGACCACACACTTTGTTGATGACTCGTCAGAGGCTACGGCGTCCACCATACAGTCCGAACATAGCGTCAAGTGATTACCACCTGTTCCTGTTCATGGCGAACGCCCTTGTTGGTGTAATGTTGAACTCAAAAGAGGCTTGTGAAAAGTGGCTGTCCGGGGGTATTATGAAGTTGCCGTCCAGATAGAAACAGATTATCGAACCAAACGGCGCATATTTGAAATCCTAGATCCGATCACTGTAACACTTTTTATAAAACATTGAATAAAGAGTTAAAAAGCGGAAGGGAGATATTTGACAACCTAATATAAATGCAAAATCAAGATAGCTTTTTATGTTATTATTATGCTTGTCAAGGCTATTAAAGCTTCGGTGCAGCCGTAGTTAATGTTTTTTTCTATTTTCATTCATAACATTTCAATCCAATGATTGAAACAGTTTTTTCAAAGAATTTCGAATACTCTCTTTCATTTAACTACACTCATTCTGTATGGCATACTTGCGTTATTTGTACTTGTAATGTGTAATTAAGTGAATTACAAAAGTCCTTCTAGTCGCAGTGGCCTTAAATCGTTGCAAAGTGCATTGCAAGTCGATTCAATGCGAAAATGTCAAGTTCTTAACGTTTGCCAAGATTCAGTGTTTAATTACCCAAGTCGACTCATTCACAACAATGGCCGTACTGACAGCATAAACACGTGATTAAAAGCACATTTGATTTGGTTTCAATTTATTTAATTGCCAATGCACGTTTTGTCCAGGTGAATTACTTAAGTGACATGTTGTGTGAGAAATTGATAATGGGCGCAAATACAAATTTATTTTTCAAACTGCCATATATACAAAGCTGAACTATTTGTAAGAAGCTGAGTCAAGCACCTGGTAATGGTCTAGCTACAACAATTCTTTATTCACTTTTTTATTCGTTTACATCTATACCAGTCAATTAGAGTAGCTCAAGCCAAATGGCAATCATTGGAAATTAGTCATTATTTAAAGATCAACATTTGAGAACCAATAAATAGTTACCTAATCCCCGCTAGGGTGGTAAGGCTCAAGTTTGTTGTTATCGAAGTCATCTAACGGTAGGCCAGGGAAACGTGCTTTTTAGACAGGGTTGAAGCACAGAGTGCTGGATGAGCAGGATTCATTGGGCTTGCAAAAAGGTAGCTGGAGTCATGCGGAGACTCATTACATGCAGGATATATATTTCGTATGTCGGAGTAAATATTGGATAAGTTGCAGTTTAACCTGCTACATTTTCCGGAACGAAGTTGCGTACTCCAAGTACGTCATCCACTGGGAGAACGTTTTTATGCCTTCTCTGTGAATGATGGACAGTGTGTGTCTTAAGTTTGTGTATCTACAAAAACATCGCAGTGCAAACTGCTTCAAAAGGAGACCCTTGCGTTATTTGACTGGAAGCTTGCAAGTCTCACTATGTAGGTGTTCGGCAGAGACATCAAGACCCATCCTGTAATCATACATATTGCAATATTCTGACACATCTGAAGTCTATTCGTCTGCGTTTCACTACATTCAGTTGAATTCAGGCAATTCAGACAACCTAGTTTAGGACTATGTAGACGATTGCCTTGAGTTTTGTTCGCAATGTTTCTTTGTCCTATTCTCTTCATCTCTGGAAGGAGAGAGCGTAGATTCTACGATGTCTTCTAGTAGCGTTTACGATTGACTGTGTAAAAATTCTTTGATCTTCATAGCGTCCTAAAAAACTGGATTTAGCAAGCCTACTACAGTACAATTGCTGCATGCTGAAGGTTTAAACGCTAATTGCATGACCTTTCCCAAACTGCTGATCGGAAATATTAGTGAATATGGAGAGTTTACTGAAACCGCATTTGAATTCCCAGTCATTATAATTCAGGTTCCTTCAGCCAATTATGACAAAGTAGCAAGTCATTTTTAAGTAACTTAAAGTGATGAATTTCGTATTTAATTAATTTAATACAATGAAAAAATTAATTAATAAATTGTTAAGAGCCTGTATTAACTCATTGGCAAACTTGTGACTTGATTACGAGTTTTTGCTGATTGAAATTTAAGTGTAGAAGGGTGATTCCACAAAATTCGTCAACTATCAATTTCCCAACAACACCATCTGGCTTAAGGCATGAACATCTGGGAAGTGATTTTTAGACTAAGCAATCAGTTGACAAGGTGAACCAAGGTGAGCTTATTATGCCCTTCTACCATTATATACACTATGTTAAAGAAGAGCGGCTTATGCCAGTGATAACAATGAAATTTGTATTTTATTAACATATATTTTAAGTGATATAGAAAATTGGCTTAAATCATCCTTAAATAAGATATATCTGACATAATCGACGAGGATAAATTTTATATATTGAGTTTAAGTATAAAACGTCTAGAGGAAGATCGAAATTGATGATATTAAGGATAAGAAATTAAGACCAAGGTCTAGTCCAACTCCATTCATGTTCGAAGCTAAACCATTAATATAACCATTTCAAATTTCCCTACTTTTTTAAAGAAAAAACACAGAAACTTCATGGGATGTTTATTATCATTCGAAAGAACATTCTTTGGCATTTGTTTTGTGAAGTTTTTCTCTTTCCAATGTTGGCCGCGGCTACGTCTTAGATAGTCCATCAGTTGATTTTAATTTTCTGAGACTCGTCCGAGCATTTCGATTGATAACTAGTGAATGACACGAGTGATGTTTTGCTCCAAGGCTTGAATCCACACCGAAGTGTTCTCTAAATAAATACTTTGATTGATGCTATGTATCTGAACTGGCGCCGTCTTGTTGAAACCAAATGCCGCCGAGTGACATGAATTTCAGGCATCAAATGGTTGATCGTCATGTTTACGTCCGCAACGGCATAATTTTTGCACAAAACACACCAAATCGTTATTTTTTCTGAATGAAATGGCAGCTTATAATCTCTTCAAGTTTGTCTTCATCCCAAATGCGGCATTTTTGCTTATTTATTTACCCATAGAGCCAGAAATTAGTCTCATCGCTGAACAAATTTGGAACTTTTTAAGGTCATATAGAGCGAAGCGGAGTTACTTGGGAACGTCTAGCGGCTTGAGTTCTTGCATAAGAATATGTAATATAATATCTTATTCTTCTTTACTGGCGTAGAAATTGCTTACGCGGTTATGGCCGAGTTAACGACAGCACGCCAATTGTATCTTCTTTTCGCAAGGTGGCGCCAATTGGATATTCTAAGCGAAGCCAGGTCCTTCTACACCTGGTTTCAGCGGAGTGGAGGTCTTTCTCTTCCTCTGCTTCCCTTGGCGGGTACTGCGTCTTTCAGAGCTGGAAGGTTTTCGTTCATTCGGCATGACCTAGCCAGCGGCCTTCTAATTCGTTAAACTATGTCAATGCAGAGGAGGCAATAACTCCTACAGCTAATCGTTCCATTGAATGCGATATTCGTCGTGGCCAACGCGCAAAAGTCCATAATTTTTCGCAGAACCTTTCTCTTGAAAACTCGTAGTGTCGACACATCAAATGTTGCCATCGTCTGCACCTCTACCTCTGCACCATATAGCCGGACAGGAATAATGAGTGACTTATAGAGGTAGGGTCTTGTTCGTCGGAGGCTGACGTTGTTGTTAGTATTGACGCTGGTTTTAAAATAGACGAAATTATCTACGACTTCAAAGTTATGACTGCAACAGAGACGTGGGTGCCTAGTGTACGAGTGCGACGACTGTTGACAGGACTCTCGTTGGCTTATCCATTCTGGAGAAAGCAGAACTAAATCCTCCGTTGTTATTATAATATAGGTATAGATATTCTCCTCATTTAACCAATTTATATCCAGTATTATAAGTTTAGTTAATATGGCGAAGATATCTTACATATTGATCGACATATACCATACTTTTAAGACCAACGGGAAGTTTGAAAGTAATTTATTTTGTAAGTATGTATATGGGGTATTGTTTGGAAATGAAGTTATTGTGTTTTAAGTGTCTGTATGTTTGTGTTATCTGTGCGAAAATGAGCTTCGAACAAAGATCCAACAATAAATTTTGTTCTAAAATTGGTAAAACTTTCACCGAAACGTTTCAATTGGTGTGTATGGCGATGATTGTCTATCCCGTAGCACAGTCCGCGAGTGGTTTCAACGTTTTCAAAGTGGTCGTGAGGACATAAATGACGATCAACATGTGGGCCAATCAAAATCTGTGATCACCGGAAACTCCATCGAAACTGTGTGTGAATTCATCAAAAATCAGACGAAATCACCATTGAAATTCATGGAAATGGAATTGATCATCTCCAAAACATCGATTTTGCTCAGAATCCAACATTCGGTTCGATGCTTGTGACCGATTATTTGAACAAAAATCACATTTTAACCATTAACCACTCCCCGTATTCACCTGACTTCTTTCTTTTCGGAAAAATGCATTTTCCCATGAAAGGGAAACGTTATGCAGGCGTAGAGGCCATTCAAACGGCTTGCACCGGCATACTGGCGGCCATATTGACCAACGAGCTAAAACACTCGTTCGACATGCTTTTGGACCGTGCACAAAGCGTTTTGAAACAGAAGGAGACTATTTTGAATAAAATAAACTGATTTTGCCGGAAAAAACATTTGTTCTGTTGTTTTTTTTTAAGTCCTGTTTACTGTGGAATGCCCCTTGTATTTATGCCGCATTTATTTACAGATTTATCATCTTATTAGAAGCTTTTTAAAATAACCGTTATATACAGACGGACAGACAGAGCGTAAATCAAGAGTTTCGTCATACTGATTATTTATACTATATATGCACAACCGTTAGTTGAACAAAATTATAATACTTTTTAACAATATGTTGCAAGAGTATAGCAAGATACAATTTCCGTGGTACTAGATGCATATTCAATCAGAATCGAATAAATCACTGTTGGCTTGCGGTTTATGATGCGCTGCTTCGGAAATATTAATTCCTCGTTAATTGCTCATCAATCTGCCAACAAATTTGTGTAATGCTCACAACAAATCAACGTCCGTGAGTAATAACGCGATTAATTGTACATATATATTATATAAACATATATTTAAGTAAGTACATAAGTAAATATATGTAAATCATATACATACAGGGTGCGCCATCTTTTATTTGAAAATGTAATTTTTTCATAATTTTTGTTTTTATAGAATGAGTGAGAAGTTTGGATCTAGATTCCTAGCTTTTATTTCCCTTCCTCTTATCTATTCTTGGGGCATTAGTGAACTTAGGGCAAAAATTTGTGCTAAAATCATCCCTGCAGATCCCGAAAGTCTTTGCAAATACAAAAGATTTCTTACAAGAATTCTGATCGGTCTGATTTTGCGGCTGATATATGCTATAGTGACTCGATCTGAACATTTTCTTTGAAAATCGTTGCCTTAGAGAATAACGCATTGGGGCATAAAAGGGGCTCCATTTCGTGCTGTCTAAAGCTGATTTGAAATCGACGAAGAGGATGAAGAGGTGCGTATCAATTATCTTTTCCTGGTTATTTTCCAAGTTTGTTGACGGTGGGTTTTAATCTTTCACACAATTCGCACGATGGAACCTTAGACGGCTTATCCCGCGTTGGCGCAGATTGTGTGGTCTAGCTTTTTGCGGTTTGGGCAGAGCACACGGAGGTTCTAATCAAAGGCCATGCTTTCGTCCGACCATATTCTATAAAGAAGCTGATGTATGTTCCTCATCAGTTCTCCGACGTCGCGTTTGAATAGATTAGCTGGCAATCCATCGGCCCCCGTCGCTTTGTTGATCTTCATCGATTTGGGAATCGGGTTCTTTATATCCTGGTGTTAAGCTTTCACTTCCATTCAAAAGGTTGGAGAAGTGTTCCCACCAGTGGGTGCGTATCTAGATGAATTTTCTTATATTGGAATCTAGTATCACAGATAACCATAATTCTGGCCCCGACGAAGTCGTTCAACCTTAACCTATTTGTGGATGTGTCATAACGGAGGCAGAATTTAGCGACAGTTGTACAAAAGATACCTTCTTTGTCCACCCTGGCGTTGAAGTCGTCAAGCACGATTTTGAAAGCGTGGCAGAGCTGCTCTTATAAAAGCAATCCAATCGCTCATGGAAGATACTCATTCACATCCCAATTAATGTACGGGATATTCGAGGTGTGTGCCCTTAAGTCGTAATCCTTAATGCGTAGGCAGTGGTCGTCATCAAAAGGGTGTCTCTCATTGAGGGTGTTTTTATGTGGTTGGTTCTAAACCCAGCTCACAACCTTGGAGAGGAATGTTTCGCCATCTCACTTTAGCTCCTCTTCAAATGGATGTGTTTTGGCTGCACAAAGGATACTTGGTCTCAGACCGGAAGTCGTGAGCTGCTTGAGTCATATGTAAAGAATCGTTCCACTTCCAAGTGAATGGCGCTCAGAGAACATTCCTCAGTTGCGTGAACTTCTATACATGGGTCCATCCTCCATCTTACTTAGGGAGGGTGAATTGAAATAAAAATATTTCACCCGTAAAATTTGTTTTGCAAGTTATTCAATATTTATATGATAACCTCAGCGTTGTCGCACCCTGTACGTCAATATGTTTGTATATAATTATTTGTAAATCTAAATGAATAAATTAAATTATTTTCTTTATTTACATACTATGCACATGCACACATGTTTAGTTACTCATTGATGGATTTTTTATGTCGATGTAACTATTTTGTTGCCGCTGCGAACAAGAACAAGCATTTGTTGATATTTCTGCTTTGATAACAAACAACTTTAATTACCTCAATTTCGCATAAATATGTAGTATAAATCAGTAATGTTGCGAGTGTGAGTGTGTGGGGGGTATGTGCTTACCGGCACGTAGTCACCACAAGAAGTTTACACTAATACACCTACACACACATACTTGAGTGCAAATTTATTTAGCCATATGGCGACGTGGACGTTTGTTTGCATGTGTCTATATTTATATCGGCATTACGCTTGAGTTGATAAGTAAATCAAGTGCAAATACATTGTTTTTCAGCGCACAATTAAAAGGAAATAATTAAAAACCAAAACAAATATTTGCGTTTCAAAAAAGACTTTAATTGAGCATTAATGCCTCAGGTCGAGTTTTTCATGAGACGCTGGTCGTACATATAATATATGTCATTACACTTACAAGAAAAAGTGATAATAACTGAAATAGTTATTCTTGCACGCAACCGTTTTAGTTGCGTTAACTTGTAACTGTATGTTTACATTTGTAAGTTTATTTATGCGAGCAGATTATAATCGCTTTTATGTTGTTTTGTGAAAAATGTGTTATAACTCTTTTTATAATTATTAAATTTACCACTATTTTATTAAATCCTCTCACAAGGGTTTGTAATTTGTATTATTAGAGCGTTTAAAGGGTCCTTGTTTAAGAAGTATGTTGTTTATATTACTGGTAGTCTGCATAGCAGTGGGCAAAATATAGTAAGAAACCCCACTTTTTTAAATATTTTTTTTCTAGGTCGGCATGGCTGTCACTGACATCTATGCCAAATGTCACATCATCACTCTCTGAATAAAGCGCATTCGACGAGTTTGTGTGCGGAATCAAATTTTTGGTGCCGAACCGTTCGGAATGTTGGAAAAGGCCTTCGGTGATAATTTTAAAAAGAGGGCCGAGAACGCGTTGACGTCCAGGACGGTCATCAACATCCACAGATGGTCAAAACGTCAATAAAATGAAGGAATTGGCACTTGAAAATCGAGGTTTAACAGTCAGAGATCTTACAGGCGTCATGGGAATATCGGAAGGATCTTTAAAAAGCATTTTCAAATATCACTTGGCCTAAGTGAAAGCGCGATTGGTTCCAAAATTACTCAATTATTTCGCAAAACAGTGCCCGGTCAACGTCTGTGAAACAATGCTTACCGACTACCAGGATGTCACGAAATGTTTTATTACATGCGATGAGTTTTGGATCTATGCTTCTTACCCACAAACAAACGAGCAAGCGGCGGAATATCGTAGTAAAGGTGAACCAAAGCCGAAAAACCCATATAAAAGCAAGTCAAAGATCAAGGTTATCTTGACAGTTGTCTTCCATTATCGAGGTGTGGTGCACTCCAAATTCTTCTCGACCACCAAAATTGTCAATAAGAAATGCTCTTCGTGGGCCGGAATTATGGGCAGATAGCACTTTGTTTTTGCACTACGATAATGCAACGTCGCATAGATCATTGATTATTCGTGAGATTTTCGCAAATTTTCAACTAATATCGTACCGCAACAACCGTATGTTTCTGATTTTCGTGCGACTTCTGGTTATTCAACAAAATTAAACGAGCGATACGAGGAAAACGTTCGTCGCATTGAAGGCTATTCTGGAAGTTAATTTTAATTTAGAGCCAAGGGAAACTTCAATAGGACCGACATAGATTTTGAAGAATAAATTAAAAATTTTAAAGTTATGAACTTACTATATTTTTCTAATATTTTTATATCTTCAAAACCTTTTAAGGACTTTATAACACAATTCTAAAAATAGCTCAGTTCCGAGATCTTTTTTTAATATTCTGCTTTATATTAGTGTTGGTAAGTTTTCACTACTTAAGAAACCATTTACAGGTTTTTACTATAATAATCATAAGGGACATAACCTAAAAACTACTGGATCTATTTATTTTAGTTTTATATATTTTAAGAATCTTCTTCTTCTCTAATGGCGTAAACACCGCTTAGCCGAGTTAACAACAGCGCACCAGTCGTTTATTCTTTTCGCTATTTGGTGCCAAATGGAGATTACAAGTGAAACCAGGTTCTTCTCCACCTGGTCTTTCTAACGGAGTGGAGGTCTTCCTCTTCCTCTGCTTCCCCGGGTACTGCGTCGAATACCTTTAGAGCTGGAGTGTTTTCGTCCATTCGGGCGACATGCCTAGCCAGTGTAGCTACTGTCTCTTAATTCGCTATACCATCAAATGCGATGTTCGCCGTGGAAAACCCCTGAGGCCGACTCTTTAGATCTTGTCATCGTCCATGCCTCTGCACTATATAGCAGGAGAGGAAAATATAGTGACTTATAGAGTTTGGTTTTTCTTCGTCAAGAGAGGACTATACTTCTTAATTGTCTACTCAATCGAAGTAGGGATAGAGAGTCGCCCTGTCTGAAATCACGTTTGGTATCGAACGAGTCGGAGAGGTCCTTCCTGATCCTGACGGAGCTTTTGGTATTGCTCAACGTCGGTTAACACAGTAGTATTAGTTTTGCGGGGATACCGAATTGAAACATAGCGGCATAAAGCCAGCTCCTTTTCGTGCTGTCAAAAGCTGCTTTAAAATCGAAAAAGAGGTGGTGTGTGTCAATCCTATTTTCACGGGTCTTTCCCAAGATTTGACGCACGGTGATAAGGTCCAGTTAGCTTGCTGACGGTGGGTTTTTAATTTGTCACACAGTACAAACTCTTTCGAGTGGTCGAAGCAAATTTTAAAAAATTACGATAACGGTGATAATGGGAACTCTCACACACCGCCTCAAACAACTGTATTATTTTGTACAAAACAACAGTTTGATGAGTCATTCGCATAGTCCTGACTTGACACCAAATGATTTCTTTTTATTCCTGTACGTAAAAAAATGTTCGATGATTTCGTAGAAAGCATTCTTCTGCTTATACGAGTAGAGGAACAGCCTCATCGGAGCATCAAGAGGTCCTTCCTCAACTATGTCGACCACATGAAATAATACGCCGACCAGACTTCGGACGGAACAAACTTCAGGCATGCACTGACCGCCATTCACGCTGGAGCCATTAACACCTTTATCGACTTCCGCTTGGTAAATGGCGTAGCTTCAGTCAAACCACATCCATTGCAGACGTCGAGTTATAACGACAATTTAGAAGACCATTGCGCAGTTTCTGTGCACTGTAGCAGCTTAAACTCCTACTTATCTAGAATCGACCCAACATATCGACGTGCAACGAGTTCCCGCATGACACTAAGCATCTCTTTGCATGCCTTGCTAAACCTACATATCTGACACTCCTCTCCAACCCCGTTGAAACAGCACGTTTCCTGGGCCTACCTGACCTCGATAACAACTTATCTGAACCTTACCATCCTGATTACTACTAGAAAACCGTTAAGACAACAACATTAATATTTGTTGTTATTCTCTAATATCGGAATATAAAGAGGGAAACTTCGTATATAGCAGGAACATCAATAAGTGGTCTACAAACTTGTAAGTCTCCCTATTATCATACTTTTTTTTATCATATCAGGTTCGTGTCATAAGTCTTTTATTTCTTTGTCGAAGCTTATTTCCTATCTTTATTTGGCTATACTTTTATACTTGTAAATAATAGCTAGCGTGCAAAAAAGAAATGAAATAAAAGTTAACCAAAGTATTTAGTTTAAACAAAGGCGGTGTTTAAATAAAAAAGCGAATAAGTGAAAAAGATATAAAAAAAGGTATGAAACGGAGCTATTCCTATCTACACCCCGTAAATATTTCCAAATCTTTATTTACACCTTTTATAATCACATTTATAATCAGTTAGTGTAAATATTTATCTGTTCAAAAAGCTGCCGAGATAAAGTGCTAAGGAAAGTTAAAAGTAGCCGCTGCTTGCTTGGCGAACGATGAATGAATATTGACAGCCGCCAGAATATAAGCAAACACAACAAAAAAAAGAGAATTTATTTACCTTTAATATTTATGCCAATAATAAGCAAGATGAGGTAATTGTAATAAAATATGCGATTTTTTTCATTTCTGTTACAACTGTTTGTTAATGACCAGCGCAAAATTAATTAAGCATGCAAAAATCTAAAATTCAAATCTTAGCGAAAGTCTAAGCGCTAAACAAGGTGCTGTTGTAATTGTTGTAATCCATGCAAGCAAGGTAAATATATTGGAGAACACGCCAGTAGTTTGTTCTCTTATAAAATATTGAGCTGCTGCCAACAATCCTTGTATGATACAATACTCTGTACATACATACTCGTATAAATATATATTTAATTGTTTGCATGCGCTTCGATTTTGGTTGCATAACAACAAGGAAGTGCTAATTACATTCTCGTAACAGTTGTACTTATATTATTGTTATTTTCCGATTCAGTTGCATACATACTTCTTTGACACAGTTAAATATTTGCATATTCATATCGGGAATGTAACAGGTGTTATTTACAACGCTCTGTATTTGTTTTCCTTTCAACCACTTATCTATATTGTTTAATAATATTTATGCAACAGAAAGTTTATTAACGCTAATGTTTTAATTAGCAGTACTTGATTGACCACTTTTTAAGACCTACATTCAAATATTTACGATTGCAATGGTAATGAGTGTCTATGAGTTATACGTCATTCTGATTGAGTTGTTATGTCGCAAAAAGTTGAAAATATTATAAAAGTGAGTAAAGTGATCAATGTATACGTCAGCATATAACGTTTTAATGAGAATGCTACAAAAGTTATTATGTAGAATTCGACTTCTTTCAATTTTCGGCGGGTTTTTAAGCAGGAATCGCCCGATACTGCTGCAATTTCACCTTCAATATTCGTACGAAGTTCATCGAATGTCGCTGACTTGTTGGCATAGACTATAGACTTAACGTAGCCCCACAGGAAATAGTCTAACGGCGTCAAATCTCATGACCGAGGCAGGGCCATTTCGTTCACCAAACTTGGTTTTTAATAAATCAATTGTGGCATTCACTGTGTGACTTGTGGTGCCTTCCTGTTGAAACCACATGCTGTCCAATTCCATATCATCCTATACGGGCCAAACATATTTGGTTGTCATTGAGCGATAGGGATTTCCATTCACAGTAACGTGCCGGTCTTGATCATCACGGAAGAAGTACGACCTAATGACGCCGCCGGCCAATGAACCGCAACAAACCGCAATTTTTTCGGGACGAAATGGTGACTCATAGAGTACGTGTGGATTGCATTTCAGCCTGAAGATGATATTTCGCTGAAGATCATTTTCAAGTTATTGCTGAGCCCAATTCACGAACATACAACTATTTTGGCGGCCAAGTGCCTGCAGTTCTTCCGTCAATTTGATCTTGTAAGAATGTAGGCTAAGATCTTTTTGCAAAATTCGCCACAACGACGTTACAGAGATGGTTTGAGAACGACGTGTGGGAGACTGATTTGGGTCTTCTTCAATTGATGCGTTAACGGCATCAGTATTATGGACACTACAGGCACTTCTTTCTCTCACTACCACGTGAACATTTTGTACTGTGACTGTGGATTCAAATTTTTCCAGTAGACGCTCAATTGTTGATCTGACAGGACGATTATGACGACCATGAATTTAACGTAGCGCTCTTAAAGTTGGGGCCACAGACTCCAAATTTCGGTATGAATAATAATAATTGCGATTCGTGGTTGAATCGCATATTTTTCCATGATGATATGGCAAAGCTTACTGAAGAGAAATGTCAAAAGAGCGAAGAAAAAATTGCTTTAAGTGAGCAAGTTCTCAGAATTTTGCTAATATGTATACCAAATAACTTCTAAAACTTTCTTCATTGTAACTCGCATCTAATGATAGTGCTTTTTAAGTACTCTATACCATGCTCACAAGCTAGTAGAAGCATCAATGCACCAATCTATTTTATGTACACAATATATTGGTATTTCGAATTTAGGCTTTTTTTACCCGGCCAGGTCCACATAAACTGATTGAATCGAAATATTTTTTCTTATTCTTTTTTTTTTTAAGTTTAATAAGGCACAAAAACTTACTTGGGTCACAACAGTTGTGGAAAGTAACATTATTCCATAACTGTTGTGACCCATTCCTTTGTAAATTTACGAAATTGAAAGCAAAAAGTAAAAAAAAATATAGTATTATTTGGAAGAATTTAATAACAATGGACCAATTGCCAGTACTGATTGAAAATTCAACAAAAGGTATTATTACTGCGCACAAAAATCGTATTTCGGGTAAATCACAGCCCTTAAGTTTTAAGGGGAGAGCCTGCTTTAGAGGCATCAAAAAATCTATATTTTCAAGGATTTTTTTGTAAAGGAAAGAAATGTTTGATTGAAATGAAACTTTTAGGATTTATTTGTATATACTTGAAGAGTCTTCTCAAACTTTTTTATTATTTTACATGAGATATTCTTCATGTTTGACGACATTTACGGAGGCGCCTCGAGTGTGCAGTTTGTGTGTGGCGGGCAAGATGAAGGTCGCAATTTTCATCTGAAACAAAAAAACAAAAGAAATTTTTCATTTTCAATAGTGTAATTTCTAGGTGAACCAAGAAAATTCAACAAAAAGTGAAAAATTCAACAATTTTTCGAAGATTGAAAAAAAAAAATGCATTTTTAAACGAAAAAAGTTGACTTTATATGGTTTAAAAAACGGATTAATGTTAACTTTCTTGAGGTATTTTCATATATCCGCTAGACACTCGGTCACTATTTCCCTTCTAGCTTCGCAAATATTTCGAATTCCACTTAAAAACTTTGGGGGAATATTATTAGATTATTTTTAAAGAGATTTATGCAAAAAAAAAAAATAATAATCGATTTTTTGAAGCTTCTAAAGGAGACTCCCCCCTTAAGCTGTTCCATACCGGTCTACTCGTACTCAATACAAAGTGAGTTTTGTTTACGATCGTCCAACGACTTAGTAATTTAAAGAAATAAAAAACAAGAAAAAATGTTAACTTCGTTTGCACTTTCATAAAAACAAAAGATCCTTGACAAGAACAAGACTTTGATCAGTTTGTATGACAGGTATATGCTATAGTTTTTCGATGTGAGCAATGTATTCGGAGATTACATCATAGCTTTAGACAATAATCCATGCAAAAATTCTTGAAGATATCTCGTCAAATGAAAAGTTTTCGATACTGTTCCTTTATTTCTATCGTTCAGTTTGTATGGCAGCTATACGCTATTGTGGTCCGATGTGGATGGTTCCGAAAACTGAGAACCTTTTTAGGGGGACAGGGCGTGTGGAAAACTACAGATTGATATCTCAAAACTGAAAAAACTTGATAGCAATCCGCTCTATTTTATACGAAAAAGCATTATTTCGCAATATGTGTTTTTTCCATTAAAAGCCAGCCATCGGTGCCACAACTTGGATGTTAATACAAAATATAGAATAATGTTCGTGCTCTACTATTGGTAGATCATATGACCTGAATTTTGTGATTTGTCTAAACTCTGCTGCCCAAAAACACCTTTCGGTTATGCTCTATTCGCTCACCTAGCTCATTGAATTAACTTCTCTTCGACAGAGAGATCTTCAATACGCGCATGACCTCGTTGTCCTTTCTTAAAGAAATAATCTTAATCGCCTAGCTCCTACCAAGCCCGGAAAAAACAAAAAATGAGAAGGAGAGAAATTGCGTAATTTAATCTCCCCTTTTTGAGGGGTAGAACTTTTGTATTTTCTGCTTCTTTACTGGCGTAGACAACGCTTAACAATAGCGCACTACCGGATCTTTCCAACGGAGTGGAGGTCTTCTACTTCACCATATATCATGCATGAAAATGATGAGTGACTTACATAGTTTGGTCTTTGTTTGTCGAGAGAGGCCTTAGTTTTCAGCCGTAGTTGTGGGGTTATGTAAACAGGCAAAAACTAGACTCTCAGTAAGTAACTGGATTAATATCTGTGTACCCAGTCATATAGAAATAGAAGGAAATTAAAAAACAGGTAAAGTGATCCGAACGGGCGCAGCTGTGAACACAATTCCCCTAAGCTGCCGTAAGCCATAAACTTTCTACAAGGGTTGTTGAATCTATGAATCTTCTTGGAGCACAAGCAAAATAGGGCATACCACAAATTTACTTTGGGTTAGTGTTGATTGAAAGAGAAAACTTAGTAATACAGGTATTGTAGTATTGTAGAGGTCACCGCAGGGCACCTACCTTTAAGATCCCACCTTTACAAAATTGAAATAGTGGATTCGTTGGAATGCAGAACATGCGTGGAGGAAGATGGTATGCTGAAATAAGCATTCAAATATTATCTTTGTGAATGCTTAGCCTTTAGCCGGATTAGACAGCTTATATTCCTACACTCTCAATGCTCCAACTTAAGAGATTTTGAACATCAGGGGTGGAAAAGAATCGTATTTTTTTCAAATCGTCTGGGTTGCTGGATTAAACTTAATTACCATGTGGGTTTACAATTAGCCTAATGATGGATGCGGTCTGGCGCACACACACCTCTCTCTTCAATCAACCAACCAACCAAATCATAAGACCCTTAAAAGCGCTTGAGTCTATCACAAATTGTTTGATACTGCTAATGTCGGTTTCGGGTATGTCTATTGGTTCTTCGAAGGCAAGCCTGCCGAAACATTTCCACCTCGATTTTCCAAAGGCTGCGCTCAGTATTCTCGCTCTGGTGTCAGAGTGAATCTTCACCTCCCTGAAAAAGCAGGGCAGTACATATACCGTCACTTTAATATCAGCCTCATCTGCCTGAAAAACACTAAAATAATTCAGCAGCCAAAAGCTAAGATTGATGTAGAGCTTCTTACGGAAAACACTTACTCCAAGAAAAGGTATGTAAAGAATGAAAATAGAAGTTTATGTGGTTGGTAGTGTGAGTAATGCGACATTTTCTGCCCAACATGTTTATGTTATTAACATAAATTTTCTCGTGGTTCTAGCATCGGTATTACCCTGGTTTAAACCAAATATCATTTATATTATCAACAGCTAGTAGGATTATAATCTGTATTTAGCTATAATGCATATAATTTTTTTCTATGTTCATATGACAATGCCACGGGCGCGCTTGCATTAGAGAAAATACATAATGTTGAACTTAATGTTCTAAGAGCATGGTAATTAGTAGCTGCTTAGTTGCATTTTATTACAAGCGCATGTGGATTGTGTTCAATATAAAATCAATGAATAAATTTTAATACCAGTGGAGCAAATGGTTTTAGTAGCTGCTTACAGCAAGTTTTAAATGAGAGATCAGGTATAATCAAGCATAATTGTATGCTAGGAATGCCGAACAAGTATTTGGTACATAAGTATAATACATATTATATATGTAGATTAGTATTGGTATATATTAGTATAAGTCGATAAAATAAAACTTGGTATATGAAGTGGGTGATTGAAATGGGGCATATAAATTGAATTTAGTTGAAATCCTTCGCTGTTCTTTCGGAAATGTAAAAACAAGTATATATTTAATCTAATCATAAATTCTCACAAAACATCATCTTTGAGTCTTCATAATATGCTTAATTCTACAATTTATTCTGGTCGTAAGAAATTGGATTTACTTTCTCATTTGCTCCCTATGGTGTAATCTCCGAAGAAACTGCAATGTTTTCCGTATCTACTATTTCCATGTTTGCAAGGACATTCTCTGAATCAATGCGACTTGAGATAATTACATTAATTGTTGACTGTTAGACCCATTTTAATAACTTTTGTTTAATGTTTTGGTTAATGCTCTTAACGCCCGGCAGTTTTTCATGCCATACTATAAATAGAAACTAATAAATCATACATTCCATTGACTATATTTAGATATAATTATACATAGCACTGCCTCAATCGATTAGCGACTTATCACTCTGCGCTTGTATTACACGTAAGCATTGCGATTGATATTCATAACTTTTCTAATAAATCTTCATATGTTTGCATTCGCAAGCGATAAAGCGTTTCGTATTAGTCAATTAAGTCGCCGCTACTGATCAATCATCGCAATAGTTACAACATTTCTACACATGTTTTTCAGTTTAATACATATATAAACGAGCGTGCATAAATATTCTCAGAACATATTTCATATTTCATATTACTAATGACTTATGTAATAAAATAACTGCATACATGATTTATAGAAACGAACATACTGTTTTGAATGGACGATAGTGATTTGTATGTAAATTATGCAATTTTTTGTAAAATCTTTGTTTTTGTAGTAATTGTTTATTTCTTTCGATTTACGCCGGTAGCAGTTGTTATCTACACTCAATCTACATCAGTTATCTAATTTATTTGTTTGTACAGACATGTCTGTAAAACTGCGTGTTGGGCGAACAGTCGAAGCCCAGTTCCGTCAATATTTTAGCGGTATTTATACAGTTTAATATATGCGTATTTTATTTACATTCAACTTTCATGTAAATTTATAGACAAGTACATATATATACATATGTAACTACATTTATTAATTGGATTATGACAGGTGTGTATAATTTGCGCCCAGATGTTGGAATGCTAATTGATAGGTGTTTGTAAATTCTTGAAAAAATTAAAGTTACTAGCTACATATATGCTCAAATTGTAAATATATATAACGCAAATCGTGTGATCTTAAATACTAACAGAACGATCCAAATCAGAGTCTTGTAAGGAATTTTTATACTCTTGCAATCTGTTGCTTCAGAGTAGTATGGTTTTGTTCACCTAACGTACGTATCACCTAAAACTAATCGATATAGTTATATATGTATACATATGTATATAAATGATCAGAGTGACGAGAAAAGTTTAAATCCGGTTGATTGTCTATCTGTCCCTCTGTGCAAGCTGTAACTTGAGTAAAAATTAAAATATCTTGATAAAACTTGGTATGCAGGTTTCTTAGTATAAAAAAAAACGAGTTTGTAGATGGATGTAATCGGACCACAGACACGCCCACAAATCGCCATTAACCGAAAACCTATCAAAGGCCATAACTAAGCACTAAATTAAGATATGAAACTGTAATTTGGCACAGGTGATTGCAGGAGCAAGGGGGATACAAAATTTTAAAACAGTGTTCTTGGCCCCGTCCTCTAAAAGGTCAAGGTATGTATTTCCTAAACCATTAAAGCTACACCAACCAAAGCATGAATATTACAAGAACTCCTACTGATATTGTGAAAATGGATGAAATCTGATGAAAACCCCTCTCGGTCCCCATATAACGGTACTGTTCAAAACGACTGAAATCGCGATAAATCGATATGCGCCGCCGAGATGATATGAAAGGCTATATAGGGACTATGGTACAAAATTGGACAATGAGCGTGGCACCGCCTACTTTTTGGTGAAATTCCATATCTCGGGACCCGAACAACCAATTGCGATAAATTGTGGAATTTCTGTGAAAATGAGCGAAATCGGATAATAACCATTCCTATTTCCTATATAGTACAATTTCAACCCACTTGATTCTTTCACTTTTCAGTATACAAATCAAGAAGCAATTAATATAACGCGATGCAACTTAAGACCAAAAACTGTTTAAATCCAACAAAAACTGTTCAGGCCCCTGTTACCTAGTATTTGGACTCCGGGACCTATAGTTGACTTTTGATCGAAAATATTGGTCAATGTGTGAGATATACTACTGTGCCCAAAAAATAAGGTGACATTGTATTTATTTTGAAAATTCTTTATTTATTCTTCCAAATCAATTTCATCCCCTTCAAAGTAATCCCCTCCCGATGCAATGCACTTATGCCAACTAATTTTCCAATCTTCGAAACACTGGTTGTAGTCACTTTCCTGGATGGGTTCCGTCTTCGCTGCGGCTTGAATCTCCTCTATCGTATAAAAACGGTATCCCCGGAGCGGTCTTTTGAGCTTGGTGAACAGCCAGAAGTCGCACGGCGCCAGATCAGGTGAATACGGTGGTTGCGGAACGATAAGGGTTAAGTTTTTGGCGCAATGATCACGAATTACGAGAGCAGTATGGGATGGTGTATTACCGTGGTGTAAAAACCAAGAATTGTCTTTCCACAATTCCGGCCTTTTTAGGCGGATAGCGTTACGCAAACGACGCATAACGTTCAAATAATATTCTTTGTTGACTATTTGGCCGGTTGGAAGGAATTCATAATGCACAACACCACGATAATCGAAGAAAACAGTCAACATGACCTTGATTTTTGAGCGACTTTGGCGCGATTTTTTTGGTCTCGGCTCTCTTTTGGCACGACATTCGCTCGACTGGTAGTCGGAAAGCATCGTTTCACACACTTCGACGGGACGCCTTTTTTCCAAAAAATTCAATGTTTTCGGTACTAGTCGAAATTTTACGCGCTTGAGGCCCAAAACATCCTTCAAAATGGTATTGGCTGAGCCTTTCGATAAGCCATTTTCATCAGCAAGGTCGACGGTTTTTCAACACCAAATCTTTGATTTGTTGAACGTGAGCTTCGTCGGTTGAGGTTGATGGTCGCCATGGACGCTCTTCGTCTTCGGCACGTTCACGGCCGGCTTAGTACTCACTATACCACTTGTAAACATTTTTTCTATACATAGCCTCATCACCAAAGGCTTTCTGCACCATCCTCAACGTATCCGAAACAGAAAATTGATTCCGTAAACAAAATTTAATGCAAATTCTTTGCTCAACAAATTTCGACATCGCAAAAAACGAAAAACTCACTTTTAGCAGCTCACAAAACGACACGTATCTCAAACACTAATTAATATTTTGACATGAAATTTGACGTAAATGTGACTGACAGTACTACCAACCTAAAACAAAAATAATTCTCCAAATCCTCCAAATCCGCGCGTCGACGCAGTTTAAATTCAAATGCCTTTTTTTGGGCACAGTAGTATAATTGAAAATCAGGGATAATCCTTATATTATAATGGTATATCGGTATGTCAAAAATGGGTTGAATTGGGGAAATACTTCCCTTAGCCCCATAAAAATAATATAAAGATTTTCGAACTTCCGAACGACTTTGTACCGCATATATTGGCCAATATGGGAGTTATCCCAATGAAAATAAGAGAGCGTGTTTTACGAATAACAGTGTATTTTGAGCGAAAACTTGACCCATCTCCTATATAACAGATAGCAAAATTAGCTGTGCACATTCAGTAGTTTGTGGAACAACAATTGATTTTGGATCGTTTTCACGAAACTCGTTATAGTCTAATTTACGACCTTGATTGAATTCACGATATCACTAGTTATTGATTTATCGTTAAAAATCAATGTACTGTTGCTGTAAGTTCTAAAAATAATCGCGCGAAAATTCTTTTTTTTGGCCGAGATGAATATAGTTACCATGAAGAACACAGTAATCGTATAGTATGTTAAAACGTTCTGAGTAACATATGTATCAGTTGAAAAGTTCCCGGCCTACCATAGTAAAATACATTTTTGTTTCTTTATTTAACATAGTTCCTTTCAAGGGTAATACACTGATTGTACGATACCATCACGATACCAATTTTGGAGAACGATCTGCGCTTTACTTCAAAATATATCGCATTTTTGCCGATCACTATTCAACGAAAATTTCTTCCCAGCGAGCATTCCTTTTAGATCTGAGAACAGAAAATAATCGCTGAAAGCAATTCGAAGTCCAATTCATGGATTTTTTCCATTGTTTTCACTGACTTGGGACACAGTACATTGACTTTGTGAAATATCATTTTATTTTTCTTCAAATGCAGTCGATTTTCGGTTATTACGACCTTCAAATCCGATATGGTTATGTAATAGCTGCTGTTGTTGAAATGATGAAACCATGTTTTATTTATTTTCACATCTCGGCGCAGAAACTCGGTGATTGCTTCTTGGAGTCCAAACATCGCAGAACTCGAGTTATCGTGTGAAACAAGAGCGACTCTAGCGCATCTTAGGTCTGGGTTTTGTTGTAGGTTAAACGCCTACTTATCTAGAATATACCCTGGCGTACAATGAGTCCCCCCTAATCACCTTTTTGCTTGCAAATTCAGTTCAATTAACACTCCTCTCCATATGGCCCAAAGCCGTTGAAATTACTCGGGTTAAGAAAATCATTACAACAACAACATCATTCTTATTTTTAACATATATTTAATTTCTTTTTAATGTCACTATTTATATGGTAGTATTTTCTCATCTCAGCAAAAGAGTCTGTTTTCTTCTTCAAAGGTTGCTGATACGACTGACATAACAACCGTGTGAAAGCATTGCCTTTAGTGTAACTGCTTTCGATTCGCCAAACAGTAAAGCATAGTGAATCGAGCAAACTATACCAGTTGTTTCAATAAACTTGAAACAATTGCCTTGAATAGGCGCGGACAAAATGTTCCCGTGCCAGTGGATTACAAAATCTCCACTAGACGCTCTATTATTGATTCGACAAGAGGATTATGACGACCATAAATTGGACGTAGCGCTCTTAAAGCAGAGGCCACTGACAATTTTCGGTAGTAAAATTTAATACGAGGGCTGCTATATATATTTCTGGCCTAATAATGAAAATAGGCATATTTATCAACGAACATGGTTTTTTTTTTGTTTTTTTTTTCGTTGGATTTGGCCCGTCTTGGAAGACTCACACGGTCGATTGCTGTTTTGTTTCGGGCTCATACGCATAGATCCATGATTCGTCACCTGTGACGATCTTATAAACGTCTTTTGAAGCACCGCGATCGTATTTTTTCAGCATTTCTTTACACCAATCCACACGAGCCTTTTTTGTGCGATTGTCAAATTGTGCGGGATCCAACGAGAGCAAACCTTATTTACGTCCAGGTGTTCATGCAACATCGAATGTATGCTGGTAGAAACATGCCTCTATCTAAAGGTATGTTACATGACGGTCTTGCATTATCAGTTCACGTACGGCATCGATGTTTTCTGGCACAACGGCTGTTTCTGGACGACCTTCACGGAATTCGTCTTTGAGCGAGCGTCGGCCACGATTGAATTCGTTGTAACAATTTTTCACAGTGCTATAGGATGTTGCCTCATAGCCATACAAAGATTTTAGTTAATTTAATTCACGTCGAAAGTTGTGAAAAATGATCGCACGAAAATGTTCACGAGTTAATTCGATTTTTTGGCCGAGATGCATTTTTTAATTCCCTGTAAATAAAACAATTCACGATTAAATTGCAAAACGTTCTGAGTGATGTTATGCTAAAAAATGTCAAACTTTCCAATGGAAATGTCAGATTGCATCTGGCAACACTTAGTGTTGCCTAGTCCAGAAATATATATAGCAACCTATGTAATTTCGACTCGTTGTTGGATGGTATATCTTCTGATGATGAAATGACATATCTTACTGAAGAGAAATTGCAAAAGAGCGGGAAAAAAATTACGCTGTCCCTATCGGTCTACTTTTGTAGCTTCCCTATTGAAAACTCCGTTATAGCTACTATGATATTTTAAAACCTAAGTTTTCGAAAGCAATACATTTTCTTTTTGTATTTTCATTTTTGGAAGCAATTTGTCATTGGAGCCATTCTTCTTCTTCTTGACTGGTGAAGACACCGCTTACGCGATTATAGCCGAGTTAACAACAGCGCGCCAGTCGTTTCTTTTTTTCGCTAGGTGGCGCCTATTGGATATTCCAAGCGAAGGCAGGTCCTTCTCCACTTAGTCCTTCCAACGAAGTGGAGGTCCTCCTCTTCCTCTGCTTCCCCCGGCGGGTACTGCGTCGAATACTTTTACAGCTGGAGTGTTTTCGTCCATTCGGACAACATGACCTAGCCAGCGTAGCCGCTGTTTCTTAATTCGCTGAACAATGTCAATGTCGTCGTATAACTCATACAGCTCATCGTTCCATCGAATGCAATATTCGCCGTGGCCAACACGTAAAGGACCATAAATCTTACGCAGAACTTTTCTCTCGAAAACTCACAACGTCGACATCAGTTTTTGGAAGCCATTCACTCTGGAAAAATTGATCAAAGGGCATACAAAGATTTCTATTTTAATTTTTATCGATCACTAGCTACCATCCAAGCTACATATATTCCATAATTATCACATGTGAAGAATTTGTTTGAAAATTTTAGCGATGTATTGAATGATAATCTATGGCGAATTTCGTGATGATATCTTGTCAAATAAAAGAGTTTTCCAATCAAGGACTTGACTTTTATCGATCAGTTTGTATGACAGCCATCGGACCACTATATCGGGTTTCTGAACACATAGAGAGCGACAGACTTTAAGCGACATCTGTAAAATATTAAAATACAAACGTTCTTGGACACAGTTATGTAGTCGTGCAGCTGTCTCAATAACTGTGTCCTTAAGAATATGTGTATGTTAATATTTGACAGATGTTGCTTGAAGTCTGTCGCTCTCTATGTGTTCAGAGCGTCTTGGGGAGAGAAGGATATGTGAATTGTTTCAGATTAATGTCTCAAAAGCTTAGGACTGTGCATAGATAGGCAGACGGGCAGTCTGACAGACACGGCTAAATAGACTTAGCTCGGCACGCTGATTAGTTATAGGTCCCGACATTTCCCTCTGGGTTCTTCATATAGAAAGGTTCAAAAGTTTTAAAAAGTTGAACGATGATACCCATTATTGTAACTGTCATGTTCAGTTTTGTAGCTAATAATTGTGTTATAGCAATTAATAAGCTTTTGCATTTGACAACTTTACTATAATGGTTGGAATGCAAACTTTCTCGGCAGCTTTTAGCCAAGTTTTGAACCTGACGTTCTGAAAGAACTTTTGAGCGCTAAGCATTGACAACTAGATGGCGCTAAAAAGCGATTGAGCCATAAGCTTTGTGAGGTATATGCTGTTTGCTCTTTGAATATTGAAACTTTATGCGAAAAAAAGAAAATAATTCTCGTTTTCAATTAAATTTGCTTACCAAATATGTTGTGTATATTTTATTTTAAAGCTAATTTTAATTACAAAAACTCGTGCATTGGAAAATGTATTAAATAAAGTTCGTTTAAGTTATGCGCTACATAAAAAAATAGGTTAAAACATTTTGTTTTTTTAATTATTAAAATTTCGCTAAGTCCTACGAACGTCGACTGAATAACCGAGACGCTTAAACTGTGGTGCGGCATCATAACTGCGTTTCACAGCAACATTTAGAATGCTCGGCTGCTTTCACTCTGCTTTCAAGACGCCGCTAAGCTGTTTGCAGCTGCTATCAGTCCTTCGGCAGATTGCTGTCACTCTTCCCTCGACTGTAGGGTCGTGCGCCGCCTAGCATACGCTCCAAAAGGCTCTGTTTCGACTTGCGCTTCGACGCCAGCACCTCCTTGCATAGTTCGTGAAACACTTCGGCCACCTGATCGACATGATCCGCCGCTGAGACCTCGCTAAACTTGCATTCAAAGTCTTTGGCGAGAATTTCACCTTCATCACGACTAACTTGACGTAAATGCACCATATCCACTTTATTGGCCACTAATTGCACTGGTGTATCGGATTGTAGGTCTGACTTGGCGCGTCGTATGTAATTAAACGAGCTGCGGTCGGTGATCGAGTAGACGAGTAGAAGGCCGTCGGCCCATTGTACCAACTCAGCGGCGTTGGGAAACTCATCATTAGCCTGTGTTGTTGGCGTGACATATTACATCACCGACCGCCATTATTATTCACCATTATTTTTTTTTTTTTGTTTTTATTTGTTATCATTGTCGTTGTTGTTATTTGTGTAGCATTGAGAGGTGACATCAGCCATTCATGGTAGGGAAGAGAGAAAAAATAACAATAAAATTCATTTATGAATAAGCAAAGAAGGAACTGCATGACAGTATGTACGTGCGGAGAGCACAACAACAACTAGCCAGCTGACTGATTGGCGCTCCTTTGTGTGCGGTGAGAATGTGGAAAATGAAAATAAAGTTATTACTCCAGCGGCGCACTGCTGACACACATTATGTGTAATACATAGGACTTCAATGCCGTGAGTGCATTTACCACTTTCACCTAAAACTTTTTACAACTCTGTGTGTGTGTGTATGTATACATGTGTGTGCGCTTTCAGAGAGCACCTACAAATGTAGGTGCCTTTGGATGTATGTAAATATGTTTATATGTATGTAATTGTCAACAGACTTCTGCGTCAGCGTTCACAGTTGAGTCAACAAGCAACAGGAGTGATTTCACCCGATATACTATAGGTGTGAACGTGTGTACAACTGTGTGTAATGCGTGTCGCACATACAGTAAATGTCCTTGCGACTCTTATCGTCCTTGCTGTGGCGGCAGTCAGTCAACATGGCTGTGTGTGTGTATGTGCGTGTGCACGCACTGACAGGATAATTCACTTACCTTGGGGCATGTGTCTAGTAATTCGAACAGCACCGGCTCCCCATCCACCATCGCTTCATGCTTGTATCGATTTTCTGCAATATAAGCGAATGAAAGAGAGCTTTGAATTTTTATTTCTGCATACTCTATTATGTACTTATGTATATAACATATAATATAACTACTATATGCACGCGCTTGTCTATGTGTATGTAGACGTGGCGCCTTCAACACTCATGTATATTAAATTTTCTCACTTTAAAGTAGTGGCAGGAATGGAAATCAGGCAAAGTGCAGAGGAGTTGTGGGGTATGACCGCATTGGCGTGAAGCATGGACATTGTAGACGTGTAGGCGTATATGGCTTGCGTGCTTTCAGGCATATTATGGAGTGAAAGCTATTAGGCTTTCATAACCTTCGAATAATTCAGTTGAAAGTAAAAGTTTTTATAAAAGTGTTTGTTTTTTTTTTTATAATTTTATGTACATTATGGATAATTTTTTTTAAAGAACCGCCAGCGCCGAAAGCAGAAATATTTCATATCACATTGGCTTTATAACTATGTAGTTACGATTTGTCAAGAGATGTCATAACTTGAATTGTAAAAATCAATAATTTTTTTCACCCAAATACTATGTCGAACTTAGAGCATGGAACCTATGGAAGTTTTATTGCTCGATAACTCTTTTTTCCACAGTAGTGAAACCTCTTGAGGCCTTGCTACTCTTGATCTTCACACACCATCAGAGCCTAGCCGAACACCAGCATGACTTCAATTAAATGCACATCATCAGCACAGCATTTTACTGTCGTAAATGCCCAGATAGCTCGTGACCTCAACTAGAAACCGCCCTGTAAGAGGACTGTAATCATATGATTAGACTCATCAAAGGCTCCAGAACTAAAGAGGTAGACCATGAACTATCTGATCGGTCCACAATCATGGATATTAATTCGAGGTGAATAATCTAAATTAAGGAGTCTTAAACTGGGGCTCCGCAGGATGGTGTCTTCTCCTCGTTACTGTTTAATCACTATTTTTCGAAACTCTCATAACCACTAGACGGAGTTTCTATAACCTCATACGCAGATGATTGTACAATAATGACGTTGGGTAATGAAGTTGATGGCATGTGTGCAAAAGTGAACGCCTGTCTCCCAGAACTTTCTCGCTTCTTCACAGTTAGGAGCTTGAAACTCTTCCTGCCAAATCCACGGCCACCCTCTTTCCAAGCTGAGCGAAGGATTACAAACTATGTCAAACTTTCTGCCTGCAAAAGTTGTTTTGCGAGGAGTTCTTTTGCATTGCTTTAATAAGAAGAAAACTACAGCCGAAAGTCAACGTATTTTGATGGAAGTTTATGGTAAATATACTTTAGATAAGATAACTCGTTAAAAGTGGCTTGCACGTTTTAAAAGTGGTGATTTTGGCTTGGAACATAAAAAACGCCCTTGACGGCCAAAATAGTTCGCAGATGAGAGACTTTCAGCAATACTGGCTGAGTATTGTTAATAAACACAAGAAAAGGTCGCAGAATTCCTGGTAGTCACTAAAGCAGCCAAAAAGTTTAAAAGCAGTCGGACACATTCAAAAGCAAGGAAATTGGGTATCATGGGAATTGAAGTCAAGAGACAATGAAAGACGATTTTGCATGTCAAAAATACTGCTTGAACGGTACAAATAGAAGTAGTTTTTACAACGGATTGTAACGCTTTATGAGAGATGAACCCATTACGCCAACCCTTAATGCAGAGCTTCTAAACCCAATTGAAATCATTAATAGAAAACGATACGATTGAAGTGAGCGGTTACCGAGAAACACTTGTAATTTTCATCTTGACACGAGGTAATAATTTTCCACCATGAAAAGGCTTGGCCTAGTTGCCAGAGTAGTTAGAAACTATTTTTAAAACAGCGGCTGGAAAGTTTTACTTCACCCGCCTTTCAGACCTTGCTTCTTTTAAGGGGGTATTCTAGTCTAGAATCATGAATTTCACTGTCGTAAAAAAAGGCAATTATTATTTTTACTATCCAATTTTTTATTAGTTATTTGTTAATTTTAGAAGAGTATAGAAAAAAATTAAAAACTAAAAAACGTAAAAAACTTTAAAAATTATGAGGTGACGAAGTGGGGGTCTCTGAAAAGTTCCACGTGACCATAACCTTGATTTCAACCCTCCTAGTTATCTGAAACCAAAAAGAAAAAAGATTATTAATCTAGAATAATGTCGCAATGGCCGGAACTTTTTTTTCACAAAATGGCGACTGCCAAAAAATAAGTTTTTTGGATCACTTTTTCTGACTATTTCGAATTTTTTAAAAATAATAAAAGTAAATATTTGGGGATGGGACTAGTTCCAATCATAGACAAGCCTATAAAGAAGACTCTATAAAAATTTCAAGTGAATCGGCCCAGTAGAACCTGAGAAATCGTGGGTATCGTTCCGTAGAAATCAGTTTTGAGAAAAACGTGTTTAAAGTTTCGCATTCCGGCCGAACCAGTTTGGATGCCGGCTCAGAAAAATGCCTATATCTCCGAAAATAATTTGAATTTTGAAAAAATCCTCTTGTACACATATTCTTGAATAGTTAAACTTTGAAATATATAAAAAAAATTTAGATTTTTTTAAATTTCTAGACTAGAACTTAACTAGATTTTGCTATGGTCGTTTGTTCTATTGGGATATGATTAAAAAATGGGAAAATGTTATAGTAGCGGATGGGCAATACTTTAGCTGATACTACTAATACTAGGGTTACCATATTCCTTGATTTGTCAGGGAATTCCCTGATTTTGACCTTCGGCACTGATTCCTTTATTTTCGAGAAAAATACACTGATTCCCTAGTTTCCTCCTGAATCGGCGATTTTTGTTAAATTATTATTTGTTTTTAAGCGAGTGCGTGAAAAAAGTGAGCATCACAGCGTTTTAGTTTACTTGGGCGTTTGGTTCGGTTTACATATGCAAGGGACTGATTTTGACTGAGACCGATATGGTAACCCTAAGGTAAAAAGAGATCATCTTAACGCTTGACATAGCGGAAAAGCTTTATGCAAGGCTACTTAAACCCAGACTCAAAGCGGCTATTAACGAAGCTGAAAGACTCCCACATAGACAACACCGTTTAAATCCGGCAGAACAATTATTATTATTGAAAGGGTAGAAACCGCTCAGTGTAAATAGCTTAAATACAAAAGAATAGTGTGCTGGCGATTTAGATGTCCGAAAGGTCTATCAAACTAAAGAGGGATCACGAACGATAGCGGTCACGTCAGGAGCAGCACAATTATCCATTCTAGGCACAGACTGGTGGAACATCAGCTACGTTGCTGTACTAAAACTCGAAATGCCAGACGAATCGTATTTAATTGGCTACAAGGACGACATTGCAGCAGTAATTACAGATGAAGCGCGAAGAAGACTTCATCACAATCTCCAGCTCGCTACGGAAAAAACTGAGTTACTACTGCTAAGCACATACTCCTCGAAATAAGTATGCAGACGACTGCAGATATTCTTAGGACGTAAAACGCAGCATACTAGGCGTAAGACTGGACCCCAGACTTACCTTCTGGGTAAAAAAATAAAGGTAGCCAAAATCACCACCCAACTTATCAGATTTATGGCCAACATAAAGAGCCCTAGCCAAGAAAAGAGAAAGTTCTTAATAACGACGACAATCAGCTTTCTACGAGTTATGACAATTAAGTAATGAGACTGATTCCATAAAAACCGTATATTTGAAAATTATTCTACAACTCTGCCATCCCCTTCAAAGTAGTCCCCTTGGGCAGCTTTACAGCGATTCCAGCACGTTTTCCATACTTAGTAACATTTCTGGAACGCTTCGACTGGGATGTCCGCGAGTACCCTCGTCAGGGCCGCCTGGATGTCCGTAATAGACTCAAAATGGGTTCCTTTGACCACCGATTTTGTTTTAGGAAACAAAAAAAGTCACAGGGTGACATGTCGGGCGAATAAGGAGGCAATAATCATCGTTTTCACCTTCGACTTGCTCATGTGAGCCTGGGCACGACTAAGAGCACTATCACCAAACACTCTTACTATTTTAGCTTACGTTTCCGAAGCTTTTTCGCCCAATCTGGCGCAAAATTTTATCGCGACGCGTTGCTCTCGATTTCGTTTTTTCATTTTCGTAACGAGCACTACAAACACACGTCTACTCAACTTGACGCAGCAGGCTAGAGTGATGGTACATATACCAATGGAGAGGGGAGGGATGCCGGAAAAAGAGAAAGGGAATTTCAAGGTCGCAGGTTTACCACAAGAGGGGCAATAAAAACAGTCTCATTACTTAATTGTCAAACCTCGTATTACGCGGAGTTGGGATCAGATGTGCTCAAAAAGGAAAACTGGCGCAAGGTAGTGGCCTAGAGTGCAGGTGAGGTTCATTCCTATACAACAACGCGACAGAAGACGACGCTGAACACACATTCTTTGAACGCACGGTGTGAGTGTAGCAAACTGGGGGATTACGTAGGTTGCTATATATATTTCTGGACTAGGCAACACTAAGTGTTGCCAGGTGCAATCTGACATTTCCATTGGAAAGTTTGACATTTTTTAGCATAACATCACTCAGAATGTTTTGTCATTTAATCGTGAATTATTTTATTTACAGGGAATTAAAAAATTCATCTCGGCCAAAAAATGGAATTAACTCGTGAACATTTTCGTGCGATCATTTTTCACAACTTTCGACGTGGATTATCACGACAAGAGTGCATCGATGAACTAAAATCTTTGTATGGCTATGAAGCACCATCCTATAGCACTGTGAAAAACTGTTACAACGAATTCAATCGTGGTCGACGCTGGCCCAAAGACGAATTCCGTGAAGGTCGTCCAAAAACAGCCGTTGTGCCAGAAAACATCGATGCCGTACGTGAACTGATAATGCAAGACCGTCATGTAACATACCTTCAGGTAGAGGCATGCCTATGCATTTCTCCCACCAGCATACATTCGATATTGCATGAACACCTGGCCGTAAAAAAGGTTTGTTCTCGTTGGATCCCACACAATTTGACAATCGCTCAAATAAAGGCTCGTGTGGATTGGTGTAAAGAAATGCTGATAAAATACGATCGCGGTGCTTCAAAAGACGTTTATAAGATCGTCACAGGAGACGAATCATGGATCTATGCGTATGAGCCTGAAACAAAACAGCAATCGACCGTGTGGGTCTTCCAAGACGAGCCAAATCCAACGAAAAAAAAAAAAACATTTTCGTTGATAAATATGCCTATTTTCATTATTAGGCCAGAAATTTATATAGCAGCCCTCGTATCCAGAAATTCGCAATTGTGCAATTGTGCTACGCAGTAAAAAGTGGGACCTAGATGCCGATACCCAGATTAGTATCAATAACAAAAATGGAACGCCACCCTGAAGTAATGCAAACGTGGTTCCAGGGTGATTGGCTGTAACTTATAAGATCAGCTTTGAATTCTGCCAGTTCTCGTGATGTGGCCGACTGGTCTGATATATGGTATCCTCCATGTTGACGTTCTCCCATTGTCCCATTCTCAAAAGAATTTAGGACTAAACCAAAGAAAGTAATATCAGTCCGTGCCTGTTGACTAATTGACCGCGATTTTCAATGTGAAACGTCATTATATTTGTGAGTGTTTCATTAAAATTATAATAAAATTGCATTAATAAGCAACAAATATCGGAATTCGAAATTTAATTTTGAAATAGTGAATTTATTCATCGAATTATTTATAAATCCGTTATTAAATGTTATGAATGTAATTAAACTGTGTGCTGATGTCATAAAAAATTTGAGTGCTAAATTTTTTTTCGTTGTTCTCTTGCAAGTGCATAAAAAGTAAAACCAATAATCACACGGTACATCTGACACGTAATATGCGAATATACATATGTACATATGGCCCACACATACATATGTATGTATGTACTATATGTACCAATATATATAAATCTATATGTATGCTGGTATATGGAATCCCCCTGGAATGCATTTATGCAGCTTTTATAATTCATTTGCGGTAATTGAATTTTTACAGCACTTCGCGCTTAAATGAGCGTTCGGGACTTTGCGGAGTGAAAATTAAATTTTTCTGCTGATGTGTCGAAGAGATAGCATTATTCACGAATTTTTTAGCATGGAAAAACTGCTTTTATTGTTTTGTTGAAAACTTTATAAATCTTCAAATTATGTCACTTATTTGCATTTTTTTCTCTTTCACTGATTTATGCTTATTTTGCTGACGATTTATATGATTAGTTACGCTCACCAAATACAGAGCATTACGCTGCCCTCAAGGATCTTCAGCTTTGCTGTTGAATTGGCTGGTTGAACAGTTTTCACATATGATGTTTTGCATTTACGGTTGTCTGTCATAACCGATGCGAAAATGACTTCTATTTGCATCATTTCTGACTTGCAAAATTGTGCGTTCAATGTCGATTGGCTTCAATTCATATCGCACCAAATTTCCTTGCTTTTGAGTATATCCAGTTGCTTGTACCATACATTCTGAAATGACTGACAATCTGCGATTAATACTTCCAGTTCTTCATGTGCACACTTGTTTAGCCAGCCAGGATATTCTTCGTATCCCATCCAATCAAATTACGTATGCACTTTTAGTACTCATTTACCTTAAATATCCACACAAAATACAATGACTTTCGGTTAAGGTTTTCTTCATATGAATGCAATGAGGAAGAGCTCCCTGCAAAAATACTTTTTCAGGCAAAAAACTAGATATACTCGTATCACAAAAGAAAAAGGTTTTTGTCAGGTCTCAAAAACGGAGGTAGTAGTTCGCGTCTACACAGACGGAGAGACAGAGAAGCGGGCATGGCTAAACTGACCCAGTTAGTCAAGCTGATCATTTATATACTATATGTACATATAGAAGGGTCTACCAATAAGACTGACGTGATGTTAAAATGAAATAACACACTAAAATTCGGTCAAAATGGATCGTGTTTTTGGTATGCAAATATTTTTTGCTGCTTATGATTTGAACCAAATGTCGGTAACATTATTACTACGACTCCGTTTGTATATCATCACACATTTATGCAAAATTTCAATGATCCGGTGCGGCATTTGGGCTGGAATATCGGCTACAGTGCGCTGAATATTGTCCTCGAGCTACTTAAGTGTTGTCGGTTGATTGGCGTAAAACTTTGACTTAACATGACGAGTTTCCTCAGAAAAAATAAACTAGAGGCGTTAAATCGCATGAACTTGGTAGTGAGTTGACAGGGCCTGTTCTCTTAACTAGTCGCATAACTTTGCACGCAATAAGTATTTGTTTAGATGTGAAATATGAGACGGCGCACCGTATTGTTGGAAATAGAGATCCCACGTTTATTTCATAAAATTTCAGGGAAAAAAAATTCGGCCAACATCGTGTTATAACACTCGCTATTGATTGTAATGGCATTTCCTGCAAATTTCGAAAGAAATAAGGCTTGATAATGCCGCCATACTCCGCACCAAACGACCTATTTTTGGGTATCCCAGTGCATTGATTTTACAGAAGAGGATTGGATTCATCTTAATAGCGACATTTTTATTTGTTGTTGAAGCCATTAGCCAGAAGTAGGCCTCATCTGAGATTATGATTTTTCGATGAACGTAATTTTTTTTGAACTTTCAATGAACGTGAATTTGCGTAATAATTTGGAAAATTTCTAAGAGTTCTGCCAAAGTGCAATGTGACATGATGAATTAACATGCCTTACTGAATACACTTGACAACATTTGACACAAATCCATAAACAAACATGGTATCCTTCAACGGTGATACATTGATTCTAGAGATCTTCCAACTTTTCGATACCATTTTTGCAGATCGATTTGTTCTTTTTTTCAAAATTGGCCTCGGTTTCGGCGTTCTCCTCTTCATTCGAAAAAAATTTCTTACCAGCGAGTATTCTATTGAGATATGAGAACAGGAAATATAAGCTGGGGGTCAGATCTGGCGAATACGGTGGATGTGGATGCAATTCGAAGTCTAATTTATGGATTTTTGACTGTCTATTGGTCTTCAGAATCAAATGATGGAGTCATGTTTCATTCATTATTACATACCAATGCAAAAACTTGGGTTTATTACGCTTGAACTTCTGACTGTCTGCTATCTCGAACAACATTACTTTACGGGCATTCAAAACTATTTTGTGAACTCTTTTGATGTGCTTATTTCACTATGTCGAAACATAGCATTCCAATCCTTGAGGGTTGATTTTGCTGGAGCAGTGTCCGACAACTCGTCATTAAGCCAAGTTTTAGATTTTTTCTTCAAGATGATATAACTCACAAACTAATGATTCGACAACTGTCAAATGTATATATGCGCTTTTTGGAGGTTAAGGCTAACTAAAAATCATATGAAATTTTTTCTACAGGGCCCAGCACTCGAAGTGTAACCAACTTCACACCGTTCGTCCAGCTGTCGCACTGGAATCAGCTGTTTATAAATTTGCTGAATGACAGTTCGGATTGTTGTTCACAAGTGTACAAAAGCGTTTTGTCAAGAGTGAACGCAAAAAAAGTGATCAGTGATGGAATTCAAACGTAATAGTGTGATTGCTTTAAATTTAGCTGCAAAATCACAGCCAGCTATTGTTCGTGAGCTCAAACACCTTAATGTGAATAAAGTTTTTGTTTATCGCACCATCACTCATTACAATGATTCTGGTAGCATCGCAAAACGCCATGGAGGTGGTCATCCAAAGACTGCAACGTCACGTGAGATGGTTCGGAAAGTGAAGAAGCGACTTGAGCGAAATCCACAACGAAGTGCAAATCAAATGGCTAAAGAACTGAAAATATCCGACCGCAGCATCCGACGCATATTGAAAAATGAACTCAAGGTCAAGCCTTGCAAGTTCCAAAAGGGCCATGATTTCACACTGAAGCAGCAACAAGTTGGTCAAATTCCGAACATTGTGTTTTCTGACGAAAAGATTTTTCCAATTCAGCAATTCGTAAACTCTCAAAACGATAGGGTTTACTTGACCGACCGTTCATATGAGAATCTAAGTCATCGGTTGGTCACCAGAAGGCAGCACCCGCCACAAATAATGGTTTGGGCCGCTGTCACCGCAGATGGGCGCTCTCCAGTTGTTTCCATCGAGCCTGGCGTCAAAGTAAATGCGACATATTATCGGGAAAGTGGAGGCTGCTTTGAATCCGTGGGCAAACAAACATTTCGTTCATCAAACTATGGGCGTTTAACAAGACTCAGCACCGTCTCACAAAGCGTGAGTGAACCAAGAATGGCTGAAAAACAACGTTCCGAACTTCATTACGACCACACAATGGCTCTCGAATTCACTAGATGCGAATCCAATGGATTATTCTCTCTGGATTATTTTGGAAAGCAAGGTCCGAAGTAAAAAATACACCTGTCTCGAGATACCGAAGAAAGCCATTGTTCGTGAGTGGGCCAAAATACCGCCAAGTCACATTCGGGCAGCTTGCAACTCGTTTTTTGACCGTTTCAATCCCATAGTTAAGCCAAAGGGTGCTCATAACGAACAAAAGTGAATTGATTCTGATTTTTTGATTATTTTCACACATTTTTTTCTTTAAAATAAATAAAAATAATTTTCCTAACCGAATTTATGGCTTTTTTACACTTGAGCTGAAAGCTTTAAGGTGATTCCCTCTCATCTTCTTTTAAACAGCTGAACAGCAGTGTTTAAGTAAAACTCATAGAGAGGTGGACCTTGCTGAGAGCGAAGATTTTCCTCGACCTCTTACAACTTACCCTGGGCCAGAAGAACCCTGCGACTGCACTGTTGCTGTTAGTCGCCCAGCGCTTGCTGATTTTGCCTCAGGCCCATGAGGAAACAGTACAAATGATTGCATTTCACTAATATTACAATTGTAGAAAAGTGATTTACGAACATTTTTATTTGAACCTGAAATAAATTATCGCTTACCTGTTTGATGATCATATTCGCCAATATAACGTTTGGTGAGGAAACGCACAATTAAAGCTGAAACGGAAACGGGAAAACAATGAGTTGTTTATACTTAATTAATTAGCGCTAGTAATATATAATTAGTGCAGTGACATGATATACTATACATAAGTTCGCTCATCAACACAAGCAACACAAGGATATACACATACAAATATACATAGACAAATGTATATGAAATCATGTGTGTTTAATGTAAATTAAATGAGCAATAAAACAGGCAAACGCCTACAAAAGTGCCTGCATAAAGACACACCAATCGTCCGCTCACCTGCCTGGGGGCGCTCGATTCACCGGAGGGAACAATTTGCTTGCGGCGGAAAGTGAAAAAAGGTGGCAGCGTTGAATTCAGGTCAACGAGTGTGAATTTCACAAAAAGTAAGAGTAAGATTGAAAGCGAAATGAAAGGAACAGAGTTCGGCAAACAAAGCCGAAATGTGAATTTGAACGCTTGTCTTCATTATAAATACAGGTGTATGTGTGTATGAACATGTGCGTATGGCATAGCTCGCTATGCATATGCTCTAAAGGACAAACAAACCGTTACACAAATAAACAAACTCCTGTTTAAGAAATAAAAAAACGACCAACCCAAAAAGTTGCACGCGCCGAAACACCTGACAACACACCCTGTGAGAAATGCGAACATACTTCTTCTTCTCTGTTGGCGTAGACACCGCTTACGCGGTTTTAACCGAATTGAATTTTATCAAGTACGTCAGTTTGTCTTTCTTTCTTATATCTAGTTATTTTAGTGTTTTCGCTGTTTGAATAGTTTCTGGTTGATCTTGCTTGTTTACCCCCAGCGGGATGTGTTTTCTAGAAAATACGATCAGCTCGGTTTTTTCCGTAGCCGTGTGAGTCCAACCATTCAAAATTCCATCGTAGATGGCGCTCCATAGGTCTGGTCCATGTAAGGATACCTGCGTTACTGCAAAATTGTTTTCCTTTTTTTTTAAGGGAGTATTCTGGTCTAGGATTTTGAATTTTTTTTGTTGCATATTTTGAAAGTTTAGACTTTCAAAAATATGACCTTGGAAAGATTTTTCAAAATTCGACTTATTTTCGTAGATACAGCCGATTTTGTGACGTCGCGTCCGTGTTCACTAGAATTGTCTCCTAAACTTGAAACGCCTTTTTTTCGAAAATACTTTTTTAGGTGGTTGACATGATATCTCAAGTTTTACTGAACCGATTCTTTTGAAATTTGGTATATATCTTCTTTATACAATACTCTATCGTGTCTGCCTTGGATTTCCAAAAATTTTGATTTGAAGTATTTTTAAAAAATTCGAAAAGGTTGAAAAAATCGGGTTAAAAAAAAATTTCTTTTCAAGTCGACGCCATTTTTTTTTTTTGTTTTTTGTTTTTGGAAAATGGTCAACCCGATAACAACATCCTAACTAATGAAGAATCTTCTTGTTTTTTGTGTTTTAGATCTCTACAAATCTGACGTCAACCAGGAGGCACCGTGTTTTTTGAAGCCCCCACTCCACCGGCCCGTATCTCGACGAATTTTGGTTTTTTTCTTGCAATTTTTTTTATATTATTAAAATGTTAATAAAAAACATATGAAAAATGGATAGTAAAAATATGTTTCATTTTTTATCTTAGTTTAAAAAATGCCTAAAACTCATGCGTCTAGAACTCCCCTTAAGGGCCGACGCTTATGTCGTACAGTAGTTTCCTGTCTTTGAGATAGCTTCGTATCATTTTCTTCAAGTAGGTGGCGTTTTGAATCGGCTTTGTGTATATTAAATTGAGTAAGGAGATGGCATGGTCAATTACGGGATGAATATTTCTTATGTGTAACTATAACAAGCTGCACCTAGTTTTATATTCACCTCTGTTGAAATATGGCTGAAGGCAAGGCATATTTCGGGAAATATAACGATAGCATTGGAGTATAATCGCGGTTGGAAAAATCCATGTTTCTAATATAGACTAGAAACATACTTTATTTATTGAGTTTTTGAGTCTGTAAACTCAAACCGATTTTAAAATATTCAAAAAAAGAGTGTATATGGGCACATGTGGAACATTGTACAACTGTTTTTGTTTTTTTTTTGGTTTCAAGGTTCTGAAGCTGGAAGCCGTAGGCAAGACATCGACGAAGTCGCATCGGGAGTGGCTCATTCATGAACGGTTCTGCGCAGAGTTTTGAAAAAAAGGAGTTGTTTGTTTTCTTTATCTAAGCTTAATATTCTTCAATCGACCATGAGAAAGTTCGAATAGTAATTATCCGTCTGAAGAGCAACAAAGCGGCGGGATCCATGGATTGCCGACTGAGCTATTCAAATACGTTATGTCTAAATTTGGTATTCCCGCAAAACGAATTCGGCTGCGTAAACTGACGTTGAGTAATGCCAAAAGCTCCAAAGAACAAAGAACCCTCCGAACCGTTCCATACTAAACGAGGTTTCAGATAACACTGGAGAGAATAATTCGAGCTGCAGAACTTAATCGAGCAGGTACAAGCTTATATAAAAGTGTACAGCTCCTGGAGTTTGCCGATGATATTGATATCATTGGCCTCAACATTCACGGTGTTAGTTCTCTGCTATCTCCAGACTGGATAGAGCAGCGAAATAAATAGGTCTGGCAATGAACTAGGGCAAGACGAAATATCTCCTGTCATCAAACAAACAGTCGGCTCTCGCGACTTGGTTTCCACGTCACTGTTGACAGTCATAACTTCGAAGTTAAGTTCGTCCACCTTGGAGCCATCATCAACACTAACAACAATATCAGTCTTGAAACCGAACGCAGATTAACTCTGGCTAACAGGTGCTACTTCAGACTGAGAATTAAAGTCCTCTCTCGACGAACAAAGACCGAAATCTACAAGTCACACACTGACAATGTCTGATGAGTTGGCGTTACGAGTTTTCGAGAGAAAGGTTTTGTGGAAGATTTATGGCCCTTGCGCATCAGCGAATATCGCATTCAATGGGACGATGGGCTGTATGAGATATACGACGACATTGAAATAGTATAATTAAAAGACAGCGGCTACGCTGGCTAGGTCATGTCATCCGAATGGATGAAAACACTCCAGCTCTGAAAAACCTGAAAAAGCCTGGTGGAGAAGGACTTGGCTACAGTTTGAATCTCTAATTGGCGCCAAACAGCGGAAAGGAAGACCGACTGACGTGTTGTTGTTAACCGGGTAAGCAGAGAAGAAGCTTTAGAATAATAAAAAAAAACAAAGCAAAAAAATTGCAAATCTGAAGTTCTTTTTCAATCTTTCGCCAGAAATGGGAAATGCGAAATTTGAGTGCGAAGATAGTCGATCCCCTTACACAACAAACATCCTTGAAGGAACAAGCTTTAGAATAGAGAATAAAGCAATTTATGGCAGTGACATTTCCTACAGGGTGTTTTCATGGTTGGCTGTGTTGATGTAAAAGCGAAAGCCTTTCACTGCTGCTAACAACCGAGTTGGCTCAGCTAGCAACGACACCGACTATGACGAGGTTGTTAAACTTACAACCTAAAAAAGGACTTCCTCTTTCAATTTATGCAGCTACGCCAGGGGGAAGGTGTTGCTGCTGCTAGGCAAGCGCTGATATGCATACGCTCAATTTTACATGCATAACCACACGCACTCGTACGTAGTATGTCTGTGTGTCTGTATGTAAGTATGCGACCTAATGTACTCCGTTCTGTTTGCAGTCAGTTGCAAAGTGTTAGTGCCGGTGAATTGCACCTTAATGTTGCGTGTTTGGCACACACAAAGACGGACATAGCGCACAGTCGAATGAGAGACAAAGTTAGTGCAAGTGAGGTTGTTGCATATTTTAGGGCATTTGAACGTGCACGTTGCACGAAAAACTCAAACTTGCCGACAGCACAGTATTTGTGTGTGCGTGCATGTGAATAGCAGCAATACATATTACCGTTAGATGGTTGCATGCGAAAGTAGTATAAAGGCAACAAACTCAACTTGATAACCTGAAGTCTGAAATAGAAATGAGAAAAACTGGACATTCGAACGCACACAACAATAATGCAAGGTGTACATGCGCCCTCCGTTAAGTGTGGCTGTGTGTGTGTATGGGTCGTGGTGCAAAGCTTTGCCTGAGGCACATGTACCAGTGGCGTGGGAGGTTACACCTCGCCAGTTCTTGCTATTGCATGATGTTGCATGCTTTTATGCAAATGACATTTTGTCCACTTGATTTGCGCAGAGCAAACTGACACACCCTTTCCCTCGCACCCGACCGCCGCCTTCTACACACATAGACGCTGGCCAAAAACCGCAGGCAAAATTGTGTGTGCGGGGAAAAGCTGAAGATCGCCAACATAGGTAAACGCAATTTGTATGAGGCAAACTATTTTGTGGGAAATTGCGAAAATTTGCAGTTGTGTACACAATAACAAGAAACACCGTAAACAATTTCATTCATAGTCTGCATTTAGCCTAATTGTGGTATTATGGCAAAGGTGTATATGAAAAGGGGCAAAAAACGTTTGTCAGCAACCGCAATTTTTCCAATTCGAAAGTGTTTTTGTTGCAAGCGATGCATTTAATTTTGTTTAGAATTCTTAATAATATTTATCGAGGCTGAATACAAACATTGGGAGTTTCAAAAATATTTATACTTGTATTGCCATTGATTGTGTGTCTTTTTTATAGAAAACAGTTATTGGAGTAGCTTGATTATTTGACTAAATGAGGTGGGTGCGGTTTCAACACATCGGAGCTCTCGTTACGCATGAATGTATGCACATCGCGCCTAAGTTGAAGTTGGTATACTTTTGAAAGGCGTCCTTATATGTAAAATTATTGTAATTTAAGAAACACTGGATATGTGTCTGAAGTACATGCCGATCCATCTTTTATATAAATATTGATTAACTTAGATATTTGTTGATCGATTCAGTTAGATATATAATCGATTGAGTTGCATACAAAATTTGGAAAGTTTCAGTTCAACCACAAATCGTTTCACCAACACTGTGCGTCAAAATAATGACATTTCAATTATAATCAGGCTCACGTCTAATATTGAAAGTACTGCTTCCAACAACACAGTACAAAGTAGATGATCTGTATTGCAGCTTTTCACTCACAAATTCGCTCAAAAGAACCGATTGCAACTGACAGTGTGAGTACTATACAGAAATCACTAGAGTAGCAACATTTCGCCGCAATTTGCAGAATGGATTGTGTCTATTTCCACTTAAAGTTTAATTCACGCAAACAATATCACCGATTGATCGCTTAAGGCACTGGGAATACTGACCATCCAGATCTTGGGTTTGAGTTCCCTTGTTTCCTTTTGTATATGGTTGTTTTTTGGATATAAAAGTCTACGCCAAAAGTACAGCCATTCATTATTAAAACAAGTTTGGAAATCATTGCTCTACCATCCAATATGATCGACGTAGTAAACGGAGAGGTCTAATTTGGGAGTGGACTTTCGGTTAATATATTGTATTTTAATACAGTAGAAACTCGATTAACCGGACTAATTGTTGTCGATAGGCATTCGGATAATCGAAAATCCGGACAATCAAATGTATGAAGAAAAACAAATAAATATGAACGAAAATCAATGTTTATTAAGAAATTATCACTTACTTATGTAGGTATGTACATATTTTCTTAGATTACATTACATACATAATACTAAACTGCAGCATTAACCATGAAAAAAATATTTAGGTACGTATGTACGAATAATTTGTTTACAATATGTATTTGGTAATTTGCATTTGGTAATCATAAAATAAGTAGGTAGGTAATAAGTTCAATTTGGTTTAAAATATTTGGTAATTGTCATTTGACGTAAGAAACTTTTTCTCTTCATTGCTGCTATATCACGAATTCTTTTCAGTTGTAGTAAACTCACAGTATCACTCTCTGTTTGTTTTTCAAACCACTTGAGAGCTGTTTTCAGGGCATGAAATGCTACATCATGAGATGGTTGTGTACCATTTTCCACGTCTATATTTTCTTCTGTTTCATCTTCTTGCATTTTCTGCTGTGCATTTATCTGCAAAATGTTTTCTACGATTTCGTTATCAGACATAATCTGAAAGCCTTGATCATTACTGTCACAAGTGACCCACTCTTTCATTTCATCACCATCACAATCCTGACATATTTGTAGCTTTGACATTACCTCATTCATATCCTGCAAATAGAATCATCCGTATTGGTTATTGAATTATCATACTCACGATTAAGTAATCTATTCCAAGCCTTGCTTAAAGTCTACAACCATGTAACAACACTCCTTTAAATTCATGTCCTTAAAAAATAATAAAACGACTTCTACATTATCTTCTTCAACGGATAACAACTTACGTAGAAGTTGTTTTCTATAAAGTCGTTTCAATGTTTCAATAACACTTTGATCCGTTGGTTGTAGCAAGGATGTCACATTAGGAGGCAAAAATTTTACTTTAAACTTTCCATTTTCCCTCTTTAACAATTCAGCTGAAGGATGGGTTGGCGCATTATCTAGTAAAAGTAGCACATTTCCTTGTTTGCCAATTTCGTTTTGTCTTCTATTTACTTCAGGGATAAAAGTGCTGTCATACCAGTCAATAAATATTTCAGAGTTCATCCATGCGCTTTTTTGATTTTTATAAATTAGGGGTACCCTGATATTTTTAAAACATCTGGGTTTCTTTGATTTTCCTATGAGGAGCAAAGGTATTTTGTGGGTCCCGGCAGCATTAGCGCAAACAAATATTGTTACTCGCTCTTTGCTTGTTTTATATCCTGAAGCTAAATTCTCTCGCCTAGAAGCTAAAGATTTTGAAGGTAACAACTTCCAGTTTAATTCAGTTTCATCAGCATTATAACAAAATCGAAGTCATAGTTATTTTCATTCAAATTCTTCTTAAAATTATCTTTAAAAGAGTTTGCTGCATCTACATTAGCTGACATTTTTTCACCTTGTATTTCCAATTCATGAATTCCATGAAGTGATTTAAATCTGTACAACCATCCGTTACTTGCCACAAATGATTCATGGCCGCCTAATTTTATATTTAACTGTAATGCTTTTTAACAGAGTAAAGGTCCAGATATCGGTTGCCCAGTTGATTGTTTTTGTAAAAACCAACAATGCTTAGCTTCTTCTTAAAGTTCCTGTTTCGGTCTCTTCATCATTTTCCGATTTGTACTCCCGTCTTCACTATCTAATTTGTAGGTGTATACGTACAACAAAATTGAACCGGTATTCTTCTTAACATCACTTATCGTGGATGTACCCACACCATACTTTTCAGCTAGCTTACGGCCGGTTTCTCCTTTTTTTAGTGAATCAATGATATTTATTTTGTCTTTAAGCGATAACACCACTCTCTTACGCTTTGGCATATTTAAATATGTAGACGTGACACGCACGTCAGAGCGGAGGCACAATTGCAAACGAACTAAAACAATAATGACGTTTATGATTCCATAATTTCGACCTGTACGTATATATAAATTGGTCGCGGTTGGTAGTCCGGATAATCGCGAATCCTTATAACTGAGGACCGGATAAACGAGTTTCTACTGTATATGCTAATATGGCAAGTATGCTAAAGTTAAATCGATTAAGTTTTCATATAAAGTTATAATCGTATATATGTATATGATTATATATATATGTATATAGTTGCTGTAAGAAATACACCTGTGAAAAGTATAGCTTCGATACAATTGAAGTGAATGCTCTCGCAACCTGTTGCTATAGAGTATAATTGTTTTGTTCACTTAACGGTTGTTTATAACACATAAAACTAAGATATAGGGTTATATATTATGTTGTCAAATATCTCCCTTCCGCTTTTTTGCGCTTCATTTAATGTTCTATAAAAAGTGTTGCAGTGATAGGATTTAGTTCAAATGTGCGCCATTTCGTTCAATAATCTGTATCCATCTAGACGGCAACTTCATAATATCTTCCTCGTAGAAGCCCCCCCTCCTTATTTGCGAAGAACTCGGACAGCCAGTTTTCACAAGCCTCTTTTGAGTTCAACTTTATATCAACAAGGGCATTCGCCATGGACAGGAAAAGCGCTATGTCCGGACTATATAGTGGATGCGATAAAATCTTCTATCCGAGCTCCCGTAGCTTCTGACGAGTCATCAACGAAGTGTGTGGTCTGGCGTTGTCGTGGTGGAACACTACACGCTTCTTGTTCGCCAATTCTGGACGCTTCTGGTCGATCACCTGCTTCAAACGGTCCAGTTGTTCGCAGTAGATGGTAGAATTAAGTATCTGGCCATATGAGAGCAGCTTATAGTGGATGATTCCTTTCCAATCCCATCAAACACACAGCAAAACCTTCAGTCCCGGATTGGCCTCTGTTTGGGACGATTCATCGGCCTTCGACCACGACCGCTTTCGCTTGATATTGTCGTATGTGATCCATTTTTCATCGCCAATCACCATCCGCTTCAAAATTGGGTCGAGTTCGTTCCGTTTCAACAGCATATCGCAGGCGTTGATTTGGTCCAGAAGTTTTTTTTGCGTCAAGTCATGCAGCACCCAAACATCAAGTTCTTTGTGTATCCAGCCATCTACAGATGGTTTAAAATGGTTTGGTGACTAACTCCCATCATTCGGGCGATGCCACGAGATACCACATGCCGGTCTAACTCGATGTTTTCCATGATTTGATCGGTATTTGTCGTCACAAGTCTTCCGCCGGCTGGCTTATCTATGGTGTCGTTTTTACCCGCGCTGAATCGTCGAAACCATTCGTTCGCAGTTCGAAGTGATAGAGTACGATCTCCCAAAACATCATTAATCTCGCGGACAGTTTCTCTAGCAGATTTCCCTCTAACGAAGGAAAACTTTAAAATAGCGTGAATTTCGGCATTATTGACGTCCATAACTGTTGAACGCAATGTCCAAACAAATCATGCATAGAGTCGTTTTGTTGGTTATGTCAAAACCTTTCAAAGATGTATAGTATTACCAGATACGAGTTCTGTAGCGCTTCATACATAGCCGCGAAATTCAAAAGATAAAAAGGCGGAAGGGAGATATTTGACCACTTAATATATAAATTTTCAGAATGACTACACTAGTTTAAGCCTGACTTAAGTAAAAATTGAGATAAGTTGACAAAATTTTCTACATTCTTTTCTGGTAATCGGACCGCTGTCATGCCCACAAAGTGACCTTGAATATTGACCTACAGAGTATCAGACCTGAGCGCTAAATAACGATACAAAAACTATAATTTGGCACAGCCCTCTGTGAGCAAAGAACAGTAAAATTTTTAAATTTAAATTTCGCGCGAAATATTTTTTTCTAGATGGATATAACTGTCAGTCTCAGATCAGTAGTGTTTAGTAAACGTTTGTCTTTCTGAAGTACACAAAGTGCAGTCAGCGATTTTTTCGATAAGTGAAATTATTCAATAGAAAGTAATGTTGGATACGGCCTTTGGTGATAATTGTTTGTCGAGAGAAAGTGTTTTTAATTGGTATTCAAGGAGAGGTGAGAACGCGTTGACGACGAACCACGTACAGGACTTTCATTAACATCAACTAATGATCAAAACGTCAATAAAATAAGTGATTTGGTATTTGGGGATCGACGATTAATAATTAGAGATCTTACTGACAGTTGGAATATCGGAAGGATAAGTGAAAAGCATTTTGAAAGACCATTTGGACCTAAGAAAAGTGAAAATTTCTTCCAAAATCCCTGGCGATGAATCTTGGATTTTTGCTTATGACCCGGAAAAACATGGTCAATCTGCCGAGTATCGTGGCAATGGTGAGCCGAAGCCGATAAAACCACGTCAACGCATATTAAAAACCAGGGTTATGTTGATAGTTTTCTTCGATTAGCGAGTTGGGCTGCGCTCACCTGTCAACAAGGAATACTATTTGAGTGTTATGCGTCTTTTGCGCGAAGCTATTCGTAACAAGAGGTCGGAATTACGGACTGATAACTCTTGGTTTTGCACCACCATAATGCACCGTCGCATAATGCATTAATTCTTCGTGAGTTTTTCGCTGATCAGCAAACTCAAACGAACGCTTCGGGGAAACCGTTCTGAGTCAATTGAGGTCAGTAGACATGAATCGTTACGGTATTCTGGAATTTGTCATTAAAAACTGTTCGAGAATTGGTAAAAACATTGGCACAAATGTATTTGAGTCAAGGGGATTACTTTGAAGGGGACGATATAGATGTTGAAGAATTGACCAAGAATTTTAAAATTATGAACAAAGTCCTCCGACCGCTAGTAGTATCTTCCAAAACGCTGAAGTTTACTCAACTAAGTTTGTTGGGAGCGAGTCCTTTTAGCATTTGTTTTTCGTTGTCCAGGCCGGCTGACATTATAGCATCTTTATCAGTAAATATATAAGAAAAAAATCTTTTTTTTTAATAACCCTGTATCCTTTTGCTTAATATGAATAAAATCAAGGTAATACTTTCTCTAGTGGCCATATGCCTAATAATGGTTTGTCAAAAAAGTCTTGCAGTATTCTTATTGAATGATTTATTGAATTTATTGAAATGGTTTATAACGGTTTGATGACTCATGCTCAGCTCTTGACGGATGCTACGGCTGCTACTATGCCGGTCTCTTTCGACCAATTCAGCGATTTTATCGCAATTTTCGACGACAGGCCTTCCGGAGCGTGGCGCATCTTCGACCACCTCTACATCAGAACGAAAACGTTGAAACCATCGTTGCGCGGTGGAAATAGAAACTGTATCGGGTCCATAAACTGCACAAATTTTATTGGTGGCTTGAGATGCATTTTTGCTTTTATCGTAGTAGTACTGTAAAATATGGCGTATTTTCTCTTTATTTTGCTCGCTATAACTCACGAACGACTTATAAGAAACGACAATCAATCAAACACGTGTTAGCGCGTGAAATGAGCTTTCCAAAAAGGTAAAGCATGACCCGATGCGACGAATAAAACTAGAACTACGCACTTTCAGCGCCAACTAGCGAAAATACCGCAAGACTTTTTTGACAACTTGTTGTAACACACCTCAAGGTAGCGATCTTGGTCCAATTCTGTTCTTGTAATTTATTGATGACATATCATCTATTGTTAAGTTTTAAAAAGTTTTATTATATGCTGACGATGTAAAACTTTTTAAAACATATACTTCAAACAACGAAAGATGCCAGTTGCAAACAGACTTAAACAACCTAGTTTCTTGGTGTGATAGAAATGACATGCCATTGAACCTTAAAAAATGTAAAACGATGTGTTTTTCACGTAGATCTGTAGACCCTACTTCATTCGCAATACAAAACTTTTGGATGGAGCAAGTATGCAGTTTTGTTGATCTGGGAGTAACTATGGATCCCAAACTGAATTTTAATCTTCACCCATTTTCCACGGGTTTTAAAGCTAAAGGCGCTCTTAGTTTATTTAAGCGTTGGTCTAAAGAATTTAGAGATCCGCTTATCACAAAATTTCTTTTTACATCTCTGGTGAGGCCTATATTAGAGTATACATCTGTGGTTTGGAACTCTAGTTACCAAGTCCATTCGGATAAGTTAGAAGCCGTTCAAAAACAATTTTTACTTTTTGCCTTAAATCATTTGCATTGGGATTCCAGTTTAAATCTTCCTCCTTACACTAACTGTTTAAAACTTATAAACCGACACCGCTAGTCGTAGGGAGATGCTGGGTATAATATTTCTTGTCAAACTCATGAATGGGTCAGTCTGTAGCCCATCTCTCTTATCTGATATTAATTTTAACGTTCCCGCTCGCTCTACCAGGCAGTTTAGACCCTTACTTTTAAAATTTTCTATAACAAATTTTGAGTTAAACGAACCATTCCGCCGTATATGTCATGATTTCAATTCTCATTCCAACACATTTGATTTAATAGACTCACTCTTTACCATTAAAAAAAAATTATTTTATCTACTTTTAACAAGCAACATTTAAAAATAATAAACTTTAATCTAGTTCTTAATTTTGGCTGTTGTAATTTTCGTTTCTGTAGCTGAGCAGCTTAAGATCGCAACGCTTGAAACTCTGTTGCCTTTTATGACTCGGCAAATTCCGCCCGTTCGCGGATTGCGCCCCTCGCGTCGGTTGGGCGGGAGGTGGATAATCGTTGGGTATTATTATTTTTTAGTCCAGAATGAATTTGGGATTTCTCATTTTTTGCTTTGATTAAGTATGTATCTCACATATCTCGTTTGAGTTTATTAGGTTTATAGAATATGAATATAGAACAGTTTATAATATATCTTCCCAGTTTTTTAAACACCTTTTCCTCAGTATAAAATGTTCAATTACACCCGAACTTAGCTCTTCTCTACTTGTTTTAGAATGTTTTCAATTGTGGATTTTTATTATGTTTTTGGTTTCTAGTGAACATTTAAAAATATTGTACGTGATTTTCACTATTATTTAATTTTAGACTTATATAAATGCCAGTTTGACAGTACTAAGATTTACGTATATACAAATATATTATTTATAGGTGTATTTATATTAGAAATATTTAAAATTTCACTGGGGTATCGCGCATAAGACTTTAATAATCAAAAATATTTGAAGAATGATTCGCCAAATTCTTTAACCAAAAATATGAATTTCTAAATCCATTATTATATAGTCTAATATAAGTTTAGGCATTGACAAAGGAAATGTGCAGCCATTGTCTAGTCATCGAGTTATTAAGGAAGTATGCGTTACCAAATGGTTTTTGTCTTCTTGTCGGAATAGTTTTCAAAATAACACTTATATGTGTTCATATGTACATACATGTACATATAGTATGTAATTTTGTAAGGCAAATATTTTGTGATATATGATTGTGCCACTACTAAACTAGATTAATGTCACTATTTCAAAAAAACAATGTTGTGGTATTGCAGTTCAGACATTAAAGACAAGCCATTCGCATCGCATTTGACCAGGGCTGATCCCTATAAACTGCGGGCGCACATTGAATAGATAAATATATTTTTCCAAAATTGCTAAAACCTTTTATCATATTCATGCGCACTTTGATTTCCATATGTCAATTAGTTTGTGTTTGGCAGCTATTTGTTTACAATACGAAAAATTTGAAAAACCGTCATGTTGGCATCAAAAAAAAAAGCAGAGGATCTAAAAATATTTTATGAATTGATTAAAAATATTTCTGCTAAGGCTTAGAATCATATTCTAGATAAACCCTGCTATATTATTTGTTGATATAATATATAATATTATTTATTCTATGATCGGCAGTATGTTTTCAGCCGTTGCTTTCGATTGCACTGTGGAATTAAGAAAAATATAATATGACCCAGTAATAAAACCATACTTTTCTCTAACATGAGAATGAGCTCCTTTAGTATTTTCTTACACTGATTAATTCAGATAATAAACACGCTCACTCCCCAAATATTGGTTCTCTTAAATACTGCCAAAAGTGTGATAACTCTCTGCATAAATGCTTCACAAGCATTAAATTTCGCAACCAAGATAGTAGGGAACGGACGTAGTGCAGGTCGCTTCTTAGCTGGTGCATTCTGGGCAACGCCTGCGGCCTTCACGTTCTTACCAACTCTTAGACTGGACTTTAGCATTGACTTGGACTGTGAATAAGAATAAACGTTCTGGATTTCGGTTTGAACCCTCGGCTGGTGGCTACGGATTTCTACCGGCAGAGTATGCTATGGTGACACTCAGCAGAAATGACCTTTGGGCTACTGTCAAAACCGTCTCCGTCCCGTTAAAAAATCATTAAGTTGGTGTAGCAGGTGTTGTTTGAGGAAATTCCCTCTTTAAGCTGATGAGATCTGGACACACTGCCTCATAAAGGCGTCCGTTAACTCTCGGCATGGCCTGGTGAAAGGTAACTTTGGGACCATTTGGGAGGAAGGTGAGCAGTTCTGAGATCTTTCAAGAAAATCAAGTGACGGCACAGTCACTCGCTGAGATTATCAAAGAGACTGGTGCAACCTCTTTCGTGCACAGCTATATAAAGACCAACTCGGAAAAATGTATTGCCTCATTAAAAACCACAAGTTTAGTTATGTAGCTCCATCCTCATTTCGTTAATTTAACTGATTACATTGTGGAACATTTTTGGGATTACTGTCTGGGGGGTGAGAAATTCCAAGTCAGGGAAAAACGTAATTGTTATGTTAAATTACGCGAACCACTTGTCCGATTTTGATGAAACAAACTTAGAAAAATTAAAAATTATAATTTCTATTTGTTTTTATTTGTTTTTATTCAAAAAAGTGTCATTTATCGCCTTTTTTTTATAAATTTTCCCCAATAACTCCAGATTTCTGGCCATAAACTACTAAAAAAAGAAAGTAAAAATTTTTTTTTTTGTTTTTTTTGCCAAAATGTTAGAACTAAGCGAAAAAACATCAAGATAAGGAAAAAATTGAAAAGGTCATAAAAAAAAAAAAACTGACACATACGAACGCCAAACCCTTTGAGGGTTTTACTATACTGACCCAGTACCATCACCCTGACTTGGAATTTCTCACCTCCCAGATTAGCTGTTGTACTGTGTTATCTCTAATATCTCAAAAAAAGTTGATTAACCTGACTTGTTTGGAAAAATCTGATTTGGTATCAATTATGGGCGGGATGCTTCACTACACATCTTTAGTGCCCGTTCCTAGTTCCATCTCGTGTATAAGTATGATTCGGTGTGTAATTTTTGAAAAATCCATATCGCTGATATCTCATATAACGATAATTTGAAGTCCATTTACTCATTTGACACCAAATTGCCTTGTACTCATCATTCATAGTATATTTTGCAATTATTTATTTATTTACATACGCATAAATAACTAAATCCACCTATATAATTATGTGATTTGAGTAAATAATTAACATTTAATAATGTAAAACATACCACTTTTCCCCACGCTCGGCGATCCAACGACAGCGATTTTTAATTCTGTCAAAGTCGATTTCTTGCGACGAATACCGCGTGTTGTCATTACCGTTAAATTAATATGAACAGAGCCGAAAACCACAAAAACAAACCACAACGAAAACCGCAAACGAAAATCCGCAAACCGAGATGAGTGAATAAATTCAATGTTTATAAGTATTCATTCACACCGGAGCTGGGCAGGTGAGGCGATCGCGAATGTTTAACATAAACTTGCCCCCTTTAAATGCAGGTACACATTTTTCCTACTCACACACATACACATGCAATTCTATGCTTTTTGTGCTTATTGACCGGCAAACTGTTTGTGCAGGCTAAAGTGATTTTTTCTGTATTTTTTCGTAGTTCTACAGATGTAATAGAAGTGTTGTTATTACTTTATTATGTATATGTGTATAAGTATGTAAATGTATTCGAGTATATTGTATACGTGTATATATGCATGTATAAGCTCATTTCATTTCACAACTCTTTACATATGTATTTCTATGTTTATATGGTATTTAGCAGATTTTTATTGCGTACATTGTGCGAGGCAACAGAGATATGAATGAAAGTATTTTATTCCTTTACTTTGAGGCAAATAATTTTCTTTATCCCATATGTTAACAGTTTTATTGTAGCCACGTTTAATTGGATACGTTTCTTTTAAAAATTTCAATTTTCTTACACTTTTTTTGTTATTTTCTCTCACTTTTAAACACTAATTGTGATTGATTTCGATGTAACAAAGAAATTTCAGAAATAACAATAATTTCGAAAGATTTTTAAAATATTTGCGCTTAGTGGTGTGTGATTCTTACAAGTTAATATCATTTTCATTTCATTTCGTCGCGTTATAATTCTTTTTAATTTAATTAATGAATTTTTCTTTTAGCCGCTTTAGGCGCTTGTCCTGTGTCCAACAGACGTAAAAAACTCCAGTTGATCCAAGGGCATTCCTATTGAAACAAAGGACGGTTTGGAATCAATGTCGTTCGGAGCAGTGTAATGTAACTTGTATCATACGGCTGAGCCCTGGATTTCGCAAAGACAATGTGTCCCATCGTCACATCAACCTCCACGCCAAGTCCAGTTTAGTGAATGTGAGGACTCTTACAATATTACTAAGTTCCTTCTTGCCTATAAGTAAAGCTTTTTGGTCTGTCCACAATCAACTCTACCCCAAAATATCTTTTTGGTATACCCTGTCTTGCTACTGTTCTAAGACCTGAGGTGTTTCTTTAGGATCCATTTCTTCAAATAACCCTTGAAGGATTGATTGGTCTGAGGTAGTTTAGGAGATCAGACATCTCCGAGCAGCCCAACTTGTCTGTTTTTTATTTCCTTTTATTCCTATATAAATTAGCACCCAATATGAATCGACTTATCTACATTGAGACGTAATATTAGCACTATGGGTAGTCTAAAATGTTATGGACTAAAAGTGTCACTTGACACCTTATGTTATACCGACAATTTCGGCCTGAAAGACTGTTTGTAGTCATTTAGTTTAAAGCTACCTTTTGCGTATGGATTACCATAGAAGGATTCTCCTCATATTCCTGTTTCACTCTTTGATTCGTCGGTGAATATATATATTTTTTACTGTAGAAACTATCGATCATAGAATCATTGGTCTATTCTTCTCTACAGGGGAATGGAAAATTTGTGATCGATTTGACTTTAGCTCGAGTTTATTAACAAGGTTGAGTACGACACCATGCCCGTAGTAATGCCAAGTCTGGATAACCTCCAGAGCCTTGTAGTTTTCATTGCGCCCGTAATTTTCAGGAAACTGGCCAGTTTAACCCATCACAAATCCCTGGATACGGCACCATATGTTAGTATGGTATGGTGTTACCCTTGTGTAGAAGCAATTACCCAGTTAGCGTTCTTTTCTGTGGCCGGCAAGTCAGTGGATAGTGCCCTGCATACTATCGTGTCATGGCTTCAAGAAGCCATTAGGGTCAAATATTTCGCTGTTGGGACTTTCCTTGAATTGAGGGAAGCTTTCAATAACGTTCCGCCGGAAGCAGTCGGTAATGCCCTGGGCAGTATTGGGGTTGATTCAAAACTCAAACACCTCATTCTCTGTCTTATGTGAAAAGAAATGGCGCAACACGCACGTGTTGCACCCCACCTTGTGGGGTTCTCTCTTCAATTGAAAGGTGAATTTTTAATTTATACCTCGGGTGTTTTTCGAATTGGTAAATTTCTTTTCTGTAACTTGTACTACCAAGTGAGTTAGTGACATCTATGCTAAATTTCACGTCAAAATATTCATTATTATTTGAAATACGCGTCGTTTTGTAAGGTTCTGAAAGTGAGTTCTTCGATTTTTACTATGTCTGAATTTATTAAAGTGCCATAATGCATCATACTGCATTGGTTATTCGTGATCATTTTGCCACATTTTCAACTAATAACGTGCGCAACCACCGCATTCGCCTGATTTACCGTCGTATAACTTCTGGATATTCAGCAAATACACATGACCACTCCAAGGACACCGTTTTGACTCAATTGAAGATATAAAACCTTAATCGTAGAAGGCTCTGATGGTCATCACGACGTAGGATGACTGGAAAATTCGTGAGCATAAGTGTATTGCAGCGGGAGGGGATTACTTTGAAGGAGATGAAATATAAAAAATTCAGCTTTCAATTTGATCACAGTAGTATACAAATACAGATATATTATACAGATGTATGCGTATTCAAAAACTCATCTCAGACAGTCGAAAATGTACTTAAATACTTTTTAAAATCCCAAAAATACCCAAAAAAGAAACAAGAATTTTCTTATATATACATATGTATAAATGTTCATATGTATATTGGCGCCTTTCACTGAAAATTCAATGTCACATTCTTGTCGCTTTTTAATGCTAAAATTCGCTTTCTGTTTGTGTTATTTAATTGTATTACGGTTCTTTACTGCCGCAGTGTTCTGACACGGTAATTAGATCGCTGATCTGCGCGCTTCATGCCATTTTGTTGGCTGTGATTTAAGATATTCATAATACCTTGTTGAATGTCAACAATGAAAACACTTTCATCTTTTTAAATTGACTTGCAAAAAACAAAGCATTATATGGTAAATTGGTTAGTGGCACGTCGGCTATATACCATACATATGTGTACACCTGCCGAAAACGTCACTCATACGCAGTGTTGTGCTACAAGTATGCGCGTCTGTTGTCGCCACATGTACGACTTTGTCTGCAATTAATAATTTTCACTATTTCAAATATTTTCGAAAACAAACGTTTTGCCCTATATCGGCACCGTCTTCAGCGCTGAGTTTGTCTGCGAAGTGTGTACTTCGCTTATTTTGTCTGGCGATCGTTTAGTTTTTCAGTGCTTTTCTCATCTTCTAAATTCTACGCACACACACGCACATACAAATACTTATGTACACAAATGCATAACTAAATTTTCAACGGCAACGTGTTTCGTTGGCGTGGCACTCGTTTGTTCGGTGTTTGCATATTTTCGATTTATTTTTAATTTTCGCCGACTTTTACGTGTGTTTCGTTGAAAACGAACAACACATGAGTACATAACATATGTACATAATGTGTGGCTTTAGACACTAAAACACAAGCTAAAAGAAATATAAACAAATATGCGTCGAAGTTTCAACTAGAATTTTCCAAAAGTGTAAAAATTGTTATTTCCAGTATAAAACACTCCACAAAATATTACTGCTTTTAATTAAAAAAAAATTTTTATTATTATTATTATTTTTTTTAATTTTTTACAATTTGATTTGTTGCTTTTGTTGCACGTTTTCACTTAGTCGCTTTCGTCGCACCGTCGGTATTCACCGTGTCACAGTTTCGGCCCACTTTTTGCTACTAAAAACATTGTTTTGAGCATATTCGGCCAGCTCCTCAACATGTTGTTGATCAGCGATCGCTTCGCTCGCCTGCTGTTGTTCGTGCGCTTGTTTCAAAATGTTAGAAACATTTTTATATCTTTTCGAAATATGTAATACATTTTGAAATGTGGTTTTAAAAATAGCTCAATGCAGTGAGATTTCAGAACAGAGCGATTTCCGTGCAGAGAGAACGAGAGCGTGAGAGGAAAATGAAACTCACCTTAACCCTTGAGTGATTGTGATTTAGATTTTATTTCCTAAATTATAATTATTTATTTCCTGACTTATGATGCTATAGTACTCAACTTTATGTAGTAACTATTTAACAGATTAGCCAGAAATGTTTTGAGCATATTTGGTGGCTTTATGTAACGAATGATTGATTTTTCTGGTTGAGATATCTTAGTAATTAAATATTAATTTTTTTTCTAAGAGGACTTCTGAGAAGAGAATATTATACTATATTATCTTTGAATGTTCCGAGATGTTAGGTTACAGGTAGGTTGTGTTATATAGCTGATCTAGAGAGATCGCACGTGGACTGCTGTATGTAGTCCTTTGTGAAGCCATAAAAAAGAAGAAGAACTCTTCCTTTCGAACTTATAAATTTAAGTTTAATTTCTATTGCCACCAGTTCGGTGGAATGTCTGAAGATATTTGCTCCCAAGTGTTTAAGTCTTGATTTACAACACGCTCGACAGTCCAGAAAAAGTGTTGAGTTGTCTTCACCTCATCTTCTTCCATATACATAGCTTGTCATATCGCCTCTTAAAAGCCCTACAACTTGGGAGAGGATAGCTTTACTGAGGACAATTGGGTCACTAGATCTTTTGGGCTCGATCTACGACAAAAACGATTTTGTGACAGCACATGTACCGATGGAGGCCCGGCGCTGGCCAGCTTCCTGGAAGCCCAGCTATAAAGTAGTGGAACACAAGAGGATACAGGAGCACTGACTCGTTTCCATTCTACCGATAGCGGTTCTGGGGTGCCCTTTCTTGTTAGCTGATTAGATTTGCAATTTCCTGCGATTTCGCTGTGACCTGGAACCCATATCAGTCTTATCACATAGACACTCGATGCTATTGATAGTGAGGTTAGACACTCCTTGGCCTACCCGAACGCACTGTTAATGAGTTCAAGGATAGCATCGTCTCTTTTCTATCTGAGTGTATGGTCACTCTCTGAGCACTGCAGAGCAGTAAATTTACTTCTACATTAATGACGTCGGCTTGGAAAACACTTCAATTGGAAGTCTGAAGCTGCAGTTGATAGAGAGCTCCTGGCATTTTCTAAGGCTTTCAATCTTAATGCTTAAATTTTCACAGTTTTTTTTTGCAAAATTATTTATTCGAAGAATTTTTAAATGCAATTCTGGCATCATTGGGAAATATTTTCTATACACAACAGTAGGTTTTCTGTAATTTATATAAAAAAGAATGTAGTAAGAAAAGGAAAATGTAACTCAAATGTATCGTTCATATTGCCGATGAAAACTTCTCATACGAAAAGAAATGCAGCACATGACGGTTAAGAGACTCACTCAATCGCGCACACGAAAACATATCCAACTGGAGATTTTTATACGCTCTCTGTAATCAACTCACGGAATTTTGCTACAAAATGTTTACATTAAATATATGTAGCAAATAATTTAGCGCTCGAACACCCAAAAATAATCAGGTGCAGTTAGCACAGAAGATGTTTGTTAGATGAAGTTCCTAGTGTGCAAGGAAGTATTGTATGTAGATTAAACAAGTATTTCAGCGAGTGCAATTAACGTGTGACGAGAAAATCTTTGCCGTGATCAATGATCACAGGCTCCAAGCGATCTGTTAATACATTTACTTGTAGTTGTGTGTATGTACATTAAGGTGGAGCGGACATTATGGAACTTTAGTATATGGTTTCTGATCGAATGTTAGTTTTTTATAAAATAGGTATACTATTTTACTGAAAAAAAATCATTTTATGATAAATTATAACGAATTCACGAAAGTTTTTTTTAAAGAACTTGATTTTGATCGGTTGATTTGTATAACAGGTATAAGCTAGAGTGGTCTTCTTCTTTTTTGGCACTACAACCGAGGGTCGGTCTAGACCGAGAACACGATAATTCGCCAGTTGACTCTATGCCTTACGAGTTCACGCTAGTTGTAAAACCCAAGTGAAGCCAGATTGCTATGCACTTGGTTCTTTCATCAGATGTGTGGGTCTCCTTGTTTCCGATGTCCACCCATGGGTCTCGATCGAAAGAACGTCATATTCCATTCGAGGGACATGGGTTTACCAGCGCATTCGTTAAAGTTTTATGCGCTTAATTATATCCATGTCGTCATATAGCTTAATAGACCATAATTTTGATCGAGAGAGGGACCTGTTTTTACTTGCCTACCGATCCCAAAGTAGTAGTTGATCTCTAGGCTTAAATTTTTTGTGGAATTATAGCTGCTAACAGTAGTGTAGATCCCAAGGTGAAAGGAATCTTTGTGTGTGGCCTCCAGGTAATTTGTCTTGCCCTCGTTCACCACAAGAACAACCTCTTTCGCTTCTTTTTCCAGTCTTAAAAAGTCTGCGCTCAAGGCTCTGTTAAGACCTATGATGTCAATATCATCTGAAACGGTTCAAATGAAGCGGCACGTATTACTTTTTCCAACATTGCATTGAAAAAAGACGTACGAGGGAAAATCACCCTGTCTAAAACCTCATTGAGTGTCGAACGGCTCGGAGAGGTTTAACCCGATTTTAACGGAGCTGATGGTTGTGCTCAACGTCATACTGAATAGTTGTATGAGTTTTGCAGGGATACCAAATTTAGACATGGCGTCGAATAGACAGTTTTATCAGTGCTTTCGTAAGCGGCTTTGAAATCGACAAAAAGGTGATGGGTGTCGACCTATTTGTTGAGAGGCTTCGCTGGGACTTGATGTATTGTGAAAATGTGCCACAATAGTCTGATCAGAGCAACTTATTCAATTATTGTAGCCTTGGTTTAGTCAGTAATCAATCTGATAAAAAAATTTTCTTTATAAGGACTAGATTCCGATCGTTCAGTTTGTATGCCAGCTATATACTAGAGTTTTCCGATCTTAATAATTTCTGGTAGGATTATATCATTTCTTTTACTAATTATCCGTTCGAAATTTTATTAAGATTACTTGTCAAATAAAAAAAAAGATCTCATACAAGACGACAAGTGAGCAGTTGCTTGGGAAGGAGAGAAGGTGTGCAAAATTTCAGAACGGTACCTCAAAAACTGAGGCACTGCTTCGTGTATATGTAGACAGGCGGTCATAGCTAAGTCAAAAGTCAAACACATATCTCTCAATTAATATTTAATGAAGGGGTGGCGTCTTCTTCGTAATAATAATATCCCCGCCCTTTTAGCTGCAAGACCATCCAAAACAGCTTCATCTTAATAATGACACCTACGTAAATGCATAAAAAGACCTTCCAAATCCAACGCATTAACATTAGTATGTGGTTTCATGTTTACTTCTGCTGCGTACGAATCTGAAAGTGTTGATCGCAATGAATGAGTGAAGTATTGACAGCAGATATGTGGTTAAATATGGTATACGTGAAAGTAATTATGTTAGATTCTCGAGTCAATTATTCATTGTTCGATTCAACAATGCATTTTGCATGACGTTTACCAGAGAATTTTGTAGAAAACATCTGTGCTGTTAATTACAAGCTTTAAAAGCGCTGCAAGTGATTTATGTGTTGCGACTTAATAGCTCAGCGCTTCACTTTTTAGTACTACTATGTGGGCGGGGTTCTGATAGACGTAATTCGTTTAATTGTAAATATACTCGAATATGCACTCATATGTGTGTGAATGAGGTTGCAACGTTTTGTTAATTGTATCTTTTTTTGATTTGAATAATTTGGCAACGCAATAAATTTTCCGATTTATAAAGGGTACAAATACTATATATTATGAATGCAGAATATACAACCTGCCGAAATATCGCTCTCTTTAATTCTAACACTAAATATTTTATGAACAGTTCGCTTTAAATAAAATTAACTTAAGGCAACAAGTAAGGAAAATTAAATATTCTTTTAAATGGTAATAATCAAAATTTTTTATTGTAAAATAAATTCCGCAATTATATATATAATTTCTTACGAAAATCAAAATTGGAAAATATTTACTCTCTGAAGAATTCTTCAAAACATTTATAACGGTGGAGAGTCGATTCGGCGCCATTCGAAGCAACTCGAACTAACCTATGGAACAACTTGGCGCATCTTACGTCGAGATCCTATATTGAAAGCGTACAAAATACAGCTTGGGCAAGAACTGAAGCCGCTCGACCTTCTCAGTGAGCTTCAAAGAAATTCCAAGAAGGTTTGACATTTTCGAGTCAAATTTTGTTCAGTGATGAGGCCCATTTCTGTTTCGATGGGTATGTAAATAAGCAAACTTGCTGCATTTGAGACGAAGAACAAACTGAAGAGACTCAAGAGTTGGCATTTCATCTAGAAAAAACAACGTTTGGTGTGGTTTATGTGCCGGAGGACTAATCGGTTCATATTTCTTCAAAAATGATGCTGGTGAGAACGTAAACGTCACTGCCGACCATTATCGCGTCATGATAACCCACTAATGGTCGGCAAATTGTCACCGCATATAATACAACCGATCTCATTAAAAAATCGCCTGCTGGAACGCTAAAAAGAATGGCATTCTTTATTTGCCATCATTCTTGATAAGACGCTTAGAATTTTATTCGCTTTACCTGCAGTGTATTCAAGGTGATCCTTAAATTTGGGTCTTGAGTCTATTATTACTCCCAGACACTTTAGTTGTGGCTGTGAATGAATCTCATACTCCCCAATGGTGAGAGATATACTTTCCTCCATTTTTCTAGTACATATGAATAAGACTTCTGCTAAGGGGGTATTCTAGTCTAGATTTAAAAAAATCGAAATTTTTTTTTATATTTTCAAAATTTAACTATTTCAGAATATGTGTACAAGAAGATTTTTTAAAATTCAAATTATTTTCGGAGATATAGGCATTTTTCTGACCCGGCATCCAAACTGGTTCGGCCGGAACTAATCGAACAAAAGACATTAGGGAAACTTTAAACGCTTTTTCTCAAAAAAACTGACTTTTTCGGAACGATGCCTACGATTTCTCAGGTTCTACTCGACCGATTTACTTGAAATTTTTATAAAGTCTTCCTTACAGGCCTGTATATGGTTGATACTAGCCCCATCCCAAAATTTTTATTTTTATTATTTTTAAAAATTCGAAATAATCAGAAAAAGTGATAAAAAAAAATATTTTTTTCAGGCAGTCGCCATTGTGTGAAAAAAAATGTTTCCCACTTTCCCGTAGTTCCGACCATTGCGACATTATTCTAGATTAATAATCTGTTTTTTTTTGTTGGTTTCAGTTAACTAGGAGGGCTGAAATCAAGGGTATGTTTACGTGGAAATTTTTAAAGACCCCCCACTTCGTCAGCTCATAATTTTTGAAATTTTTTACTTTCTTTAGTTTTTAATTTTTTCTTTTGTACTCTTCAAAAATTAATAAATAACTAATAAAAAAATGGATAGTAAAAATATCAATTGCCTTTTTTTTACAACACTTTAAAAATTACCTGAAATTTTTGCTTCTAGATGGGGTATTCTAATATAATATAACCAGTTCTAAGCTCATTGGGGAGAACCATTGGCGTAGACCGTTTATGCATTTCCGGCATTTGCTCCGGAGGTCATCTAGGTGTTTTTGGTTGTTGTCACTTTACTACCCCATAACACATAAGGTTCCATAGAGAGGGTTTAGAATCAAGTCTTGCGCCACTCTACTCGAAATTGAGTAGCTCTTGGTACCATTATCAGAAAAATATATCAGTCACCAGTCACAGTTTTTCAAAATAAGTCTTAATAATTTTATTTCTTCATATTTATGTATGGTGATCAGAGCACACTATTTCTTTTGTTCCGCCTTTCCATCACTTGCCACGTTAAGACTCTATTTTGTATGTCATCTAAATCAGGCGCTTTGTTACTTTCAATTTTTATGCTTATGATCGATATTTTTTCTTCACTAAAACAATCATTGCCTCTACCACTTCTGTTCGGTGGGGTTTTGGAGATTACATTTCGACGGCATTCCTCATAAAAGAAGCGCTGTTGTTGCACTATATTTTGATTTTTGTACAGATTTTGTATGCTGTCTCCCAAGGGTCTTCATTTGCTTCCACACAGAGTTTTTCAAAACAATTACACAACAACTACTGCAGCCAAGGTCTGACGCAAAAGAAACAGGACTGTTAAAAAAAAAAAAAAAAACAACAAAAAATTCATATTTTTCAAAAGTTATATTTTTTTATTCAAAGTAGTTTCCTTGTGCTTCGGTACAGCGTTTAGCCGCATTTAGCATTTCAAATGAGTGTTTAAGGTCTTTTTCGGAATGCTCTTGAGAATATCGGTCGTCGCCTTTCGGATAGCTGAAATGTCCTAAAACCAGTGTCCTTTCATGGGAAAATAAAGTTTTCCAAATAGATAAAAATCACAGGGTGCCAGATCAGGTGAGCAGGGTGAGTGATTAATGATTAATATGGAGTTTTTTTTTGTCAAAAAATCAGTGAAAAGCGTCGACCGATGACACGGCGCATTATCGTGCAACAGGCGCCAGGACCCTGCCTCACGGTATTGTGGTTGAGCACGACGAATGCGTGACAAAAGACGCTTCATAACACCAAGGTAAAACACAGCATTAATCGTTTGGCCAGGTGGAACGAACTCTCGGTGTACAATACCCTCGGAATCGTAAAAACAAATTAGCATTATCTTTATATTTGACTTCTGAAGACGACTTTTTTTGGCCCGAATTCTGATCATCACAGAGGTCCTCACGACCTTCTTGGAATCGCGTAAACCACTCATTCACATTACCATGGGATAGGCACTGATCACCATAAACTTTTTTCATCATTTGAAATGTTTCAACAAACGTTTTCCCAAGTTTAAAACAAAATTTCATATCTGCTCTTTGTTCAAAGGGCATTTTAGGACCGATGACCAAAAGCTGCTGTCACTTTTTGATCGTTAACATCGATTGTAGTTATCCAATTGTGTTAAAATTTTTACGAAATGTCAACAAGAGATCAAACTTTTTACTCCATGTACCATTAGGTGGCGCCACCAGAAACAGTTATATTTAGAAAGTTCTGTTTTTTTTGCGATAGACCTTGCATGTAAATGTTGGACATATTCGGACCGCTATTTAAAGCCCCTGCACAAATCTATAGGTATTCTCTAAACCAAAAAAATATTGTTTTTGTTTAGAATTAGCTACAAGAGCAGCGTAACTTAAAGCCTAATTGATACTGCATGATAAATATTTTTTGGTAGATCCTGTGATATCATACCGTGAAACTCTTTCCTGTAGGTATATAGTATGTAAAATCTGTGCAGACAATCCTGTTTCGATTCAGGCCTTGTAGCAAAACATTACGCGAGTCATTCGCTATTTACCAGTCGAAATGCTCAAACGAGTCATTCAAAATTGGACTCAAAGGATGAACCATGTAAGACGTACCCGCGACCAACATTTGAAAGAGATAATCTTCAAGAGATAAATACCAAAGAATGTTCTTTGGAATGATAATAAAAAATTTCCATTAAATTTGAAGTCCCCGTGCTTTTCTTAAAAAAAAAGGGAACACGAACTAGATCACCATTACAACAAATGTGTAGGATTTATTTAAAAGTATTTTGGCGGTCAGAACTGAAGCCAGACTCTGTTTTTTTATTACTTTTATACATTTTATATGCATGGAGCAGTAAAAAAAAAACAACAAAAAATTAAAGAATCTCAAAACACCCGCTGACCGATGTTGTATTGTTGTTGTTATTATTGCCGCGGTAAACATTTTTCGCAAAGTACTGGTAAATGTGGAAATTGTGCGAAGTGATATTGAACAGGCGCCAGCAATTATTACACAGCCGTTTTACACGCGCCAATGCAAAAAATTATTTAACTGTGTGAAGCGCTGTATAAAAATACATACATTTACGTGTGTGTGTGTGTGTAAATGATTGAGCAAGCAGCTGGACTATTGATATCCGCTGGGATTGACTGCTAGGGTCAAACAATGTGTTTTTGTTATTTTGTATCTGTCGGGTCGCTTATGTGTGTATGTGTATGAATGTGCATGTGCTTATATATATTTATACATTTGTGAGAGTAGCGAATTGTGTGTAAAAGGTGAGGTTGTACATAGCCGCCGGCAAATAGGTCAAGGCTGCACGGTATCAATTAGCGTGTAAACGAAAGTGGAGGATATTACAATGCAAATATGCATATATACTTACATATGTATACATGAGCATGTATGTATGTGTGTATTAAAATAGGCTGACAATATTATAAATTATTTTAATGAAGGTTTAAGCAAACAAACGGCAATTGTTTGCGGAACTGTATAATTAAAGCGGCGAACTGTGCGCTGTGGTCATTGCCGAGCAGCAGCTCAAAGGTAATTACTTTATTTTCACCTTTGACCACACCAGAGAAGTGACAATTGCAGAGCATGAGCAAAGCAGCAGCCGTAACACTTCATACATACATAGATGTATGAGTACTTGGGTGTGTGTGTGTGTATAACTATTACTATTAACTCTGCCTACTTAAGTACTTTGTCTATTTAAGGACCTATTGGCCAATGTTGCCGATTTCATCCCTTTGATGCATATCAAAACGCTGATTATACAAACGCTAATGAACAAATGAACATTTTCAAAGCCATGTGACTTGTAGAGGCGTTGCACACATAAGTTGGGGGTGGATTCGACAAAAGCAAAACAAAAAGTGAAATAATGCACTAATGCATTTCTGCTGCCGACAAGCAGTTATTTATATAAACAGCAGCAGCTGACGACTTCATCTGCGGTCGCGGTCGTAGTCAGACAACAAAGCGGCGCACGCGTCACAAGCAGGAAGCAAAATAAATAAATTCAAAAATAAATTAATATTCAAAAATGAAAAATGCACATATTTCGACTAGCCGGAAATTGTGTTCAATTAAGAGCTAAATGTATGTAAAAAAAATGAATTAAACGCACATTTTCGTGGCCATTGAAAAGGCAAACTTAAAATTCCCAAATAAATTTTGGTTGGAAATAAATATTATCAGAAATTATATCAAAAACACTTCCAACTCAATTGCGGACATGCACTCACCGCAATGCCCTACACAGCACACAAACACACACTGATACATATACATATGTATATACAAACGCATACATACATATACACTTATACAACTGCAGTTGCATATGCCGCACAATAAATTCAGGCACTTCACCGGCAACGCCTGCATTCACACTTCACACACAGTCGCGCAGCCGGCATTCATCAGGCTGCACGCCCCCGCCACTTAGTTAGGCAGCCAGTCAGCCAGCCAGGGAGCGAGAATGTTGCCCTTCATTTAAATAATATTTCGTGTTTTTAAACAAAATTTCATACGCCGTGCGCTGAGTAAACAAATAAATGCAAGTGTTATTCATTTTCGGTTCCGGTCGCCGCATATTCATAAGTGCCGTTGCGCCAACACTCACAAATCATGCTACTCGCACTCGCTGGCCGTCGCCGCTGTCCCCTTTGCCACTTTTGCGCATACAAATCGGACAAGTGACACATTTGGCCACAGCTGCTCGTTCATTGGGCCCATAAAATCATAAAATTGTGGCACTTCCTATAGAATACATTCAGGCGTTGGTGAAAAATTGCTCGCCGCGCTGTCGGCGTTAGCGCCACCGTTGACAGCACGATTTCCGCAGTTCATTGTAGCTGGAAAGCGCCGACTTTGTTTTGACGTTCTGCTGTGCTATTTGTGTGTGTGTGTATGTGCCTTTGGTTATTTCTGTTATGTTCGGGGTGGCTTTCGCATATTTAATTTGGTGGAACGCACTTTTAATCAGTAATATTATTGTTTTTGTTGCTTGTTTTTGGTGGTGAATTGATTTTTAAATTAATTTAAATTTTTAGTAAAATTTTAAGTGCGCTGAGTAGCATTAAACGATGTGATTTGAGTATTTTCTGCATCCCAATGAGTTTTAACGTGTATTTTATCATCACGTCTTATCATATATCAACTCTTTAAATTTTTGGAAGCTACTTTACTTTTACAGTTTTTTATTACTTCGCCTTACTTTGTGTAACTCTGGTATTATTAGGATCCCCTATTGAGGTCAAATCATGGATATTGTGTTGACACATGTTTTTAAATTTTTAGAGCTATTTCGTCTCATTTTAAACTAACGTACAAACATTTCATTTATTTTATATATTTGAACGTTGTAGTTAATGTTTGTTTCATTATTAGATCGTTCAAGTAGACGGCAACCAAAAATATAAAAGTCGAATGAGCGCACTGAGCTTTTCAAGAAATTCGACGAGAAGGAGCCGAATGTCATTAAAACCTTATAGAGGATTTTCTTGAAAGATCACGCATGAGTTGTGTTAAGCTCTCATGTTATTTTGGATTGGTATTATTTGGCAACGTTTACAAATCATTCAATTTTATTATGAGACCCGTTTCTGGCTCAATGGGTATGTAAAGACGCAAAATTGCTGCATTTGATTCTGAATAGATTCAAGAGTTGCCAATTCATCCAGAACAAACGACAGTTTGGTGTGGTTTGTGGGCTGGTTGAATCATTGGTCCACATTTCTTCAAAAAATATGCTAGTGAGAACGTAACCGTCAATGGCAATCGTTATCCTGTCGTGATAACCGATTATTTGGTGAATGAAATTGAAGATGAACGAGTTATGGAAAATTGGGCTCAACGGATGGACCATCTGAGACATAGTTTCCGCCAACATTTGAAAGAGATAATCTGCAAAAAATAAATACTCAAGAATGTTCTTGTGATTGATTATAAACATTCCCCATTAATTTCGAAGTTTTTGCGATTTTTTTCTTTAAAAAGTAGTGAACCTTGAGATGAATCACTCTTTTTATTTGGATCACACTTATCTACAAAGTCATACGAGTAATTCTTTTTTGCCTAACTGGTGAGCAGTTTATCATTGTAGACGCCAGTGGTATGTAGCAGCGAATCCATATGTGTGCTAAATATTTGTGGAATGCTCTGCTTACAAACTAAGTACAAATGATTTTAGACTCACATCTTTTACGAATTATAGCGTATTTGGCTGTGCAGTGTGGAAGAAGGGTAGGAGGTGAAGTTTTCTGTCGGGAGGTCTGCATCAAATCTGACTTCGTTAGCTTCTCCTCTTAATTCATTTAAACCATACTGTACCAACAATGCGCCATATTCAGATGAAGTAGCGCAGATGGTACAAAATAAAAGACGACTTCGAAGAATCTGGCAAAATAGCAGAAATCCTGCTGACAAAACCAGGCTAAACAAAGCAATTAAAGAATTAAAATCCAAGTTGGCAGAGCTGAAAGAAGAATCTATTGCAGAATTTCTTAAGAATGCTGATTCAAATAAAAACGATGAATATAATCTGTGGAAAGCCACGAAATACCTGAAACGTCCTCCTAAGCGACATGTACCGATAAAAGATGAAAACGACTCTTGATGTAGATCTGACAAAAAAAAAACCGCCGCTTTTGGCAACCACCTTGCGAATACTTTCAAGCCTTTTGCTCTCAATGCTGACCATCAGCGCCAAAATGTTCAGATTTTTCAGGAGAGTCCATGTCAAATGGATAGAGCAATATATTACGTAAAACTGACTGAAGTACAATCAGAAGTATCACAGTTGAAAATTTCCAAATCGCCTGGCCCAGATAATATTGATGCATGGACAATCAAACAATTACCAAAGAAATGCCTTAGTTTGAATCTTTAATTGTGGTTTTAGGCTAAGTCACTTTCCTACGCAGTGGAATTGTGCCGAAATTATAATGATTCCAAAGCCAAACAAGCCCGAGAACGAAATAACCTCTTATAGACCAATAAGTTTGCTGACAATATTCTCTAAAATATTCGAAAAAATATTTCTTCGTCGATTGTTGCCAGTTTTGGATTCCTTATCCGTCATTCCAGACCATTAATTTGGATTCAGGCAACTACATGGAACCCCTGGACAGTGCCACAGAATCGTCAAAACCATACTAAAATGTCTCGAAGAGAAACAGTATTGTTCGGCAGTTTTCTTAGACATTAAACAAGCTTTCGATAGAGTCTGGCATGAGGGGTTGTTATATAAAATAAAAATGAAACTACCAGCTCCATTCTACTAATTTCTTCGGTCACACCTAGATTGCAGACATTTTTATATTAGAATTAATGATGACAGTTCCGACATATATGAAGTCAAGAAGACAGAAGACTAACATGGCAGCAACATTTAAAAATTAAACGAGATCAGTTTAAAATCAAGACGAGAAAAATGTACTGGCTACTGGGTTCCAAATCAAAATCTAGTCTCAAAAATAAGGTGATCCTATACAAAAGCATTTTAAAACCGATTTGGGCATATAGAATACAAATCTGGGGAACTGCAAGTAAATCGAACGTAGAAGTAACACAAAGATACACTCAGGTTGATTGCAAATGCTGCATGATACATCAAAAATATTAACTTACACAAAGATTTTGAAATAAATATGGTGAAGAGATTCAGGAACTCAGTTCAAGATATCTTAATCACCTAAGCAGCCACCCCAACATACACCCCATTAACCCACTGGACAACAGTGAAGATACTCGCCGACTGCAAAGGCTACATCCCTTAGACTTACCATTTAGATCTTTAAGTTTAACTAAATTAATTAATTTGTAAAGTATATATAATACCAAATTAAGGGAATTGTGATATATAGTACAAATCATACATATCAAATGCCTTTATGCATTGTCAAAGTGAATCTTAGATGTAATAACATTTGCTTATTGTCACGCGACAGATTGTAAATAAAACGAAATAAAAAAAAAATCCGGTTACAGACTACCAGCCAACTTTTGCGTTTTTCAAGTAGAGATGACTGCAATTAAGGTGGCTGTAACTCACGGAGTGCAAGCTATACTTGTACTCACTCCGATAGTCAAACGGCTATACAGGTTTTAAGATCGCTGGCTGTGTGTTCAAAACTTTGCTAGGGAGGGAATCATTACTTCAATTGCATACGATTGGAAGCGACTGGGTTTTCCGATATCCTCTTGTGTTCTGGCGCTGGATCTATGGACAAGCGCTGGTCAATAACCAGAACCGTAAGAGGTCCTCCGACCTTTTTGCACTAAGCAAAGTCAATCTCGCTGCAATTGGTGGTGTTCTGACTGGACACTGTCCAAAAGGCGCACACACGACGCGACTTTTTTTCGGACGCTCTTTGTTATAGCTGCGTGGAGCAAGGCAAAGTTGGAATAATCTTTTCACTTTTTCCTCTATTGTTCAATTTTTCCAGACTGAGATTGAAATATTTCGGTGGATACCCTTTTGAAGAACCTAGTAAAGTGGTTGACATTGGTATTGACTGCTTTAATAAATTTGTGGTGAGCTCAAAACGCTTCGTCCATCTATGAGGATGCACTTTAAGGAGTTTTTGGCTAACACAAAGGATATATACATATCTATTCATACGAGATTCTTCGAAGTCTACATTTGAGCGCATCACCCTGAATGATTTACAGGAGGCCGTTACAGGCCAAAAAACTAAAAAATCGTTATGCGTTTGTCAAAGAAACTATGGGTCTAAAACCGGTTTCAAGTCTGCGGTTTTTATGATGAAGTTTTCAAGGGATTATGAACGTAATTTAATTGAATTTTAATTTGTCAGAATCGGTCAGACATCACATATTTTCCATACATCCGATTATTAAGATTTTTTTAAACTCGCTTTGAAAATCACTGGATCGAAACCGGTGATGGGTTTCTTTAGAGGAGTTGTTCATAATGATCCGTAGAATATTTTCCGGATATGTAATTTAATGGCAAAACAAAAATATGCCCGCTCTAATCTATATACTCGAATTCCATTTGTTATGGGTACCAATTCAAATAGAGAGTACGAGATCTTAGATCTTTTTCCAGCTCTTACTCTTTTATCTAGGTCTAGCGTATAGATTCAAATACTCGCAGGGAAAATATAAATTCTGCTAACTCATCAGTACATACATATATGTATAAAGGTATCCCACGCTATGAGCGCTGCTTCGCAACGAAATTAAAAGATGCACCTTTACGCAACCCTTCCACCCACCAGTTACCAGCCTTCCGGGAATTTCTTAAGCGACACCTTCGAAAGCGCCCTCCACTTCGTACAAACGGCCAAAGCTATTCAAGCAAGCAGCCGTTGTAATAGCGCGCGTTGACGTCGACACCACGAGCGCGTCGCTGTCGGCGCAAAAAAAAGTGGTGGCGAATTTAAAAGCACAACTTCGAAAAAAAACGCTTTCATGTTTTCGGTTTGCGTTGCTCTCGCTCAATTACTTGTTTTTGAAATAAATGCTTTGCTACTTTGTGCTCACGCGCACTTTGTTTTGCTGCCGCTTTAGTATCTTGCTTCATTCCTTCCGTTTTGCTTAGCCATTCTTCGCATTGGCTTGCTTTTGTTGGCAGCTTTTTTGTAGCTTTTCGCTGTTTATTGTTGTTATGCTTTCGCGTTGCCTGCCTGTTATTGTTGTTACTCGTCGTTGTTGACGCGCACGTATTCTTTGCTTGGCTTGTTCGTCTGTTGCTTTTCTGTTTATATTTCTGCCTTTCCGCCGGTCGCTCTACGCGCGTCTGTGTGCGCTTCGTGGCTGCGTTTGCTTAGACGGTGGCTGCTTAGATTGTGTATATATGTGTGTGTTTGTGCGGGTATTTGTGGTGTTGGTGATGGCAGCGTTGGCAACAATAGCGTCAGCGCGCCTTTGATGATGACAGCACACGCGAGCAGCGGACAACCAGCGGCGCGGAGCACCCAACTAGACAACGCTGGCTGGCTGGCACGCTAGTTGCTTGCTTGGTTGGTTGACTGGTTCAGTTTTAATTCTGACGGCTGACAGTTAAGTTGATTTCGTGCGCAGAACGCGGAACGTCAAAGCTAACAAAGCTGCCTGCTCTTCGAGTGACTTTTAATGTCCGTGAGACGGTGACTGTGTTTATGTGTGCGTGTGTGTGTTCAAAGTAAATTTTGTGGCTTTTGCCAAACACAACGGATTGTTTTGCGTTGTTTGAATTGAAATCAAACGATTAACGTTCATAAAAGAAGGTAAACAAATATTTGCTAAAAAGATACGCTAAATTAAACTGTGAAGTTTTCTGAAATAGAAAGAGTGACAGTGAATTTTTGGCGAGAAACTTGTGACGGAAGGCGAAGTAGCAGCAGGAGGAAGTGCGCGAAAATACTGGTGTGTGTTTGATTTACCATTACTTACCATTTAATATAGAAATAATTTGAAATAAAAATAAAAAAATATTAATGTGTGGTATTAAGAGATCATTGCTCAAGGTCATTGATTTGTTTAAATAATTTTGGATTTGAAAGTATAAAATTGAGAACATTTTCGAATAATATTTTTCTCCAGCAAATTTTAACAAAATTGTGGGTCAAGTTTTGTGTTTATATTCAGTTTATATCTCTGCCATTACCTACTAGATCTAATTTACTGAATATCTTAATGTAGATAGATTGTAAATAAAGAATGTTAAATAAAAAAAAAAAAAAAAAAAATATTCAGTTTATATTACTAATAATAAAAACATTATTTTCCGTTACAAAAATCAGTATAAATACGAAATATTTCGTAATATAATAAAAAACTTCTTTTAAAAAACAACAAAAATTGATTTTTTAAATACAATATCAATTTTAGATTTTTATTTTTATTAAATTTTTTCAAAAATCTATTTTAAAAAATAATTTTAAATATTTCTCAAATTTAATAAATGTACATATGAAGATATATAAAAAATCGTATTTTGTTTAAATTTTAGTTTTTATTGAATGATGTTTTGTGGTCTTTCCTCTACACTTAACTAAATAGAAATAAAGTACGCTGGATACTGGGATAATTTTTGTTTCTAAAACTAAATTTTTCAAAACTCAAAAAAATAAAAAAGAAGAAATATGATAACTCCAGATGCAGCGAAGCTAGAATACACCAGTAAAAAAACTTTCCCATACGAACTTGACTCGTATGGCAGCTCTAATCTAAAGAGGTTTGATTCGAAATATTTTTTTTGGGTATTCATAGCGTTACTTAGGAAAATATTTTGTGCCAACTTTCGTGAAGATATATTGCAACAAAAAAAGAGTTTTTCATACAAGACCTTCATTTTGACTCATAAGTTTGTATGACAGCTATATGCTTTAGTAATCCGATCTAAAAGTCTTTTGACTGATATTGTAGCTTTGCTTTTGGGAATATTCTCTGCCCAATTTCATAAAGTTACTTTTTCAAATAAAAGAGTTTTTCATACAACCTTGATTTTGACTCATAAGTTTGTATGGCTGCTATATGCTATGGTAGTCCGATCTAAAAGTCTTTGCACTGAGAATGTAGCTTTTTTGTGGAAATACTTTATGCTCAATTTCGTGAAGACACTTCGTCATTTTTTTGCAAAAAAAGTTAGAAACTAATTGAAAGTTTCTTTATCCATGAAGGAGTTATTACTGGTCACTGTACAATAGGCATTGATGTGTCTTGTCGGACGCAAGTTGTTAAAGTGGTTAAAGTTGCATGGAAGAGGGTGTGGTGGGAACATACAGGTTCTTTCTTCTCATCGTTTATTGTCCTGGCTTTGCAAGAATGAAGACTGATACATCTCGTTAGTCTTACATTCAGTGAACCAGAAACAGAAGGCATAGCTGATACTGACATTAGTCGTCTCAAAATATATTTGTTGATAGGTTCAATTCGCTTTATCGATTTGTAAGGGTCTTATAAACCAGTATTTAGACGTTTTTGGATACTACAATAAACCGGCATTCTAAGCTGTCCAAGTGAGATCCCTCTAACTATCGATCTATTAACCAAACCTACCTCTGAAGATAAAAAAACAAATTCAAATATTTTTAGATACATTTTTTTATACAAATACCTACTAAAAATATTAAAAAAAAAAAATTAAGTAAAATGGTCAGTTCAACTATTTTTTTATACCAAAATTTTAAAAATTATACTAACCAATATTTAAAAAAATTGAGAAAAAAATATTTCTGTATAAAAGAAATGCTTACTAAAAATGTTTTTTTTTTTTAACCAAACCAAATTTAAATAAAATTGTCAGTGGAATTATTATACGATTTGCAAGCTTTAAAAATTATACAAATCTAAAATATCAAAAAAAAATAAAAAAATAAAAAAAAAAAATTAAATAAACTAAAAAAAAGTTTCCTACATAAAAGCAATGGTTAATGCTTTTTCTATACAGACATTTTTTCTCTCAAAACTAGCCTGTAATTAACAGGAGTTATAATAATGTTATTATCATTAATATTATTATTATTTTCAAATATTACAATGAAAAATTAAATTATTATTAAAAAACAAATTATTTAAATCAGATTTATGCAAATAAAGTACTGAACATGTCTCATTATTTCTACAATACTTTTTTGTTACCTGAAATGAGCTATTTTGCCTTCAAGTTAATCCATTCAACAATTGGCTTGCTATTTTTATTCCCTGAAATTATGCGAAAGCGCGCCAAATGCAAAGAATCATGATGCTTAAGTGGAAAAGCATTAAACAAAAAAAAAATCGCAAAACCAGAAAAACGTAAAAAATGCAACAACATAAGCACTGCAGCTGAAGCTAGTTTACGCTGATATATTCACTTAGCGAATCAGTGCGGTTTTTGCAAAAATTAAGTAGCATGCAGTATGCGGCCGCAAGCAGGCATTTATTTGTTCTTTTTCGGTTTTGCAAATTTCCTGCGCTGAAATACGATAGTCTGCAGGCTCGCGCACATGTTGCATCTGCAATGTGGCCAACAACAACAACACTGTATGTTGGAAAATTTTGCGGTTGCCGAGGATTTGGTTCGTTTATTGATAGTTGCGCGCTCTACGGTTGGACGCTTGGCTGCCAGGCATAACATGACAGCCGATGTGTAGATACACTCATGTGTAGAATATGAGGAGCATAAACATAAAATTATTATCTATAGTTTGAAGCTCTGATCGAAGTACCACATGAATTCAGTATAAATAGTTATATATTAGGTTAAGTAGAAGCATTATTTGTAAAAGTAGCAACAAAGTTATGCAGCTACATTCAATACGAGACAAAAGCTCTGTTCTATGGGTCATTTCTCTTTCTTGCTGTCGCTGCTCTCTTGTCACAAAATATGACATCTAACAGGTTAATTGAAAAGTCTCTGACCTACCATATTAAAACACATTTTTTTTGGGAAAATTATTTTTTTATTCAACTATTCCTGGGTGATATATTCACTTAGTGACTTTATCTGCCTCCAACTCTTTGATATCAGTTTTTTATTTGTACGATATGTCTCTTGAAAGGTTCTTCTCAGCTAGCATTCTTTTGAGATCTGAAAAGAGGAAATAGTCACTGGGGCCAGATCTAGAGAATTCGTGGGATTTTCGCCTTGGTTTTCATTAGAAGCTTCAAAAAATCGATTTTTTTGCTTAAATCTCTTTAAAAATTTTCTAAAAATATATCTCCAAAGTTGTAGATGGAATTTCGAAATATTGAAATAGAAGGGAAATAGTGACCGAGCGTCTAGCAGATATATAGGGACTTGGTCAGAAAGCGAAAACTTTGACGCCTTTTTTTGACGATTTTTCATTTTTACGATTTTTCTTAATTGGCGGGCAGGATAGAAAAAAACTAATAGTCGTATGGAATTGTGGCAAAATTTATTATCTTTAGCATTAAATTATCTTCTATTTAAACTAAAAAGAACTAATAAAAGTTAAGTTTGAACATAATTTTAAATAACATAAAATAAATTTTATTTTGTCAAAAACCATTTTTTTTCAACTTTTCAAAAATTTATAAAATTTTTCACTTTTTTGTATAATTTTTTTAGTTTAACTAGAAGAGAAATTATTAGAAAATATGAATCTCTTTGAATTCCCTGTTTCCGACAGAAATTGCGACCTGCATCCTGCCCGCCGTCCGACAAATGCACTTGCGAGATGCATCGAACAATTGCTTCCCAAAGGCAGAATATCAAAGATTTCGTATCTACAAAAAATTTTCGATGATGCTTAAGTATATAACTATTAGCCCTAGAAATTTCGCTTTAATCAATTATTTCTTTGTCTCCCAAAAAAATCATAAAAAAATCGATTTTTGGAAGCCTCTAAAGTAGGCTCCTCCCTTAGCTTGTCAAAAAACACTTTATTTTTCTTCAGGCCTTTCGACTATCCATTCCATTCTCCAAATTATCAACCCGTCGTTGTTTTTGGTCAAAACGGTCAAAACAGGTCTCAGTTCTTCCAAATTGCTGTGATTGTTTAAATATGTGACACTAACTATACTAAAAAGTCATATAACCGTTTGCGGTTCTTTGTGTTTTTGATTATACCAGTTGTGACTTATACTGGCTTTCCAATCGACTCGCTGCTTTCCAAGGTATACTGAAACGAAAAAATGGATGTAAATGCAATACGATATGCCGCCAAAATTTTAATTGATCTCATTGTTACGTACAGGGCATTCCGGGAAACGAAATAGTCGATAAGATTGTCAAAAGTGCCATCCGTCAGTCTCGAAAGGACTGCTGGACGGCTATTGGCCTAGTTGCTGGCTATAAACTACTGGCATTACATGCGAGCCGTATGGCTATTATTAACGATGACACATCAAGAAAGTTCAGGGAAGTAAGCATGAGAGAGTAGCAGGAACACCTCCAATGCTTATGTCCGGTCTTATCTGGAACTCGGCTTGGATACCTAGGAGCTTCGGAGTTTACGAGGCTGAATGAGGTATCAGAATTAGATTTTTTCATTGAGTTATGCATTCTTGCAGTAAAAGGAAAAAAAATGCAGTTTTCTCAACGCCATGATTTCTACTCTTGTGGTCTTTCGAAAAATGAAACAATGACGGATTTTCGATTAGTATGAATATCTATATTTCAAAAAGAAAAGATGAATTCTTGATTAGCAAAAATGTCTTTATCTCAAGAAGCTCCAAAAATGAAAAAAATTTCGTAAAATGGCGGCTAATTAAACATTTTTCACTAATTTTAACTTGGACAAAAAAGTATATTTATACAACAGTAAACTGGCTGATTAGAACCAGAGATATTGCGGCAATTGCTTCAAAAGCAGTTGTTTCGAAAAAAAGACGTTACGTGGCCCAATTGCTACGACTCTAAAATGGTTATAACTTCGGAAAAAATGTGAATTGATTTATTCTTTTTGAAGATAGCTTTGAAGGAAAAAAATTTTTCGAAAAATATTTGTATTTGAAAATTCTTTTTGTGAGAGAGTTTTGAATATATAAACTAACGAATTTTGAAAATTTTTTGATTTTTTGAAATTTCTAGACTACATAGAATACCTACTTAAAATAAAATAATTAAAATTTTTTTCTTTTGTTCCGATTTTTGACACAGCACTGTACATATAAGCGAGCATAAAAGTGTGAGCAGTACATAAATAGCTTAGTATGTGTAAAATCTATAAATTACTTGGTTGCATGAATGAAACATTTGTTGCATCCACATGAGGGCAATAAGATTTGTACTCGCTTAATTTAAGCGTTGAAAGCGCGTTTTTTGCTACCGTTTGTTCTCATTTGAGTTTTTTTCCCGATTTGATTTTAAATGAGTGTGTCTGTGTGTGTAGGCGCTGAGTTGATGAAGAAAACAATCGATAAAATCATTTATTGTGGAAATAAATGCAACTATAAATAAAGCGAATCAATAATGAAGCTGCAGCAGCGCGCCACTTCCACCAGCCGCTCAGTGCGGCAGCGCTAACCAGCCGAGGGGCCACGCAGTTGCTTGCAGCGTCAGTTGCTTATAAAAATAAACACTGTGCGAGCTTAAAAGAATCAGGCACACGCATACAACTGCATAATGTATGTATGTGTGTGTGTACAGGAATGCTTGCTGCTGGCATTTGTTGTTATTTACATTTGTCATTATTTAATTGTTTTTATAGCCAGGACACGCGCTTGCCATGCTGTTGTGGCTCTTGGGGAATTGCAGACAAGCCAGCTGCTTAGCCACATTAAGAGCAGAGTTATTTATTTAAACAATTGAAATTAATTTTTACACTCAACTTTTTCTGGTCTGACTTGCTTACTCAAAAAGTTTACCGCCCACACACATCCACACTCTCACACACACATACATATACAAATGTATGGAATTGTAGCTCTATAGCTGCTTTAGTAGCTGTACAACAATGCGGGTCAAACAAAATTCAAGGACTCTCTTAATTATCTCTGTTCTGTAGGATGAGATCATCACACCACGCAAAATTACGTAAACAAAGAAAACGCAGAAAGAAGGAAGTGAAAAAACACAAAACTACTTTGCTTATGTGTGTGTGCGTATTCTTTGTACATGTAAGCTTCTACACACACACACTTAGACATGAAAAACTTCTTTTTTGTATATATGTATATGTAGTAGTGGCTTATTCCAACTGGTTTGCCATTTTATCGCGTCTCTTTCGTTGCCCTCTCCTGTCGTACGGCATTACCTTTAGTTCTTATAGACTTTGTTTTTGTCGCTCTTTATTTTCATCTTATTGTATGCTATGGTTTTTGGTGGTTTTGTTGGCGCGTGACTTCATTGCAGTTGTAAATTTTGAGTCATCCGTTGAACTTGAACTTTATGCATTGGCAATCAGCATAGTAATCACGTACAGTGCTGGCGAATTCTCTCGTAAATGTATGTGTGTATGAGTAAGTGTGTATGTGCTTTTGCATGTGAACGCACCATAAGGCTACATACGAAAGTAGGTCAGATGCATTTCTCTTTTTTTTGTATTACTGTACTTGCTTGTGGAACACTTTGTAAGAATGACTAATCGGCGAATTTAAAATAACGGTACAAAAAGCATTCATTATTAGAATTTTTTGCTTTAAATAATATTGCTTTTATTGACTCACGGCATTTCTGCAATTTCGCAGTTATTCACAAGGTTACCTCTTTTTACTTTTTCTTTACTCTTTCACTTAGTATTGGGTGGACAATATACATACATATGTATACTGTTTTTCCTGATGCTTTGCTACCATTTTCTCAGATCTCCAGAGAAGCCTGCTTTGTTCTAAATTTCTACTGATAAAGAAAACGTTTTGCTTTTTGTTCACCATTGTACCTAAATACACATAGTTCATGGAAAAAATTTCGACTTTAAGCCAAAGATTCTTAAATTCTTAATATGAACACTTTACATCCTGTTTCAACATACTCAAGGTGAGCAAAACAGCGCCTAACTCAGTTTCCTAAGTTTCAATAGTAAATATATAGTTTTCAAAATGAATGCTATCATCTGAAGACTACAAGGTTCACAAGTCAACATCTACGTAGACAGTCAAGCAGCAATGAAGGCAGTAACCTTGTGGGGCATATCGGTCAGAAGTGCCTTGGGAAATAGCACAGCAGTGGAAAGTGCTGTCAGTACCAAGAAACTTCACTTCTGCTGGATGCCAGGTATCGAAGACAATGAACTAGTGGACGAAATTGACAAGAATGGCTGACATCCGAAAACGTGATCAACATTGGGAAACCCATGCTAAACGACGATCTCGACAGAAGCATGTTAAAGAACATCAGAACTCGATGGAACGAGCTACCATGTGCAAAACGGTAGTTCGGAAGTACACAAAGTTCCGATTGGCACTCGATAGAAGAAACTGTAGGAACATGATCGGAATGCTAATACTAACTGGTTAATGTCTAGTGGCGACACACGTCCGCAGGATGGGGCTGACAGAACGAGAAGACTGAAGGAAAGGTCTAGAACAGGGCAAGAGGTAAACAATGGAGCACTTGTCCTTCATTGACAAAGCTACGTTGTAAGCATCTGCGGTCCTCACGGTATGATACACTGGAGGAGGTATCGAAAGTGAAGCCGCAGAGCCCATTCAAATTCGCGTCAAGCGCAGGCAACCTATGATATGACTACTCCTCTTGGAACTAGCAACTGAACTCCATCTGGTATCCTAAAGGACCGAAATGGTCATCTGTGTGTGGCTTATTGGCCTATCAGATTAACCTAACCTAACCTAACACCACAATGCGATGTTTTTCTTTCAAAATTTCCACGTTTATTTAAGAAAAACTTGTACAAGAGTGTTTTTCAAAGTATTGCCCATCTGAGACCTAGCATTTTTCAAACCTTCTTGAAATTTTTGGATTCCGTCTCAAAAGAACTGCGCCGTATGTGAACTGTATTTCAGTAAAGACGTTCTTCCAAGATCGGAAAAAGTGGAAGTCAGAAGTGTGACTGGTTTACAAGGTAGATGAGGCAAAACTTTCCAGCCGCCATAGTTTTTAACCGATCTAGCAACATACGGCCAGGCGTTGTCATGTTGGAAATTATTACTTCGTATCAAGTCGCAAATTTTGTTAGCTATTTGGCAACCGCTTGATTCAGTTTGGTAAATTGTTGTCGAGAGCATGTCCAGTTAATGATTTCTGTCAATTTTAAAAGCTCCGAATAGGGAACCCGCCTTCTTTTCCCACCTAGTTCAGAACACTACCTTGACGTCATTGATATTTCGTAGACATTTCTGACATATGTTACGAAGTCGTCTTTCGCCGTCTCCTGGCTTCAATTTGTATGTCATCCAATTTCCTTGTTTTTGAATACATCCAACAGTTTTTAAATGTTTTCAAGTGGCTGTTTGAGTGACTCCCAAAGGTTCTGAGAGCATTCACAGTAATCTTCATAGAATAATGCTTCCAGTTCTTCATCTTCTACCTTGTTTTGGCGCTCAGGATGTTCTTCATGTTCCTTTTGTCTTAGCTAGACCATGTTCACTACAAGCTTCCATCAAAAAGTCGATGATTTTCGGCTGAGATTTTCTTTATATTAAAGTAAAGTGATGAAGAACTCCTCGCCAATCCTCGCCAAACAACTTTTTTCGCGCAGATGAGTGGAAAAAATATATGTAATTGTTCTTTATGAGAAAGTTACGAATTTATTTTGTGATATTCAGCTTAAAAAAAATTTATAAAAAAGTTAAAACTTCTAAACAACTTCATTTACTAATATTTTGTTGCTGTACATTGTTTTGGATGAAGAAATAATCTCTGCTCCTTTGAAAAACATCAAACCCATAAACAATATACCATTCCACTTACTTTTTAATGTGGTCACATACAAAATATTAAAGTAAATTTGTTTAAATCAAACAAACTTCAGATTTAAATACAATATTACATGACAGAAATGGCTTCATTGCCATCGATTTGTCTTTGTCATAAGCAAAGTAAATATGCCGCTGGGCGGTAAAGCATTTGACGTCAAAAAAGCAAATTCATGACAGCCTTGAATTGTTTTAATGGCGTTGTTGTGGTGTTTGTTTTCCCCACGGCTTCATGTTTACAATCCTAATAGGAATATTAAACAAACAAAAAAAAAAACTACATAATAAGCAATACGCCCCACGCAGAGCGAAAAAAATGTCCTTAAACAAAGATTTCAACCAAACACAATTACAATTGTATGCAATTAAAGTGGGAGAAATTACACGAGTAAGCCACAAAAATGCACACGAAACAAGGTCTGTGAATAGGTAAATAGGTCCTCGCTCATATATGTATGTACTTATGTACTAAAATATGGAGTATATAAAAATGCATGTTTATGGTGGAAATAAAGTTGGCAAATTGGCTATATCTACTTTTCCCTAGATGATGTAGTTCTAGTGCTTTTAAGAACAGTTAACGTACTATTTCCTTTGTAGAGAAGACGTTTAAGGAAAACATACATAAGTTCCCATAAATTTATTAAAAAGTGTTTGGGATTCCTTAGGTTACTTTCTAAAAGTTAAAATATCCATAAAGTAACGTTTATAGAAAAGTCAATTTACTACTAATTTTATTAAATATAAAATATACTAATGCAGTGACCGCCAAACGGAGAAAACAGAATTAAAGAAAGCCTTTTTGTTCTGAAAAAAGTGTTTTCATAACAAGGAATATATTTATATGCACTGATAGCGAAGGACCTTTGAAAACACTAAAGTCGCTTAGGGTTTCCTCAAAGAAAACGAAATAATAGATTTAGTGGATCTAACGTCCTATTTCACGATAAACCGACAACCGACAGATTTTTTTTTTTTTTTTTTTTTTTTTTTTTTTATTGAAACGTAATAAATGAGGGGTTTACATTTCATTGAAATTGAAACTAGTGATAAATTTAAACTAACAAGCAATATTTTTCGCAATGTATGAACAAAACAATAAAAGCTGTAATAGCAAGCTTTCCTTTTTTAAACTAAATTTTACAACTAAATATAATGATATTTGTTACTTTCTCAGATTGGTAATAGATCATGAAACGTTGTTCTTTTCAGTCTGCGCCTGCTATTTCTAGCCTCTCCTAGTTTTCGGGCTTCACTGTTTATATGATTTTGTAACCTTTCTGCATGTTTCGATGCTGTTTCGCGAATGACTTCCCGAACCATTTTTAAATGAAGATCACGGTGCAGATCCGAATTTCGTATGTACCACGGCGCATTTACCATTTTTCGCAGAACTTTGTTTTGGAATCTTTGAACCGCTTCGATGTATAACGGGGCAGCGCATCCCCATAGTTGAATTCCATATGTCCAAATAGGTTTCAAAGTTTGGTTGTAGACTAGGAGTTTATTTGATGTTGTTAAGGGTGATTTCTTGCCACTTTATTTTGTGGTATTTTAGTTTTAGTTCTGAAACTTTTTTTTGTATATGCTCCCTCCAATTCAACTTTGCATCCAACGTCATACCAAGATATTTCACCGAGGTGGAATACGGGATTACTTCGTTTCCAATATGTAATGGGATGTATGTAGCACTTTTGTTAGTGAAGTTTACATGGATAGACTTCAACTCGTTTAAAGTAATGTACCATTTCTGTGTCCATTCTACGATTTGATTTAGTGAAGATTGCATTCTGTGCGATGACTCAACTACATTTTTGCCGGTCGTAATGATGCAGGTATCATCTGCAAATGTGGCGATTGCGCAGTTTGGCGGCGTAGGCATGTCGCTAGTAAACAAAATATATAAGATTGGTCCCAGGACACTTCCTTGGGGTACACCTGTTTTTATCGGCTGTAACGTAGTATATGCTTGACCCTGCTTGATTCTGAAGTAACGGTTGCTCAGGTAAGAGTCAATTAGTTCGGTTAGATACTGAGGAAAGTGAAGTCTTAATTTATGAAGTAAGCCATGGTGCCATACTCTATCGAACGCCTGCGATACGTCAAGAAAAACAGCTGTGCAATTGTGCTTTTTTCCATCGCATCTTCAATTATGCTCGTTATTCGATGAACTTGATCGATTGTGGAATGTTGAGATCTAAATCCAAATTGATGAATGGGTATAAGTTCCTTTTCTTCAATTACGTTCTGAAGTCTTCTTATGATTACAGCTTCAAGTAGTTTGGATAAAATAGGCAACAGTGAAATTGGACGATATGACGAGGCTTCATGTGCACTTTTGCCAGGTTTTTGTACCATAATAATTTCAGATACTTTCCATGACAGTGGGACGTATCTGAGATTTAAGCAAGCGTTTATTATCACCGTAAGCTTTGCTATTGCTTTTCGCGTTAGGTTTTTTAGTATATCAGCAGTAACCAAGTCGAAGCCGGGAGCCTTTTTTGGTTTAAATCTACTTTTAATAATATTTTCAACTTCTTTATTTGTTGTTGGTTGGATTTCACTTACGTATTGCGATTCTTCCAGCTGTGGTAGAGTACCATTGAACGCAAAAGGACTAAATGTTTTAGTTAGCTTCTCTGAGAAAACTTTCGCTATTTCTTCGTCGCTTCTGGCCCAGGATCCGTTTGGCTTTCTGACGGGTGCATTCGACAATATTGGTTTCCTATCATTTTTTATAGCTTTCCAAAGGGAATAATCCGTATGTTTGTTTGGCGTTAATTTTTCAATATAATTATAAATATTTTGATTTGTAAATAACTTTATTTTAGTGCTGAGAATCTTAGTTAAATTGTTTAGTTCTGTTTTATACTGAGGAAATCGCGTGATTTGCCATTTTTTACGTAGTTTTCTCTTTTTCTTTATGAGTTCCAAAATATCGGAAGGATATTTAGTATAAAAGTTTTTTTGTTTAGGAACAGGAGTACTTTTCCAAGCCGATTCTTGAATAGTTTTCGTAAATATATGAACTTCATCTTCTAATATATCTTTAGTGGTTATATTTACTTTACAATCAATATTCTTGTCGAGCATAACTTTGAAATACTCCCAGTCCGTATGTCTATTAGAGAGATAAGGTGGTATGTCGATTTCTTGTAGATGGCCATTTAAGATTAGGTATACTGGCGAGTGGTCCGAATTTAAGTCCAAGCCATTTTCCATGGTAATGTATTTCTTAGATATTTGTCGAGTGATGAAAAAGTCGATCAGGTCAGGTAGTTTTCGTGTGTCGGAAGGCCAGTAAGTCGGCTTGCCAGTAGACATAAAATCGCATCCAGTAGCCATAGCAGCTTTAAATAGCTCTCTTCCCTTCGGTGTCGTAACTCTTGAACCCCATTGGGAGTGCTTTGCGTTAAAGTCACCACCCATGATGAATTTTCCATGGTGTTTTAGTATAAGTTCCTTGTACAAGTCCATTTTGATATTGTGTCTAGGTGGGCTATATATCGCGGTAATACTTATTCTTCCGAAACTAGATTCGACCGATATGGTCGTGGTTTGGAATTCTGGGACACTTATATTAATTTCTTCGTAGTGAGGAATATTGTCTCTGACAATTATGGCACTACCCCCTCTCGCATTGTTATTTGGGTGGTTTGAGCAATATGTCTTGTAGTTTTTGAATTTAACGAATGTTTCATTAGTAAAATGGGTTTCTGATATAAGACAAATATCAATTTTTTCTATATGGAGTAATGCCTCTAATTCTTTTCTTCGTTTGAACAAGCCATTTGCATTCCATATCATTATTTTTATCGGTTTCATTTTTGCGCTTTACTTGCACTTTGCTGCCGCTCTAGTTTAGTTAGTCGTTCGTGGGTAAGTTTACCTTGCTCTTCTAGCTTATTAAGCTTGTCGAGAATTATCGAGAAATTATAGGTAATATCACTAATGGAATTCGAATTTGTATCGTTTGCAGACGTGTGTTGTTGAATTTGACCTTTGGTTATGCTGGCAAATGAGGGTTTTCCAGATTGCTGACTTACATTAGTAACTTCCTTCTGAGGAGCAGTAGAAGCAGTTGCACTTAAGCGTTTTGGTTGTTGATGCTCTTTATTTTTCTCGGTCGCGTTTTTAATTTTTTGAAGTTCTTTTGCCACTTCACATCCCCTATAGTTCGCAGGGTGATTCTGATTGCAGTTGCAACATTTTGGCGGTAGTTCGGCAGGTTTTGTGCAACTAAGAGTTGTATGATTTCCGGCGCACTTCACACACCTTGGTGGTTTACAACAGTAATTTCTGGTGTGACCGAATGCCTGACAGGACTTACACTGCGGTACCAGATTCGATGGCTTAATGGGTTCGAGTTTGACGACAGAGTTTAAAATATGTTTGATTTCATAAATTTTCTTTATGTTCTCTGTGGATTCGAAGCATACGATAAACATATTTAATGGATTTTTTGTTTTGTATTGAAGTTTATTTATGACTTTTGTAACTTTAAATCCCTGCCTTTGAAGATCTGAGACAATGCTTTCCGGCTCACATGAGTGATGAAGGTCTTTAACCATTACGCGTATATCCCGCGATTGCTTGTCCTCGTACGAGTACCAGGAAATTTGCGATTTGTTTAATTTACTTGTAAGTATTCTATAATCTGAACTGTCAGAAAGGTTTATTTTACATGAACTTTGGCCAATGAGCTTAAGTGTGTAAGAATTTTTAACTTCTGCGTTTATCAAAGAACGCATTAAGGGTTGATTAAAATTTTCTGATATTATGATTGGCGGAGGGCGATGACTTACTTTTATATCTTTTTTATCTTTTGTTGTATTATCCGGACTCGGAGACTTCAGCGTTACTTCCGGTGAAGAATTCGCTTTGCGTTTCTTAGTCTCCCTACTTTTTTTCTTTTTTAATAACCAATTTGTTTCATTTTCAAGCTCTTCTTCGTCTGTTTCGGCTACAAAAGTCGATTTTGGTGAAGAAGAAGGCGTTTCATTGGTATATTTGATTAGCGATTTTCTTAAATTTTCATTTTGGATTTTAAGTGTCGCATTTTCATTTTTTAGCTCATTGTTCAATGCTTCTATTTTTTTGATACGTTCGAGCAACATACCTAATTGGTTACGTGGTGATCCCCCACCAGGAGGCGGGGTTTGTATGCCCATTACGATCTAATGGAAATGCGGTTACGTTACGTGATATAAACTGCCTTATCCACTGCTTTACCGACTGTGCAGATAATGTAGTGTCCCTGGCCACCTACAACTCTGCGTAGACAGCTGGTTTGCCGTGTGACAGGAACAGCTGATAACTACTTCAGATGTGCGAAGGAGAATCGTAGCGCGGGAACTGATTGAGTGCTTTTTATTTTGTTATTATTATTTTTTATTGTTTTAAATTTTTATGATTTTGTGTCGAATTATTTATGGTTTCCAAACTTTAATGCAGATAGTTAATGTACCCCGTGATGTCAACGATGTCGAGGACCTCAGGCGAATCTGTCTGCAAATTTTCACAGCCTGGATTACGCGTTAATTAAGGTAATTTAAGGAGCACACCCAACTGTTGACCGTACACTTTGACCGTACACTTTCAAAAAAAAAAAAAACCACCACGACAACCGACAGATGAACCAGCAGGCACCAATCCACAATTAGACTCCGATAAGAGCGCATTAAGCCTTTGGCTATTTGTAATTATTAAATCAATAAATATATTCTATATACAACAATTGTTGTGTTTTTCCGTGAGTACCTGCCGGCGACGGCCTTATCCCACGTTGATTAAAAGCACATACAAATACATTGATCAGCGACCCAAACAATGCATGCTTTTTGCAAGCCTTTTTTGGTTCCAATTTGTTAGGTGGAGGAGACACCTTTTCCGCTTTGGTCGGGTTCGAGGCCGACCTAAAACCTCTGCCGTGCTAAGGGTCCGGCACCCGGTTGCAGTGCGACTCCGCACTGAACTGAATTTTTAATTGTACCCGCCTTTAAGTTTAAACCACAGCCACCATGAAAACCACTTAAAGGACCAAACCCAATGAGCAGATTCGTATTGAACCAACCGTTACAATTTTTTAAAAACTTTCAAAATAGGCTCCTTCTGCGTCGGTGCAAGATGTCCAAGCATTGAAGGCGTTACTGAAGGCATTCTCCGGAATAGCCTTGGGAGTCGAGGTGCATGCTGCCTGGATTTCCTTTATCATCTCAAAATGCGTCGACTTTTTCAGGCAAGAAAAAAAGTGCAGGGGCCACATCTGGGCAGTAGGGCGGCTGCGGAAGTATTGTGATGCCGGCTTTATAGGTAGCTGTTCATAAGGTGTGAGCCGGGGCCATGTCGTGGTGCAACTTCCAATCAGCTGCCATATCTTGTTGGACCCGATTGACCCGTCGTTTTAGTCTCTTGAGGACTTCCACGTAAAACTTGTTACATACATATGTCAACTGAATAATTTATTCAACTCCCTTATGAAATTCCGTATTGAGTTTAAGTCTTACATGCAGTTCTCGCATTATAGTGAAGTTCATTGGAAATTCATCTGAATCTTAAGACAATTTTTCGTACCAAAATTTTAGGCAAAATATTTTAGTTAAATTTTAAGTTAGGTGTGATCAATAAGCTGATTTCGCGTGAGACCATGAATAATCAGGATCATGACATGTGAACAACTAAAGACGCTTGTCCGTTGTGATGTCCAGAACTCCTAAATGTGAATCAAAATGAACGTCGCGTATTGATAAAACGCCTACAGCCAACCATAAATTTATTGAGCCAGCTCATATCTGTTCTAGGCAATTCGCTGAATTCGTAGACCGTGTGGGAACCAAGATGCTTCAATCAAAAGCTGGACCGTGGAGGAAGTGTGTTTTCTCATCTTCTTCATTGCAACTTTGACAACTTGTTCAACTAGGTCGAACTCTAATGGAATAGAGTGACCTTAACCTTAACCTTTATACACTGAACAAGATATAACACCATTGCTGACGCATAAAAGTAATCAGTGGAATAAGCCGAGTGGATTTAGTCATGTCTGTCTTTCTGTATACACGCGAACTTATCCGTTAGTTTTTGACATTCTATATTTTATTACAAACATATTAGATCACTAAAGTATACTACTGTGCCTAAGGTGAATTTTTTTTAGGTTGGTAGTACTGTCAGTCACATTTATGTAAAATTTCATGTCTTTTGTGAGCTGCTTAAAGTGAGTTTTTCGTTTTTTGCGATGTCGAAATTTGTTGAGCAAAGAATTTGCATTAAATTTTTTTTACGGAATCAATTTTCTGCTGCGGATACGTTGAGAATGGTGCAGAAAGCCTTTGGTGATGAGGCTATGTCTAAAAAAAATGTTTACAAGTGGTATAGTGAGTTCCAAGCCGGCCGTGAACGTGTCGAAGACAAAGAGCGTCCAGGGCGACCATCAACCTTAATCGACGAAGCTCACGTTCAACAAATCAAAGATTTGGTATTGAAAAACCGCCGATTAACAATAAGAGACCTTGCTGATGAAGTTGGCATATCGAAAGGCTCAGCCAATACCATTTTGAAGGATGTTTTGGGCCTCAAGCGCGTCAAATCTCGACTGGTACCGAAAACTTATTGAAAAATTTTTGGAAAAAAGGCGTCGCATAGAAGTGTGTGAAATGATGCTTTCCGACTACCAGGGTGTCATGAAATGCATTATAACTGGCGATGAGACTTGGATCTATGCTTACGATCCCGAAACAACCGATCAATCGAGCGAATATCGTGCCAAAAGAGAGCCGAGACCAAAAAAATCGCGCCAAAGTCGCTCAAAAATCAAGGTCATGTTGACTGTTTTCTTCGATTATCGTGGTGTTGTGCATTATGAATTCCTTCCAACCGGTCAAACAGTCAACAAGAAATATTATTTGAACGTTATGCGTTGTTTGCGTAACGTTATCCGCCTAAAAAGGCCGGAATTGTGGAAAGACAATTCTTGGTTTTTACACCACGATAATGCACCATCCCATACTGCCCTCGTAATTCGTGATCATTTCGTCAAAAACTCAACCCATATCGTTCCGCAACCACCGTATTCACCTGATCTGGCGCCGTGCGACTTCTGGCTGTTCACCAAGCTCAAAGGAGCGCTCCGGGGACACCGTTTTTATACGATAGAGGAGATTCAAGTCGCAGCGAAGACGGAACTGAAGGCCATCCCGGAAAGTGACTAGAACCAGTGTTTCGAAGATTGGAAAATCCGTTGGCATAAGTGCATTACATCGGGAGGGGATCACTTTGAAGGGGATGAAATTGATTTGGAAGAATAAATCAAGAATTTTCAAAATAAATACAATGTCACCTTATTTTTTGGGCACAGTAGTATAGCTGTCATTTAAATAGAACGCTCAAAATCATAAAATTTTTTGATTTGTAAAGGGTATCATAGTTTCTTGTATAAATTAAAAATAATCAATATCCAATCATATAGTAAGCTATTCTTTTGGGACTAATTATGTAATACCTAATTGTTTCCTAAACGTGTGAAATGAAGGCTCATTTTTAATCGTACAGTATAGAGAGTATCCATTCTCCCAATATTTATTGCAGGGTTTTGAATATTGTATTATACATTATCAATCAAAGCAGCTGTGCCCCTACATTGTCATGAAACTTTTGAATTTCTATTTCACAAACATTTAAATATTTTTTGTGGTTTCTTTTGCCGATTTTCAGAGAGTCCTAACTTAGCTTAGAAAAATGGAGTAAGAATATTAAATAAAGCCATTTTCATTCAAACGACAATTATTTTGTATTCAGCCAATGCTGACCTAATGCAAAAACTCTGACACATAAAAATACATAGAAGCGACCTGCAACATGCAACATGCATGTCCGCTACACATGCAACACATTCGCAAAAGTGAAAACTTTTCAACGCAATTAATTTTTATTGGCGTCATCACCATTGCCGCCAACGACCACCAAATGGATGAAGTGCTGTCATGTTTTTGTTGTTGCTTATGTTGTTTTTGTTATGCATTTTGCATTTCAGTTGAACTTATTGCAAATGCTGTTATTGCCACTGACTAAGCGCTGCCATTTGAAATTTTGTTGCGCCAAAATATTGTCGTTGCTGCTGCCGTTGGTGCTGTTGGTGCTGCTATGGCGCTTTGATGTGGTCGCTTACATCATTGGCCATCAAAAAGCGCAACAACAAGCGCTTGCATGTGTCAACAGTTTTACGCCGTCGTTGTTGCACCAACACAACTGTGTGTTGAAGTGGCAGTCTGTTGGTTTTTACGTAACATGTGACAATAACTGCATTTACTTATTCATTGCGTGCATGTGTGTGTGTTTGTGTGTAGGTGTGCGCTCGTGCACTCGTGATTAAATTTGCATTTCACACATATTTCACAGGAGTGCAGCGCTGAATTATAATGTGATAACTGTGAATTTTCTAATTACGCCGGGCGCACATACAGCCACAGCGGCAGCAACACCTAAAAGTCTATGCATGTGTCGGTGTGTGAGGTGCGTGTGTTTGTGTAGGTGTGCGTGCGCGCTCGCTATAAAACAAGTGCACTTGTGCAACATTTAATGCAATTAGTTTGCTAAATTGCTCGTGTGCAAATCGTTCTTATGACTATATGCAGTTATGTATCCAAACATACATACTTATGTATACATGTGTATGTATAGAATATTTTTAGTTGGAAATATAAGCAACTGTATTTGTTTAACATAACTGCATATGTATATTTCTAATAAAATTGTAGTTGTGCTTTAATTGCTGTTGTTGGCAAGGATTTTCGGCGAATGAGCTCATGCACTTTCAATTTAGGGTAGTTCTATTTTTATAGAGAATATTTGTAATAACATTCATGATTGCCAGCTAGGTGAGCTAAAAAGTGTCTATCGTGTCTAGTATAGAGAACCACCATATGTTTTGTAGTTCGACCTAACCTTAAAAAGTAATGCTGAAGAAAAAAAAGTGGTTTCGTAAGTGTTAAGGGGTTACGTGGGTTTTAATAGCCGAAAAATACCAATTTTAACCAATTTTTTCTTATAAGAAATATATTAATTTTTTGTAATTTTTAGCTCATCAAAGGACTACATTTAAAAAATATTTTTTGAATTTTTCTTATATTTTTTTTTTGAAAAAAAGAAGAATAGTGGCTTCTGGTTTCCGGAGGCATCGCCCAAAAATGTTTCCTCGCGGTGATCAGCATAGCAGGTGAAAAATTATAATCCAATTTCATCAGTCATGAGATCATCTTATAGAGAAGAACTGTGAAAAATTTCAATTAGAGTTTCGAGAAAAACACGATTGAAGTAGCCACCGGACTGGCCTAACGCTCCGCTCTCCCAAAGGTACATACTTTCTCCTACTTTTTCATTGTGATAGAAACTTTGGGAAAATAGTTTAGACATATCTTAGTATTTAAAAAAAAAAATATTAAAAAGAAAATATTTTTTTGATTTTTCAAAACCCATGAAACCCCTTAACCGACGCCTTAAAGTCTTCAAAGCAACATGAATTTGCGAAGGCTCTGAGTTAAGGAGTCCGCGAGATGAAACCATCGCTGATTCATACAACGTGTGTTCCAAAGTAACTAGGAATTTTTGAATCTAGCGCTAGAATCTACTATCTTTATCGATTGATGTAAGAATTTCATGACAAATCATCATTGAAATTCATAGAAATGGAATTGGACATCTCCAAAACATCGATTTATCGCATTTTGACCAAACATTTGGGCTTACGAAATGTGTGTGTACGGTCTGTTCCGCACAAATTGACTGACGACCAAAAATTGCTCTCATCGATCGTCGCTTGTGACCGATTATTTGACCAAAATTAACATTTTAACTAATAAACACTCCTCGTATTCGCCTGAAATGGCACCGTGCGACGTCTTCCTTTTCGAAAAAATGCATTGGCTTATGAAAGGAAAGCGTTATGCAGACGTAGAGGCTATTCAAAAGGTTTGCACCGGCATACTGGCGGTCATATCTGCCTGTTTACTTTGGAAAGCTCCTTGTATTGAATTATTTGGACTTCGAATGGCTTCAAATGACCCGTATTCTCCCAATCTCAAGTAAGTGGGAATAAACTACTTAGACTTGACTGTTCTTCGAAATAAAATACCAATCATACCGCAAAAATTATATCAAATCGACGACAGTTCGATAGTTAAATGTCGTTTAACGAAGAAGTGAATTTTTCTTTGAGACAATATATATAGCACTTTTCAGTTTGGTTGTAATAACAGGTTCAGTTACATATGTACTGGTCCTCAAAAAATGTTTCCAAGTGCTAAGCATGCTGTAAAAATGTGATTGGGCTTCTTGACACTGTATGAGAAAGTTCAATATTGAAAGCAATAAATCCAATTTTGTGATGCACTGCACGAGGGGTTTGAGAAGTCCGATTGGCGATATAACATAATTATTTATTTGTTTATATATAATCTTCGAAATTATGGCTGCTGTAAAAGCAGCTGTTACGTAGTGCAGCTTCTCTCAGGGAGGCGACAATTCACTCCGACAGCAGAGTGGCAATAATAACGCTGACTCGAAACCGCAGAAAACTGAGAGCCCATGTGCTAGCCAGGGGCACCCATAGCGCTTAGCAGTCGTCGTCTTACCGCAACTGTAGAAGTTCTTACTGTGTCCAATATTGAAACAACTTGGCAGTCATACGTTGGGCGAATCTGGAGACATAGTTTGTCTCAACAAAATCATGTTAAAAGCGTTTTGTCATTTTTTGAAATTCAATCCATTTCATAAGATTTCTAGGTACCACAACAGGCCGTCTATAAGCTCCTCAAGATAGATGATCCCTTTTTGGATCAACTTTTATACCCTGAACAGGGTATATTAAGTTTGTCACGAAGTTTGTAACACCCAGAAGGAAGCGTCGCAGACCCTATGAAGTATATATGTATATAAATGATCAGTATGTCGAGCTGAGTCGATTTAGCCATGTCCGTATGTCCGTCTGTCTGTATATATACGAACTAGTCCCTCAGTTTTTAAGATATCGTTTTGAAATTTTGCAAACGTCATTTTCTCCTCCAGAAGCTGCTCATTTGTCGGAACGGCCGATATCGGCCACACATTTGACAAGATATATTCACGATTTTTTAAGCCAACAATATAATCTCCAAAAAAATTGTTCAGAACGGATTACTATAGCATATAGCTTCCAAACTGGCACATAATTACTAACAGAAATGTACCTGTGAAGGGTATTTAGCTTCGGTGCAACTGAAGTTAACGTTTTTCTTGTTTAACCTTACTTCTGAAACTATTTGCGGGATTCATTCAAAATTTCGGAGAATATTTTCAAATATATATACATTTGAGATACTTATACAAGTATAACTTTCTAACAATTCTGTTAATTTTGTCTTGTACTTATATTCATTATATTAGCATAATTTTTTAAAGTTTGAACAGTTTCTACAACTCAATTATATTCACTTCTTTAGTAATTAATACTACTTTTTAATAAAGTTTTATAAATTCAGACTGCTTGGGTTTCAAAGTTATCACTACTTTCAATCAAAAAATATTTCTTTTTCATTTTACATTTCGAACCATCCTAGCAGACTTTATTATAGTAACTTTTCTACAAATAAACGCTTACAAATATGTATGTAACATATAGACTTTTATTGCACATTTAACGTGCAACATTTTGTGACAATATCGTTTTGTCGATGCGGTGTCATTTGGCGTGTTATTTCAGCGTTGTTGTGTGTACCACAACTGTATGCATAAATTTAGCAGTTTAGCATTGAGGTTGGCTGCACTACATATGCAACTGCACAATATGCACGGATGCTCGCTCGCAAGTGCATACATAATGGATATATTACCGTGTAAACGCTCCATAGGAAAAATTGCAAAGATGTAAAAAATTTTCATTTAGTTCAATATTTGATCTACAAGATTTAGCATCTAAATTAAGAGCTGCGATGTTAAATTTAGCTTCAGACCAGATGAAAGAACTGCAACTTTTCTCTATGGCTAAAAAGTGGAGTTAGACTTAACATAGCATTCCATCGGAAATAAAAAAAGTAAAAATAGTCTTTGAACAGACTCTGACTTTTCAAGATATATTTGGTAACTAGGGTTCCAGACCACAGAGCCATATTTCGATATTTGTAAGTAGGCCTAACCCCAGTTATAAAGAGTCTTGTAGTAATATACGGGTCTCTAAATTTTTTCTAAACCTCTTTGCTAGAAGTTAATTGTCGATGTCTTACTAGGTGTGCTGCATCAACCATTCCACTCTCTGCGTGGTTTGAACACATGCACAAATACATATGCGCAAATACATATGCACATATTTATGGTATTCTCATCTATTTGTATAAATTGCGTGTGAGCGTTGGCAGCTGATGTCGTTTTGTTCTTTTAGTTGTTGTTGTATGATTGCAGTTAAACGAATTATCCTGTAATTACACGCTGATTTCATCTACTTGCTGATAATACGTTAAAGTTTTTAAAGTCAAATACTAATGCGCGCAATTGTTGTAATTAAATAGCGGTATTTGTATATTTAGGTAATATAATTTTACTGGAAATTTAATTTTCACAGGCTTTCTTTGCAAGCTACTGCTCAGTTTGTTTACTAATGAGAAAATAATTTAAATATTGTACAATAAATAGAGTCCTTATTTAAGGGATTGGAACGCAGGCGGCCTTTGTGGTAGTCTTAACGATTTTATAACGTAGTGATCACTTAAAGCTTTTTCGTAGACAAGTAAAGCTTTTACACCACTTTACTTGCAGATTATGTAGGCTGAAGAGTTCACGTGACTTTAAGTTGTTAAGTGGAATGAGTCTCTAAAAATAAGTGCAGAATAAGGGAGCTAGTATATTAGGTCATTCGGGGCTGTATTTTAAATTTTTGATGTCATATTCAAAGAGCTGGCGCTACTGCTGATAGTTTGACACGACGTAGTTGCTCAGAGGCACGAAAAACTGAGAGTTTTCAGTTTTTTTTTTTTTCTACTAAATCATGTTATTTTACAAAAGTAGTAATATGGCATTATTATAGAATGTGTTGACTTGAAGTCATGAAAATTTCCAAAAACAAAAAAAAAATTCATTTCCAAAGTTATAGTTGTTTGTGTTGACCCTGTTCCAAAAAAAGGTACTTGCGGTGACAAGCATAAGTCCTTGGAGATTCATCTAAAATCAATCGGACAAAAAAAAAAAATAAGTTTTGTAAATAGATAATCCTGGGCCTGATCGAAGGATTTTTTTTTCAAAAATTATCAAAATGACAGCCTTAGGAAATTTTTTTCTAAATTTTTGCGAAAAAATAACTTTTGATTTTTTTGGTCTTAATCGATCGAATTTCGATTTCGAATCGAAATTTTCGAAAAAATAAAAATCCTTCGATCAGGTCCGAGTTTATTATGTATTCTAAAAGCTGTATAAATTTCATTAAAATGTACTGAACTGTTTTCGAGTTAGAGTTGTCACCGTTTCAAAAAACATAGTTTTGAGAAAAACGCGTTTAAAGTTTCACACTAGCGCTTTGAAGTGCCCAAGCTCTCTTCGTTATTTGTAAAATAACTCAAAAACTAATTATCGGATCAACGTGAAATTTTCAGGGAACATTTTTAAGACATTACACTTACCCCCCCCCTAAATTCTTAAGATCTTTACATCTCTTGCATGCGTTTGAACCAATTCTTAAAGCACGTTTGCCCTTCTGATTGAGTTATCTCCAAAACAGGGGATAAAAAGAACTCATTCGGCGCCAACTCAAGACTTTACGGTGGAAGACCCTTCAAATTTTTTATGTGCGTGCTCAAAATGTAGTTGTTTCAGTCGATGTGTGAGAGCTCGCATTATCGTGTTGAAGAGTGATCCGTCCTCGGTGGCTTATTTTCCTGATTTCTTGAAAGACAACTGGCACAAAAATGATTGATACTCAGAATTTATTATTTTGCGTTATTCTAGTGGTATTATGGCAACATGTTCCGTTTTTCCAAAAACACAGGCAACCATTTGCTTAGAAGTGTTTCATGGTCGAACAGCTTTTGTCAGATTTGACTCATTTTGAAACAACCATACAGTCGACTATACTTTACTTTCGGGCTCATACGTGAATCGTGGACTTATTCATCGCCTTCCACGTTGTTATAGACATACTTCGAAGCACAGTTGTCGTATATTTTTAACATTTCTTTCGAAGAATCGACACGATCCTCTTTTAAGCGATTGCCAAACTGTTTGGTATTCCACGTGAAACATTATTTTCTACATTCAAATATTCAATCTTCAATGTATGCTATTAGCGGGTCTCCTGTAATTGTTTCAATCCCACGATAGGACACATGACGGTCTTACAATATCAGTTTGCTCACAGCACCAATAGCTTCTGAAACAAAAACTAATTTTGGCAGACCTCCACGAAATTCATCTTGGAGTGACCTACGACATCGATTGGATTCACCGTACTATCAATAAACACTGTTCCTTAAAAGAGCTTCATCGCCATTTAATTCCACTTTTTGTCCGAGATGAATACTTTAAGTAACTGTGAACAACACAAAGTTTGTCAAATGTGCGTAAGACTTCAAAAATGTCAAACTTCACGATAAAGTTGTGAGTTGAAAGATTACAACACTAGGAATTTAACTAAAGGATGTGTTCTAAGACATGCAGTTTTCAATGAAGCAATAATTTTCGGAGTTAGTCTTTTTGTCAGTTGCTACTTTCTTTACATTCCGTTTTGTCCATAATGCACAAAATAATGTTTGGATTCGGTCATTGCCTGCGTTGTACTCTAGTAGAAATATAAAACTTTTATCAGGGGATCAAAAACGTCTAACAGTCTACGCTATTGTTGCTGTGAGGAAGACTATTGAAAAAGATCCAAATGAGCTCAAAACGAGTTAGCCACAGATCACGATTTTCACAAGAAAATGTGGTTGAATGGCTACGTTAAAAAAAAAAAATTCGCATTTGGAGTGATGATAATCCACAATACTATCATGAGCCTGCGAAGTAGCCTCCAAGATTATCTGATTAAACACAGTTGGATTAATTTTTGTGGGGCTATGTCAAAGTCGCTTGTCTACGCAGCCAAGATCAAGACGATTGATGCATTGGATGATATTATTCGGCACATTATTGCTGACATTCGAACACAATTATTGCAAAAAGTGGTCGAAAATTAAGCCAGACGACTGGAATTTATTCGAGCTCAAAATTATTTATAAAACATGATGGCATACCCTTATCAATATAATAAAGCTAAATTCTTGGCCACAGCATTTTTTTTCTTCTTTAAAACTACATATCTAAAAAGAACACGCTTTATAAGCTCCATTCCAGCTAAAGAGGCCAGTTTAATGGAATTTCTAATTTTTGGTGCTGTTAAAAATGCTCAAACTATAATCGCAATTCTAACTTTTTTCTCTGTGACCCAAAATTTCAATTTCATTTGGAAAATTTTATTTGAAAAATTTCCCACAAACCGAATAAAAATAAAGTACAATCAAAATAAAATTAATGAAATTCATTTCAAATTTATCAGGAGTAAGTGTGGGGCTAAACTAAATATAAATACAGTTTTCAAACTGCATAGTTTTATATACACACATACTTACACACAAAACATACGAATATATAAAATAGAAAATAAATTTATGCGTGGCTGCGTGTGTGTGTATGAGTGTTGGTGTGTTTCATTTATGGGAGCCACTGACAAAACTTTTGCCGTCGACAACACAGCGCCAAAGTCGGAAGCCGAAAAAACTAGCAGAAAAGCAAAAGTTGTGTGCCCTACTTTTCGCTACAAACACACTGAGTATAAAAGTGCCTAGACATACATAAATAAAAATAATGTATAATACACGAAGTAAAATTAGATTCACAAACAAAAAAAAAAATAAGAAAATATTGTCTAGTAAATATTGACAATTGCGTGTGTGCGAAGGAGGCAGGCGGAGTTAGTGTCGCGGTGAAAGCGCGCTAAAAGGAGGCCACATTATATTAAATAAGAGGATCAGACAGACGCTGCAGGAAAGTCAGCGTCAATAATCGCCGACCAAAATAGAAGCCTGAAACGTATACAAACAATAAAGTGTCCGCTTGTATACAAAGTACTTAAATTTTAGTAATTTTATGCGCTGAGATGAGTGGTTTACTTTGTTGATAGGCTATCGAAATGTTACGCGGTTGTGGAGTGAATTTATATTTATTTGAAGATGTTGGGTGTTGAATGCTTAGTGGATTCTATGATGTTTATGCAATGGAGATGATAAATTAATAAATACGATATTCATCAATATAAAATAGTTAATAATTTAAACGGCTCAAACATAATAAATTGATTCGCATGAAAGAAAAGATTTATTATCAAAGTCCGTAATATCAAATTAAGGATTATGTTTTTTGTTTCACAGGCAAACTTCGCTTTTAAAGAAAACGCTTTCTTCTTTCATTTATAAAGTCACAAGCTAAGATTTTGCACTTAGAGACAAATTAATTTAAAGCTAAAGCTTCTTTGCTAGTAAGACACAGATTCCAATCCCGTTTTTTGCTTTAATTTCAGTTTCTAGAACCACAGTCTTCCTTGAAGGCAATTCATTTTGCAAACCCTGACTTCGAATGAATAGAAAACTTATTCCCAGAATAAATTCAAGCTTGTTTTGATACTTTAGACTTACCATCCCATAATATTTTCATATTTTAATCGGCGGATCAGCGTTCTTTACTTCTACTCTATATTTATAAGGTTAGGTCAGACTCGTGAGCAACGCTTAGACCAGTTTTGGTCCTTAGAAATACCAGATCGAGTGCCGTTACGTAGTCCATGAGAATAGTCATCCTTTAGGATGTCAGCAATTGACGTGAATTCCAATAACTTCTAGCAGACTGTAACCAGTGAGTATTCGAGTATGCTTTGCTTCCGACTATCCAAGAGTGAAAGCAGAAACTTTGCTCATTTTTGATATACCGCCTTGCATATGACTTTTGCAGTTTTGCATTCCGTAAGATCATTCCATCGAATTGTAATCTTCCTTGCCATACTCTTGTCCAGATCGTCGTAAAGACAATGCGCTGGTTTACCAATTTCGATCATGTTATCGGATTAGCCGTACAATACTCTTGGCAATCTTGTCCACAATCTAATTGCTACCGATGCCCTTTGGACCTGGAACTTAGAAGAAATCTTGTCGCCCGGCGACATTCTCCGCTGCTACTCTGCTGCCCAAAATACTTTTGGCGGATATACGAGACGGGATTACCGACTTGATGAATGCTTGGATATCTATGTAGATGCTAGGTGCGGAGTTGTCTGCTTATGCATTAGAGGCTAGATTCACAGCTTTTCCAATATCAAAGACCACAGCTTGAAATATACTGTTGTAGTTCGACAGTTTAAATTGCTGCATTATGCCTCACTATGGTCAACGTCCGGTGTGTTTAATGTGGGTATCTGCTGACGACAGCCTTACCCCACGACGCTCAAAAGCACAGCAAATCAAATCAATGCGTTGATCAGCGCACAAAAAGGCCTGGCATTTTCACTACCTATTGAGAGTATGGAATGGATATACTAACCATCTTGGAAGGATTCGAGGCCCATCTAAAACCTCTGCCGTACTTTGGGTTCGCCACCCGGACACACATTCAACTGATAAAGTGTCAGTTCTCTCCACATTCGGGTTTCAACCACAAATACAACGATACTCCCCGTGGGCCAGTCCGCATGAGCATGTTAGAGTGAAGTGCAAGGGCTCCTGCTCCCCGTTGTAACAGAATTATGTCTCCGGTCTGATCTCGTAGCCGAAACTACTACCAGTTGAGCTTCAATACTATATGCACCGCATAAATATTTAATGAGCTGCGCGCAGTTAACATATCTTTACGTCAACCGTCTTCTCCGGTGATTTCCCTCAAACTTCTTTCCTAATTAAAACGTGGGTCATGTAGTCGGTGCTTTCCAAACCCATTCAGCTATGCCTCATGCATTTATATGTAAATTCTTCTGCAGCCAGTAGTCGTTCCACCGATTTTGCTCCGTAGTTTGCAACGAAGAAGTCTATAGGTGGCAGATTTAGTACTAGTTCAAGAGCCGCCGTTGAAGTGGTCCTTAGATCTCCCATTATTCCATTGGCTACTGGTGGGTAGATTTCAGTAAGCTTGGTTACCACACGACTATACCGTAGAGAAGGATTGTTCTTAAAATCCCTGAGTTGGACCCTTCCTTAAGAACGGAAAAATCTCCTAACCTATATAATATGGTAAGTCAAATATTTTGGCACGCTAACTATTGTATTTCGGAGGTCTACACTTACTGACGAAAATCGGAGAATACAACCCCAACCACTACCCACCTATAGTTGTCTTACTAAAGGACCCCTAGTTCCCAGTTAAAACCACTTAAGTACATATGTATATATGTATATCAAAATCTCGATCCGTTATGAACCGACGCGATTGTCATCCAGTCCAATATGTGCATATGTGTTCATCGCACCCCTTTTATTTCTATTGACATCGTTGTGAAAGCGTGGCATTGTCGTGAAAATAGCTTTTAACTCGCCATCGACACGAGTGATCTGTCGCCAACAGATTTCGAGCAATAAACATTTATGTCACACATATTTTTAGCTGTTATGAGCTTTTCGTGTTTTTGTCACAACCTTTTCTTTTCGCTTTTCGTTCAATTGTTTGCTGTCATTGCTGTTGTTTCAAGGATGTTAACATATCAAGAGCTTAGAACTGAAATCGCATAGTTTTGTTTATTGTTGCACTTAGTATGTGTGTGTGCGACAAACTTTGTAGCATGCAACATGCGGCAGCAACCTACAATGTAGCTGTCAAATGCGAGTATGTCAGTTCATAGCAAAATGCTGAAATTTGCACTTAAGCTGAAGTGTGTTAGACTGGAAGGGTCTTTGAACTTCTTACAAGTGTATTTAGACATGTAAGGTGAGTAGAGTGCAAATTTTAGATTTTCGTTGAATTAATATTTTTTTTTTTTTTTTGGAATTAAAATAATAATTAATAGTCGTTAATTAAAAAAAAAAAAATTTACAGAAATAAGCGAAAAAACAAAAATAATTCACTTTAAACTTCTGAAAAAAAAAATGTAAATAATTTTTTTAACAAAATCTTCTTTTGTTTAAATTCCAGTTTTCAACAAAGCCTTCTAATTTTTTAATATTCCAGTCATTGAGGTTGAAGATTTGTCGTCATTTGAAAAATAAAATTTTTTTCTATTTTGTATGCATACTTTATTGGAATTTTTTCCTGTTATTTTTAGATTTTGTAAGTTTTATGTATTTGTAAACGCGCATGTATGTGCGTATGTATGTATCTCTAGCTGCTAGCAATGAATTAGCATGTTTGTTTAATTGTTGTTAGTGTGTCAATGTTGCCAATGCCCGCGCTTTTGCTATGCCTCATTGCCGACGCGGCACATCTCGCAGCGGCTAAGTTGACGCCATTTCCACCATTTACTCGCACATAAAACCGTGTATCTACATATGTACATATGCATATTAGTATTGTATTTGCTTTTAATTCTTGATGCTGGTGATGTCATCGGCGCTTTAGGCACGCCACCAGCAATGCCATTAACATTTGTATGTTTTATAATCCACTACCTTTTGTTGCTGATTTATGCGCCAGCATTTGTGGTTAGTTTCGAATGTGTTATATTTTCTTCGTTTCTCTTTTCGCGCGCTGTAATTAAGTTCATATTCATTAAAACATTCGTTCTAGACCTTTACTTTAGTTTACGAATTTCGTAAATTAATTTTCAACAACAAGTGGCTTGTTCTGCAAGTACTATATTTCGCTATATTTCGGCATTGACGACGTGACTAATTAAGTTCTTTTTATACCCATGGATTACTTGGAATTAAAACGAAATAAAATAAGAACGGTTACCAGATTCCCAACGCTGCAGATTGTAAGCTTGATTTCGGTGGTATTTAGTGTATTCCCGACTTAAGCGTTGAATTAGGAAGTAGCCTTTTATACATACATATGTTCAATATTGGCTCATATATACATATATTTTCAAAAATCTCTTTGACAAATATGTCAAAGTTTTATGATCAATTTGTTTTAAATTGTATCAATTTTCACTAAAGAAAGAAAAAGTCATATTTGAGTTGTAGACTCACAGCTGCATTTTTTAGTAACTATGTGTTCAGTTTTGTTATGGAAGCTACATGCTATAGTTGAACAGAAAATGACGTTTGCAAAATTTCAGAACCATATCTTAAAAACTGAAGGACTAGTTCGTATATATACAGATAGACGGACAGACAAACAGACGGACAGGGCTAAATCGACTCAGCTTAACATACTGATCATTTAAATATATACTTTATAGGGTCTCCGACGCTTTCTTCTTGGTGTTACGAGGGCTGCTATATATAGATTTCTGGCCTAATAATGAAAATAGGCATATTTCTCAACGAAAATGGTTTTTTTTTTTTTGGGCTCCAGGATCCATGATTCGTCACCTGTGACGATCTTATAAACGTCTTTTGAAGCACCGCGATCGTATTTTTTCAGCATTTCTTTACACCAATCCACACGAGCCTTTTTTTGAGCGATTGTCAAATTGTGCGGGATCCAACGAGAACAAACCTTTTTAACGGCCAGGTGTTCATGTAATATCGAATGTATGCTGGTGGGAGAAATGCATAGGCATGCCTCTATCTGAAGGTATGTTACATGACGGCCAGGCATTATCAGTTCACGTACGGCATCGATGTTTTCTGGCACAACGGCTGTTTTTGGAAGACCTTCACGGAATTCGTCTTTGAGCGAGCGTCGGCCACGATTGAATTCGTTGTAACAGTTTTTCACAGTGCTATAGGATGGTGCTTCATAGCCATACAAAGATTTTAGTTCATCGATGCACTCTTGTCGTGATAATCCACGTCGAAAGTTGTGAAAAATGATCGCACGAAAACGAAACGTAAAGTGACAGATATTCAGTAAAAAGTCTAAAATTTACGAAATGGGTCGCTATTACTAGAAGAAAACTGGGAAATATTGAAAACATTTTTCCAAAGTGGTGAGTCAAGTGGATGGTCAATTTTACCGAAAAATCATCTTTTTGGACGAGGCTCATTTCCACCTCGATGGTTACGTTAACAAGCAGAATTGTCGCATTTGGCGACGAAGCACGAATTACTGTATGGTGCGGATTTTGGTCTGGTGGAATCATCGGCCCGTTTTTCTTCGAAAATGAAGAAGTAACCGCCGTAACCATCAATGGTGAGCGATATCGCGTAATGTTAACCGAATTTTTCTTCAAGCAAATTGAAGAGGCAGACTTGGACAACATTTGGTTTCGGCAGGACGGCGCTACGTGCCATACAGCAAACGCTACACTCAATCTTTTACGCCCTATCTTCGAAAATCGCATAATCAGCAAAAGAGGCGATGTGAATTGGCCTCCCAGAAGCTGCGACTTAACTCCGTTGGACTATTTTCTGTGGGAAGCTGTTAAAAAAAAATCTTACGCCAACCATCCAGAAACAATTCAAGATCTAAAGTACGAGATTCAAGCCGCTGTAGCTGCCATAAGGCCTGAAACCATCGAGAAAGTACTCCAAAATTGGGTGGATCGGATAAGCTACTGTAAACTCAGCCGTGATGGTCATTTGTTCGAAATTGTTTTCCAAAAATAAATTTCATAAAACAACCTTTTAAATAAATGTTAGACCTTTGAAAAATATCAAGCCGTTTTTTTTTTTTGTTTTTTTGTAATTTTTTTTTTTTTTTTTTTTTTTTTTTTGTAATTTTATATGGCCCACCCGTTATATACCGAATAACTAATGTAGCGACGAATTGTTAGAAAATTTAGACTCATTTATATCAAAAATAATAACGCCTAGTGCCCTAGTAAGAGGTTTGTTTTTAGAGGGCAGCGGATTTTCTGCATTTCATCTAATTTTGTTCTTAATTGCATAATTTACCAAAACTGTATATTTAAGGCATAGTATCAACTTACAAAAGGTAGTAGAAAGAAAAACACACAAACAGCTGACTTCCTCTAATTAAAATATCAAATTCCTGGAATGTAATTCACACAGCAGCGCCTAGCCCCTTCCCAAATGAAACTATGCAAATTAGCCCAACCAAATATTACCATTTTAATAAGCCGTAAATAAATCTCAATCCATGACGATCAATATATCAATAAATTAAAGGCACTTTCAACACACAAATTACATATTTAGGGTGAGCATAGACCAGGAAAAAGTGTTGAATTTCAAAGCACACAAAAAAATGTTTGACAATAGCTCAGCGGGTAGGCCAGCACATCTAGTCTCTCAAATCCACAAGGATCACATTTCAGCGGCTTTCGGAAAATTGGTAGAAAAATAATCGATATTTTATGCACGCACAGCAAGAAGGTAAAAAAAAAACAGAAACAAACAATGGATGGGAGAATTTTTGGCTAAATAACAATACTCAGATAGAATGGAAATTACACCAGCACCGAGGGTTGAAAATTCTACAGAGTATTGCGTAACCTAGCATACATACCGGCGCTGAAGCAACAGTGAGGAAAGACGGTACGCATTTCCAAAAGAACCTTTATTATCGAAGTGAACAAGCGACTTTAGAAAATAGACTTACATCGCATATCAAATAGCGCCGCCAAAGCAAGGAAGTTACAAATATTTTTTTGGGGTAGAGTATAGAGTTGGAATGCGCAAAAACAACCACCAAGCAGAGAAAGTTCTAGCTACGCACAACTCACGCACCTTGGCAGGCATACGAAGGTATTTACAATCGTAAATAAACGAGTGGATAATGCAGTACTTCAGCAAAATAAATGGCAGCAGACACCCTTAAGGTCCAATCAAAGCCAGCAGAACTGATGGCATTTGAATGAAATAAGCGTAAAAAATATGGGAGAAGTGTATAAGAGGGCGAAGGACGCGTTAAGGAAACATTTAATTGCAGGAAAATGCTCGAACGGCCCATAGGGGTTGCAATTGCGTACCGGCATTTCAGTTAAAACGGGCGTATGTGCAGTATATATGCGATTAAAAGTGCCACAGGATGTGGCAGCAACGAGCGTCTGGGGCATAAAGCTGACGGGCAATTGATAGCGTTAGACGCCGGTGTCGGCACAGACCAGACGCATCACAGACAAAAGAAATGCTGATAAATATTAGATGAAGAAGAAGAACAACTAGAGTAGAGGTAGAGTAGGAAAAGGTAAACAATGCCAGAAATCAAGAAAGTGAAGGAGTAAGCAGGCAATCAATGAATGTATGGGAAGGCAAAGGCGAATGTTGGAGAGCATAAAATTTGTCTGTGAGATTTGGAATTAATTTTTTCTTATGCTCGTGTGTGTATGTGAATGATCTTTGAACGCGCCGGATGAGGTTTGCGTGCAAAAGACAAGCTATACAAAGCAACGAAACAAAAACGCTATAATGTAAAACAATCAAAAAAGCCACAGTGAATGAAAGAGAAAAAGGTGACCGCATACATTTTGTTGTAGCATTAAAGATACGTAATATTCGCAGAAAAAAACATACATGTGCATTTAGTTGTGTATGTGCCTGGTTTGATACAAGTTAATATGTGTAAACGTACTGTGAACAAAAGAGTTTGGAAAACTCAAACTTGACGAACAACTTCTCTAAATGCGCAATATCCATGTGGGAATATAGAAATAATCACAGACACGAATTCTAATGCAGAAATAATGACGAAATTATTAAAATGTTACAAATGATTTCTCTAAAAAATATCGAACAAAGAATTTTTCTCAAATATTGTATTTGTAACCAAATTTCGAGTGCGGAATCGATTCGAAAAAACACAAGCCTACGAATGGTACAAAGCTTTCAAATGCCTTCATGCCTCGTTTTGGACGACCTTCGGCCTCTTCAATTGATGAAAATATTAAAAAAAAGAAGAATGATGTTTGAAATACGTCAGGCCAATGTTAGTGAGATGGCAAGAAGAGAGCTCGACATCTATAGCGAGTCCGTTCGATTGATTTTGGTGGTCCCGATAAAGCTGATTTTTTTTTTCAAAAATAATACCAGGCCTCTTTGGATATGCTTGATCATGCGAATTCTGATCCCACATTCATGGATAGCATGGGTTTTTGAATTTGATTTGCAAAAAAGTCAACAATCATGGAAATGGAGAAAAAAAACAAGCCGAAACCGAAAAATCCACGCCAAAGCTGCTCCAAAATCAAGGTGATGCCTATTGTTTTTTTTTTTTTTTGGATATGCGTGGTTTGATGCATCTTATTTGGCCGTATTGAGACGTTTATGTGAGAACATCCGTCGAAAATGACCGATGCACCAACGCTTCGAGCCACGATTGTGACCTTTTACACTTTAGAAGGCGGTAACTCCAAACCTACTTAGATATCAATTTAGAGTTTTAGTGTGCTATTTTTGAAGATATTAGGTCAAGTTCCCGGCCAACCATAGTAAAACATATTTTTTTCGCAAATTCCTTTTATTTTATTCAACATAGTTCCCTTCAAGAGTGATACACTGCTTAGAGCGATCAAGGTTTTGATACCATTTTTGTAGTACAATTTGTTGTTTGCTTCAAAATATTCCTCAGTTTCGACGAATACATCTGCATTTGACGAAAATTTCTTCACACCGAGCATTTTTATGAGATATGAGAACAGCAAGTAGTCGTTGGGGCCAGATCTGGAGAATACAATTCATGAATTTTTGTTATCGTTTTCACTGACTTGTGACACGTTTTTGTCGATTTCATCCTTCATCGGTCCACTACTGCTATGTAATAGTCGTTATTGATGGTCCTTCCTTTTTCAAGGTAAAATACAGACGTCTAACCAGCCGACTTTTGCATTTCTCCACGCTTTGGGGCCTGTTTAGCGTATGCAGTCCAGTCGAATGACTGTCGATTGGACTTTGGAGTAAAATAATGGACCTATGTGTCATCCATTGCTACATACCGATTGCGATATAAAAAACTAGGGTTTATTACGCTTGAACATCTTCAAACACTGTTCCGAATCATCATCTCGTCATTGCTTTTGGTCAAAAGTGAGCTCGCGCGGCACTCACTTTCAACAGAGCTCTCTGATACCCAAATATTGGTGAATAAAATGATGGATACCTTCAGTTGATATCTTTAGAGTGTCTGCTATCTCGAACTACTTCACTTTATGCATTTTTTTGATGTGTCGTCGATAACAACCACTGTGTTCACTGTCTTCGGTGCACATTTAAAACTAAATATTTTAATATAAAAATCTCCATAAATTACAAAATAGTAAAAGTTCAACAGACAGAGAGAGAGAGAGAGAGAGAGAGAGAGATAGAAAATTAATATTACCTAATTATTTGCTTTCTTAAGACATGTTTATTATTCTAAATAAATTTCTGTTTTCTCAATTTAATATGTTTATCTGTTTTCTTATTGGCTCTAACCCTGTTACTTTCTGTAATACAATAAATTTGTTTAAAAATTAAAACAATAAATACGTAATTGCCCAAGATCTTTCAAAGAGACCACATTATTCCTATTTGCACTTCGTCGTCATGTTCGCCTTAAGTAATGAGAAATGCTTTTGCTTCATACTTTGCGTCAAGTGGCGTTGAGTCCACTTAAGCTACTTAGTGTCACTATGCTCAAAAGTGTAATTACGAGCTGAGGCTAATAGGATTTTAAGTGTTTATTGTTATTGCAATGGATAAACATTATAGGAAGAGAATAAATGTTTTGTTTAATATTATTAAAATATTTCTTCGTGTGCGGTGAGAGAATGCAGATTAAAAATTTAAGCAAAACAAATTTCTCCCAAAAGTGTAAATATAGGCGCTTATAAATAATATTTGGATAACTAAATTATTTGCTTTTATAAACCTACTTAAGCTTTTTATTTATTATATCATTGTTTGTTTTAAATTTTTTGGATTTCATTCGAATTTTTTTTTAACTTTGCCAGCTTTATATTTTTATTTTGGCATCAAGCTTTTTGGGTTGCTGGTATTTCTTTGAGTTACGACTTACCTTGAAAATAATTTGTAGGTCACTTATTTTTGGCAACTTGCCCTAGGGTTTTAACACATAGGCTGAAAATCGTATCGTTTTTTTAGGAAGAAAATGATTTTGGCGAAGGTTCTATACTGAGCTGTCGTCAAGGGCGATGCTCCGATTTATGATCATCTGAAACCATTTTTTTTTTAATTATGTATACTCCGAACAGGGTCCATTCTAAATTAGCGGTCAGTGGGACGAGCTGATTGGATTTAGCAAAATCTGTCTGTCTATCCGTTCTTTTAAACGATAAATTTAAATCGTTACGAGTTCTGGACGATGGATCAAAGGGAGGAAAACTTTTTTATTTGGAGAGATATCTTTTCCATATTTAACGCAAAGATTTTTATGCAAGACATCATTATAATCTTCGAATATATTATTTAGATACTCTCATAGCAGCATAAAGCTGCCACTCAAACTGAAAAATCAATATCAAGGTAAAGATTTTTGTATACCCTTTTTTGTTTTTAAATGCAAGCCTTCCATAGCTTTATAGTTTCGGGGTAGACGAAACCATTTTTATTTTTTTTTATTTTTTTCTGTTTGTTGGTAACTGAGTTCATCGTTTTTGCTGTTCATGTGACCTGCCATGAATTTTTGTTTTTAGAGTAGCAGAAAGCATCGAAAGCCGGAGTGCCGAACTTTAATCCGTTAAACCTAACCTACTCCCATCTCATTTTTTCCGACGGGACCACTACACTTAGTATTATTTCATGGGAGAGAAGACGACATATAAGTCTCGTCTATTGCACGGACTAACTGACGCCAAAACTGTTGTAAATGTCTTAATCTTTTCATAATTACATAGAGCTGACGCTTCGGTAACAGCTTACCATTTTTCAGAGGACTCTTAGAAAATCGGGAACAATGATGGATTATGTGTTCAGAGTCTTATATACATTCTGTTTACTAAGCCGCCGTAATGGACCAAAGTCATGCGGATATTTGTAGCTTTTAAAGCACCCATGGCCACTGGGTATTTGGGTCAGGTGGAAATCCAGGTACTTATGTTGTCTATCTATCCAAAATATAATTTTATGGGATTTAATAAGCACTTAATAAGCCAAAGAACTGTTATTTGGTAGGAGGTTGCATTACTAAGCTTAAAATAAAAAAAATGGGCGTGGATCCATGGATCAAATTGGGCGAAAACTTGACCTAGCCGCCATATAACAAACAAATATCATCAGGTTGACATTACCATATGATTGATAATCGTATGTGAGTTAATGAATCTAAGGGAACATTTTATTAGTATGGAGAAAATAGATAAAATCGGATCGATACCGCACGACAATTTCTTGGATATCGATCTTCTGGTAGATGTTTTACACCTTCAGATATTTACTTGGCCTTGATTGTTGCAAGTGGCAAGAGTTTGAAATGTTCCGTTGTACCTGAACTTAGCCCTTCCTAACTTGTTTTTAATTCAAGATCTGTCTTCTTCTTAAAACTATTTGGAACGGTTATGAAGAACTTATGTAAACTTCAATTCTAAAATGGCCTGGAGGCTTTTAGGCATTTATTTGCTTTAACCTTAACTCCACGAAGTTCAGCGTTTTAGCGCACTTTTAAGCTCAAAGCCTGTTAAATAAGCCTAGATAGCTACAAATGTGTATTCATGTATTGTTATTGCAGATATATATACATGTCAAACCGTAACAATGGAGCGAGCAAACGAGAATTTGTAAACAAAAGCAAAATTTCAAAAATAAACTTCTTCTGTGTATTTGCGAGCAACCAACAATCGAAGCAGCAGCAGCAGTTAGAAGTCTAACTGCTATCTGTGTACATGTGCCTACGTATGCCATTGTTGCTGTTGTTGCGAAAACCAGTTGCGAGACAATAGAGGAAATGATTTTAATGCGTGACGCCGTTACAGCTGCCACCACAGTCGCTCAACGGCGGCGATAGATATTCGTCGCCCTTCCATTGTTGTTGTTGTTGTTGCTGCTGGCCAACTTACCTTGTCGCTGGTTGTGCACCTCTATTTTATTGTCATTGCAAATGTTGCCATTGCATGATTGCGATTGTCATTGTCGTCAGCGTTGTGCACTTGAAATGTTGTTGTTGCTGTATTTTTTGTTTTTCTATTGTAGCAAACAGCAATTTTTTCTACACAATTAGTATTGTCGTTGTTGTTGTTGTTGTGGCTCTGGCTGTCAGCTAGACTCGTTGGATGCTGCATTCGGTATGTTGGTTGTTGGTATGTGTGTGTGAGTGTGTGTGAGTGAGTGATGTTGCACTGCTTTACTAGTCAGCGCAACAGAATTTGCTTGGCTGCCACAATAGTTACCGTTCCTCTCCATTGCATACTGTTGCCAATATTAATATTGTTACTTGAATTTTTTCTGCTCTTCTCAGATTGCTCAGTTGCATGCGGCATATAAGTATACAAAATATATTTGTTGCATGTTGGCAGGTTGCAGGACAGCGACCACCGATTTTTCGCCTCCAGCTTGCGGTGCCCTTTGCTGCATACTCTTACAAATATATTTAGATACATTTCTATGTTCTCTATTTGCTATATATTCTTATTTTTTGCCCTCTTGCCTAGTCGTTGCATTGTGCAGAGAAATGTTGCTGCAAATTGCGTAGTGATTGTTATGTAGCAACATTGTTGCTGTCTCCGTTGTCGTCAATCATCAGTTTTTGTGTGCGCGCGCGCTTCAAAGTAGCAATGTGGCGGGCTCAAGTTAACAAGTTGTAGAGGATTTGTCGCTTGCTGTGCTGCGCCACAGCTGTTGCAAGCAGCACAAAAGTAGCAGCTGAAATTTGCTGAAGAAATTGCTGGCATTTAAAGCAATAAATTACGTAGACGCTGACAAAAAGTGGCGCCATAAATTGATTTGTGGACAGGTGTAACAGGTCGGACCATTTGTTGCATTTTAAAATTCCTCGCTGACAATTAAAGTATTCGCTGGCATGCGCATTTGTTAAGGAAATTCGCAGAAAAATGTAGAATTAAGCGCGGGTTAAAGAGAAGTCTTAATTTACAGGATTCTGAGACAAGAAACCTTTTCCTTAAAGTCTTGATGTTCTAAATTATTATCGTTAATAAATAACATGCTAATGACGTTATGGTTGTCTGAAATCTCCATACAATATATGGGTCCATATAACCAATTTGGCAAAGAAAATGTGAAATTTTTTGCAAAAGTCTTTCAGTATAATGTCAACGAAAATCTTCTTCTTTTTCTTTATTCGCGTGGACACCGGTTATGCGGTTATAGTCGACTTTACAACAGCGCGCCAGTCGTTTCTTCCTTTTCGCTGTTTGGCGCCAATTGGAGATTTCAAATGTAGCCAGGTCCTTCTCCACCAAGTCTTTCCAACGGACTGGAGGTCTTCGCCTTTCTCTGCTTTCACCACGCGGGTACTGAGTCGAAAACCTTCGAGACTGGAGTATTCTCTTCCATCTGGACGACATGTTCTAGCCACCTTAGCCGCTGTCTCTTAGTTCGGTGATCGTCCATGCCTCTGCCCCATATATCAGGATGCTAATAATGAGTGACTTATAGAGTTTTGTTTTTCTGCTTTGGATTTCGAGGCTGACGTTGTTGTTGGTGCTGATGCCTGACAAAATTGTCTACGGCTTCAAAGTTGTGACTGTCAACAGTGACTGGGGTGCCTAGTCGCGAGTGAGACGATGACAGGAGATATTTCGTCTTGCCCTCGTTCACGACCAGACCCATTTGCTTCGCTTCCTTGTCCAACCTGGAGAAAGCAGATCTAACGGCGCAGTTGTGATGGCGAATGATATCAATCTCATCGGTGTACGTCGGCAGTTGTACTGTGGAAATAGTTGGCAATGATATACATAACCAAAAAATAAATTTCGGATGAGTTTCTCAAAAACTTTCGAGAATATTTGAGCAGTGAGCATTATGCGTTTATTTCAAACGTCTAAAGTTGATGACAGAAATGTAAGTGGTCGTCCTTTCGTAGTTCGACCCAACTCGCCCAAGAAAACTGTTCGCGAGTGCATTCGCAAAAACCTCCTTGAAACCAGATTGATATATATATATACCAGATCAATAGCAATACCTATTCGAGATGATTCTCAAATGAAAACCTACATTTGGTCAATTATTCATTTCCGCACAATGCGCTTGGAGCATATTAGACTCCACAGATGTAAGCGGCATTTTCAGTGACACACGGTCAACGGCCTTAAAATTCATATTTTTATAGATGAAAAAATTTCATTGTTGAAGAAGTTTTTACTAAGCAAAAACAAAAAAAAAAGAAATACTACGCTAAAGCATCTAAGTACATAAACAATGGCTGTAATGGTTAGGTGATGAGTCAGTCGTAAAGGCCTTACACTACTTCTTTTCTGTGAAAAAGGGGTTAAAACTGGGAAAAGTCTACCAGCAGAATGTTTTAGAAACTGTGGTAAGGCAGCTAAACAACACGCACTATAATGGGCCTTCCAGAAATGTTCTGGGACAGCAAAAATTATCCAGCGATGGCTGTACAGCAACATTCCTGATTTCATAGCTGCATATAATTAGCCGTCTGGAAGTCCAGATTTGAATCCATTGGACCACATTTCATGGTCAGTGTTGGAAAACATGAACTGTCATATACTGCACATAAATTTGAGGGATATGAAATAGTCTTTGGCTCTAACAACCGCGTCTATACAAATAGAAACAATGTGTGCCGCTACTGATCAATAGTCGAATCATTTGAGGGTTTGTGTGCAAGCAAAAGGTCGCCGGAATGTGACCCTTGTAGATTTGAGATACAAGATGTTCTGACCTACCCTTCAGTTATTATGCCGAAACTTTTTGTTTGTTTTGTAAATCAACACCTTTTTCCTCTCTACCCTTACACTAAATACGCAATTTGTGTGTTGAAAGTGCACCTAATTTATTGATATATTGATCGTTATGGATTGGGATTTAGTTACGGCTTGTTAAAATATCATTTGTTTCGTGCTATTTGGTTGGGTTCGGAAAGGCCTTGCAACTGCCGTGTGAATTACAATTAAGCAAGTAGAGGTTTTAATGATGTTTGGTTATCTTGCTTAGTTTTTGACTTGCAGCCGTACGTAACATAATACTATGTTACTTAGTACTATGTTCATAATTTTAAATTCTTGATTTATTTTTTAAAATCTCTTGGCCACAATACACTTGTGATAACGTTTTTTTCAATACTCGACACAGTGGTTAAAGTCAATTTCAGGAAAAGCCCTTAATGTGCATAGCAATTTCCGTTTAATCACGATATTGTGTGAAAATTGTCGAAAAACTCACGAAGAACCAATGCAGTATGCGACAGTGTATGAAGTGGTGCAAAAATCAAGATTTGTTGGCTAATCATTTCGGACTCAGTTTACGACTAGCTTCGCGTAAACGCATTACGTTGAAATAGTATTTCTAGTATTCCTATTCAGAGTACACCACACCTCGATAATCGAAGAAGATTTTTGATCTGCTTAGACGTCGTTTTTTTTGGCTTCGGCTCACCTTTGCCATGACGTTCGGCCGATTGATCGTTTGTTTCTGGGTCGAAAGCATAGATCCAATACTCATTAAAAATAGTACGTTTCATGGCGTCCTGGTAAACGGAAAGCATTGTTTCACAGACGTTTAGATGCCACTGTTTTTCGAAAAAATTGGGTGATCATAGAACCAATCGTGGTTTCCCTTTTCTTAGGGCCAAATATTCTTTCAAAATGATTTTAACTGATCCTTCCAACGATGTCAGTAAGATCTCTAGCTGTTAATCGTCGATTCTTAAGTACAAAATCATTTATTCTATTTACGCTTGGATCATCAGTTGATGTTGATGGCCCCCCTGGACGTGGTTTGTTGTCAACGCGTTCGCGACCCTTTTTGAATAATTTGCACCAATCAAAAACACTTGTTCGCGCCAACGATTACCACCGAAGACCTTTTTCAACATTCTGAACGTTTCGGCATCAGAAATTTGATTCCGTACAAAAAATTTAAAAGAACTTCCTTGTAGAATAATTTCATCGTAAGAATCGACGAATGTCCTATGTAAATATACTTTAAAAAAAAAAAAAACGTCTACTAAACACTTAAAACTATGTTACATTTGGCATAAATACCACTGACAGTCATATCAACTTAGAAGAAAAATATTTCGGCGAATTAAAATTAGAAAGTCTTACTATTTTTTGCTCACATTATGAATAATTATACATACAATGATCTGTCGGTTTCTTGATCAGATTAAAAATCCAATTTTTCCAGGCCAAAAATCACTAAAGTTTGGGGTGAAATATAATTTATTTTTAACTTTGCAATGTTTTCAATTTTTACTTTTTTTTGACTTTATATCGTTTGTTTATAAATATCTTCTAGTGTGATTTTCTTAGATTTGTCGGAGTTGTGGCAGTCAAAGTTCCCATATATCCCAAAAAAATATTACATTTTTTGTTAAAAATTTCGCTGTGTATATTCTTGAAATACATATGTATAAGTATGCTTTTCAAATTTTAATACTCGTTTTTTAAATTTCAAAATAACCATTTTGTTAGGCTGCCACACAAGTTGTCTCCCTAACAGTTCGAATTGAACCAACAAACTTGGCGAGTGGCGTCATTTTATGGTATATTCTCTGCAAAAGAAAGTTGAATTTCTCATTAATATAAAACGCGCAAAATAAGTTTGACTTTTGGAAAACTTACTTCAAATAAGTTCATGTCGTAGTTTCTCTAACCGATTTGCGCTGTGAGTGACTTCGATGTATTTTTCTTTTAATTCGACTCTATTAAATAAATTAAGCTAATTGTCTAATTTGATTTGAACTCAATTGCAATACAGTCATTGAATGCATAGCAGAAATGTTTTGCAATTTCCTCTAAATTCCATTAACCTACATTCTAGAAGCGCACCTAAAGCACATCACTTCATATTATATACAAGTATATATGTATATTACATGCATGCATGTGTGTTTGTATTACTGCATATACGCACATATATAAATAAAAACTGCTTACAAACACACAACGCCGCTTTCGCTTCACTTCCGTCTGCTATTTATTCATTTCGAGCGCTTCCACTGTCAAGCGTTTGTAGCCGAAATAGCTCGGCTATTTTTAATTGCAGTCTGCATACAAACATAGGCAGACACAGACATACCGACCGACACATAAATCGACGTGTCAACCAACCTTTTTAGCTGAAAAAACATTAAAGCAATTGTAATTGATTGCCAATTGTTTAATTAAATTTTAATACGGATTTAATAGCAGACACTACGGGCTGAATATGTTTAGCAATTTCGTTTTCGAAACGACAAAAACGGATGTGCATTTTCACTTTTTCAAACGTCACAAATTTGAAAAAAATATTTGATTAAATTTGGTAAAGTACCGCTGGCGCTGATGGCAAAAACATATAAAATTGCTAAAAAAATATTCGATTTTTAGGCGCTTCATCGTTTTATATATTTTAAAGCGTAAAAGCTCAAAGCTAATCTCATATCAACTAACGGTTAGCATAAAGTGATTTCAATAAAATTTTGGTAGCTGATGGCACCAACACTAGTGATTAAAATCGTTTGTATGCATTTCTCCTTCTAATAAAAAAAAAGAAAATTAAACAGGAAATTGTCGCTATAAATTTTTACTAAATACATTGATTATCGGCTTTGCGGCAACGGTACTTTTCAAGTAATCATAATCGTGCGCCGCTGCACTACCCACTCTACTGAGAGTTAAATATTAAAAGCTAGTAATAATCGTTACAAAATGTTAATTCTCAAACCTCGAATTTTAAATATACAATGTCTGTTTATATGTATATTTGTTTAAGTGAATATGTTTAGCTAGTCATTTAGTTATGCTGCCGCTCATAAAATTATATTAAACATTTTTCGAATAGGCACGAGTCTGCCGTTTGTTGCTGACAACTGTCAGCTGTCTTCATTGTCAACAACCCTGTCCGCTGTCACATTCACACATGCGTACATACATTTTGCTGCCCATTTATGGTTAGTTTATGATATTTATTAATTCACTGAAAATGTCAAATTTAAGCGAGTCGTGGTTAAACGAAATTCGTAAGCAATAATTTGCTTAGTGGCTGAGGCATTATAAAAATAATATAATAATCCTAAATTTTTAATATTCCAAGCTTATTTTTATTGGAAAAAAGTTTGTTAACTGTGGGCGTGGTTTAAAAATGGAGCCTTCGAAATTATAGCTTTAGATACTAGTGCGTCTCATATTAGGGGACTAATGACCTTCATGAATTTGAATAATATAATACTCATGAGATGTGTTCGTCTCGCCATATCTCTGCTCGTTATCATTGAGCGCTGCTTTCCTGCTGAAAATTTGAAATTGAAAGACAACAAAAAAATAGCAAGTTTAATTTGATAAAAAGGTGTATATTTTAAGTGCCTCATAAAGTGCTATAACCGCTTTGGTCCATACTTCTAAATTATCTTCTACATGTTTGACCAATTTCACTATTTTGATAGCTGAAATGCCAAATTTTGTCAAAACAGGAAAAACCTTTACTAAGGTTACAGCAAAGCTACTTGTGTACATAATAATCTTTCCTTGAACTCAAGGTGTTACATGGGTTTCCAAGGATAAAGAACAATATTTTTTCAAAAAATTTCGTCTCATTTAAAAAATTAAATATTTTATTAGAATTTTTATTGTTACAAACATGCACTATTAAGGGGTTGGAAGTAGTCAGAGGCACGAAAAAATGAGAGTTTTCAGTATTTTTTTTTTTTTTTGCTACTAAATCATGTTATTTTACAGAAGTAGTAATATGGCATTATTATTGAATTTGTTGACTTGAAGTCACGAAAATTTCAAAAAAAAAATTTAATTTCTAAAGTTATAGTTATTTGTGTTGACCCTGTTCCAAAAAAAGGTCCTTGCGGTGACAAGCATAAGTCCTTGGAGATTCATCTAAAAACAATCGGACAAAAAAAAAAATAGTTTTGTAAATAGATAATCCCGAGCCTGATCGAAGGATTTTATTTTGTTTTCAAAATTAACAAAATGGCGGCCTCAGGAATTTTTTTTCTAAATTTTTGCGAAAAAATCAACAGTTAATTGGTCTTAAAAAATCGAAATTTTCGAATAAACAAAAATCCTTCGAACAGGCCCGAGTTTATTATGCGTTCAAAAAGCTGTATAAATTTCATTAAAATCTCCTGAACGGCTTTCGAATTATAGTTGTCACCGAATCAAAAAACATAGTTTTGAGAAAAACGCGTTTAAAGATTCACACTACCGCTTTGAAGTGCCCGAGCTCTCTTTCTTATTTCTCGAATAACTCAAAAACTAGTTATCGGATCAACGTGAAATTTTCAGAGAATATTTTTAAGATATTGCACTTAACAAAAATGTAAAAAATTAATTAAAATTAATTTTTGATAATTCTAACTACCCCTAACCCCTTAATCGCACAAGTTCTCAGTCTCCGAAACTATTACTCGGCTCAACTTGAAAATTTAGGACAATATTCTAAAGGTGTTGGAGAATTTAATAAGGCAATAGAAAAAAATCGATTTTTTGAAACCCATGCATGTAACCCCTTAATTGATCAGCTTGTATAACAGCTATATGATTAAGTGGTCCGATTTGAACAATTGGCTTGAATCTAAACTATTTGCTGTGCCGTTATCTTGTGTAATAATCCTTGTTAAATTTCGTGAAGATATCGTCTCATACGAAAAAGCTTTCCATAAGAGCATTTTATTCCGATTGGTCAGTTTTTTTTAACAGTTATATGCAGAAGTGATCCGATTTGAACGTTTTTACGAATACTGCATCCTTCAGAAGGCAATAATTCATGCTGAATTTCGTGAAGATGTCTCGTTAAATACAAAAGTTTTCCATACAACGACATTATTTTGATCGGTCACTTTGTATGTCAGCTGTATGCTACAGTGGTCCGTTAACGATGGTTCACACAAATGAGCAGCTTGTTAGTAATACAAGTATGTGAGCAAAATTTCAGATCGATACCTCAAAAAGTGGTACTATTTCGTGTATATACAGAGGCACGAAAATAGCTACCTCGACTCAGCTCGTCATGCTGATCATTTGTGTAGCCAGTAAGGGTACATCATTAAAATTTTATTTTACATATTTCGAACCATTTTCCTACTTTAAATGACTCAAATGACAAGTTACTACCAAAAAAATAATTATATTCAAAGACTTTTTGCCTGGCTTTAAAAAATTATTGCTTGAAATAAAATATAATTTCATATAGAAAACATAAGTCTTGGACACTACATGAAATAGTGGAGCCTCAAAAATGTTATTTAAGGCAGAAATAATCAGTCAAGTATTGTGGTCTGCTTTTATTATTTTCATACATAAGAAGTAAGGATATGTGATGGTCGCGAAATACTTGAAAATTAACAGTAACAATATTTGAAAAATTATGCTCACTATAACTAACAAGTACAAAGTTGGGGTTAGATTTGATATACGCTAATTTTTAACTAACAATCTTTCATCGCATTAAATTTAGACTAATTAGTTACGGTAATCTACCAGCGACTGCAATGCGATGCCCTAATAATTCAAAAGCACATGCATAACTTCATTGTGACACTTGTTCTCACCACTCATTTGCATATTCCTAATATCCGAGTGAGAGCGTACTCATATTTTTTGTACGCTATATGGCGTTGTATATGTGTGGACGCCCATGGCGCGATGAAAAGTAAACAAACCTGTTGTGCTAGCTGACTGTAAAAATAAATTGTTTTTATTTTCATATTTTAAAATTTGTTGCAGTTGTTGTTTCGCCATTGAGCGCGTCATCGTCGTCGACCACACATCCAATGTAAGGTTAAGTAAAAGTGAATTTCATGCTGTTGGCTAAGGTGGCATAAATTTAAACTAATGATTGGTCCCATGATGTCATCCAACCAGTTTGTTGTTAGCTGACATTTGCCGGCTTTTGGCTGTCGCCGAAGGCTTTCGTTGGTTGACATTTGCTGACATTAATGCGCTGCTGAATTGCTGATTTTATGAATTAACCATTGAAATATGTTCATATGTGCAGTGGAAATGGGAAAAATATTATAACGGTATCGCATTACAGCCAAACAGTACACACCTTAGATACTAATGGTCTATTAAAATATTTTTAAAATAAAATTAGTAGTATATAGTATGTTAATTTAGTTGCAACTGAAATATCATATTTATGGTTTCTCTACTGGAGTTTAAGAGACATTCATTTTACTTATTCGTTACTCTTACAAATTCGTTAGCTTTTGATATATATTTTTCACAGCTTACAATTTTATCGGAATTATAATTTTATGGGAATTGATCTATTGGACTCGCTTGAGCGAGGCAGCGATATTCTTAGGTATTCTTCTTGGACCTGGAGTGTTTTCATCCATTCGGACGAAATGCCAGCGTAGCCGCTGTGAACTATTTCGAACAGCTCATCGTTCCATCGGCTGCAGTATTGGCCTTGCCTTCGAAAACTCGTAAATCCGACTCATCCGATGTTGTCATCGTCCAAGCCTCCGCTCCATATAGCAGGACGGGAATGATAGTGGCTTCTATAATTTGGTCTTTATTCGTCGAGAGAGAACTTTACTTCTCAACTGCATAATCAGTTCCAAGTAGCACCTGTTGGAAAGAGTCATTTATGGATTTCGAGGCTAACATTGTTCCTAAGCGATCCTAATTGAGCTTTTGGTATTGCTAAAAATTTTGACAGACGACAATTGTCAAAGTAACCTGGAGTAAGGCGAGTTGGAAATATCTAGAGCCTACACTGAGTTCGAAATATGTCGAAAGCCAAACTTACTGCGAACCAGATGAATTTGCTAGAACCGTCATGAAAAATATGTGAACCCTAAAATTTGTTTCAAGCTAAACGTTATGAAACTAGTTCAGATATTCAAAACGCAAAAACCTTCATGTAGTTCCTCTACATCTTTTAATTTCAAACATTCAAACTATTTTGCTTATGCACATCCTACACTCAATTACATATACTTAACTCAGCAAAACCAAAAAAAAAGTATTATTCTTCGCACCATCTTAATTTTTAGCAGCTGTGATTTGCTGTGGCCGCCATCTGAAAATAAAACTTAGCAATAAATACTCAAATTAAAGCAGCAAAACAAAAACAAAAAAAAAAATATTTTTCCGAAAACAGAATGAATAAAATAGACGATAGAGAAATGAATTTGAGTGCAAAAGTATTAGCGGACGCTTGCCACATGTTGCATCTGTCAAGCGCTACAGGCAGTCAACCAACCATACGAAACTTGTGAAATTTTGAAAGCCTAAAAATGTACACGCACATATACATACATATATAACTGTATAGGTATGTCATGCATTTGTGCTATTTATTGTTATTCTGTGCTTTTTGTGAAATAATAAAAAAATGTTTTTTAGTTTTTAATTCACTTTACTAAATGCCGCCTTTATTTTATTCACAAAACTATATATTTTCAACTGAAGCGCATATTTTATCTTACCGGCAGCTTTTCAATTTCGGCAAAGGCAGCATACGAACTCATAATCGTAAATATTGTAGATTTGAATATTTGACTTTGGTGGCGTTTTGAAATATTTATGCAGCATTCACCTAAGGCAACTCATCTCCGTGTACATGAGCGTTTATATGTATGTGTATTTGAGTTCTGTGTGTGGAAATCGCACAAAAGCTTTGAATAATATATGTATGTAAGTATGTATGTATTTTTTTTTTATAAATTTGGGACTTGGCTGCTCAATTCTTTTTCTGTTTAGTCAATAATTTCGCGCTTGCTTGTGACAGTCGGCCTGCCGGCGAGTGGATGTGGGTGCTGGCAGATATACTATATTTACATGTGTAGTGGCAAGCATGTGTCAGCGCGTCGCTATAAATTTTCGTATTCTAATTTTTCCTCATACTGTGAGTTCTGATTGCTTATGTGTGCGTGTGTGTGTGTGTGTGTATGTGTGAGTTTTAGCACAAACAAAGGCGGTCGAACGCGAAAACTTTTAGTAAAATGTGTGGCTGCGTTGCAGTGTGTTCCAATTAAACTAATTAGCTTGCTTAAAGTAATGGTGGAAAATAGGAAGAAAATTTCAGAAGATTAGTGTTATAAAAATACAACTCGTGCGAGATAAATAAATATTTACTTTGCGCCTTGCCATTTGATTGCTTTCCAAAAACTCGTTTGCTGGCAATAAAATTGTGATTTATGAATAATTTTTCAAGTATGCCGTTGTTCCTAAAACAAGTGTTTTTTTGTGTGTGTATGAAATTTTGAATTCGTTGTAGCTGAATTCAAAAAATATACATACATACATACATATGTCGTTACCTAAAATGCAAAATAACCTAACATCACTTTTCATAAGTTTACAGGCGAACTGAAAACGACATAATATAAATCATTCAAATTTAAACAAAATTTGAGTTTCGGTTATAAAATGGTTAATTATTGGTTATATATGGGTTATATATTGGTTATATATGGGTTAAATATTGGTTATATCTGAGAGCGAATGCTGAAAATTTATGCTACATATATGTACATATGGGGTATTCCATACCAAATCGACCACTTTTGAACCCGACTGATTTTGCTGAAACTTATCCATCCTTTTCTACCCTTTGAAAAACATTTTTGAGAATTTTTTCAAAATTTTTTCTCCAACTTCAAAAAAGTTATGAACTGTGCTATTTTTTGCTAAAAAATGGCCTTTTTATTTTCAAATAGCCATAACTTTTGTAGAAATTGACTTTTGGGGAACTTTTTTTTTAATTTTTGTTTTTGAATGAACTTTTCGAAAAAATACACGAAAAAAAATTTAACACGATCAATTATATAAAATAATCGGTTTTTTTTGTTTTTTTAAGTTCGCCATTTTTTTTTTTTTGTTTGTTTTTTTTTTCTCTTTCACATTTGTTCCTTTTATAATATATTGTGTATCTTCAAAAACTAAAATTCCTTCAATTTATTTAAGTTACACAATTTATTCAATTCTCAATTCAATTCGTCTCCAATAAAAATAAATTCCATCCTGGCAATATATTACTTTTATTTATACATATATTCTCCTCATCACAACATATTCGAAAATAACTGCGCAAGTAAAAGGGTTTCCATTAATTTGTTGCTTTTTTTCTTCCATTTTTAGGTCCTTGCAGTACAACCACCGCGTCCACCTAAAAGGTAAGCTATCAATTTTGCTTGTACATTCGCGTGCAGATTGCTCGCCTGCGTGCGTTTGATCTATAAATTTAGACAACTTTCGCAGCTACATGCAGACATACACATATATAGTATGCGTGCATATGTATTATGCACGGACGCATATCGTGTTAAAAATAAAGCTATACACATGCACATTGCTCACACGAGTCAAGTTATTTCTCACTCCGCGACGCGTGTCCTATTTATGTGGCACGGCTGCTGATGTGGCGAAATTTATTATTAACTAGCAGCGGGATACGAGCGCGAGCATTTCAAAGAATATTGCGTTTGTTGGCGGTTTGCCCTGCAAGGAAAATATGGATTATGGATACTGATTTCAAATCTTTATAAACAATTTTAATAACTTTTCTAAAGACATTATTTCATTATTGAACATAATATTATATTTCATTAATCTTTAGCCCACACTTTGTGTCTTGCGTAAAAATTGATCCTTTGGAATATATAGGTTTAAGTATAAGGATAATTCAGTTAATTAAATATCGAGCTCTTATACCTTTATGATGTTTTCCAAAAGGAAGAGTTCTACGAGATCAAAGTCATCTATAGAGAGTCTATAGAAAGTTGATTGTTTTTTTAATATATATATATTTTTTTCAAGTCAAAAAAACAGGTTTTAGATTTTTCATAATAATTCCCGAGTTTTAACTAACATTAGAAGAACCTGCCTTTTACAATTTTATGCTTTAGGCTTAGACAAGAGTTGAACCCACGTGCTTCCAATTGATACTTATACCCACAACCAAGTAGATTACTACCACCACCTGCCCCTTACAGTCACACGAAACAAATTTCTAAAGTAGTCTTAGCCTACTGTTGCAACTAATACAACAATGCCTTGATTAAAGTTCTTTTCACAAAATAGCTAATAGAGTTCAATGTGCCAAGAACAGTCCATTTACACCACACATGTGTGCCAGGCCCACCTAAACTGCTGTCATATTTTATTAGAGCAAATCGAAGCCTATCCTTGTTATGCACTTGCATGTGCTTCAGTTCGCATGAACTCTTTCTTCTACTGACACTTCACCCTTTGATAGACACTGCCTCCTTTTAATGTACTAGAACCGGCTTTCTAATTAATTGGCAACAATTTGTCAGGCATATGAATTAGATGGTCTATAAAGATAGCCAGTTGCTAGGTGGTGTGCATATGTTTACAAGCCTGACTATTTTTGAACTCATATGCAAGTGTGCACAGATACAAACTTGTTTATGTATGTGTAGGTAAACATACTGAATATTTAGTAAGCTTTATATAAGTTTGAACACAGTTGTCTTCTAAGGTGTGTCGATTGTCTTCACGCATGACTAAGACATTACAAATTCTTGCGGTGGCAGCAATGTAGGCACCCGAGGAAGGTTGTGCTTCTTATTTAGCTACTCATATTAGTTTTGATTTATTTACTCAATACATTTGAACACAAATGTTTTTTGCAAATATTTTTATTAGCATTGTACATTTGCTGTTATGATTGACTGTTGACTGTTGACTGCTGTTGATTGGCAGCACGAGATTTCTTCGGAATGTGTGGAATTTAGAGCAAAAATGTGCTGGAAATGAATTTGTGCAAGGCGCAGCTGCCTCAGAAGAGGTGAAACGTTGATAACACTTGTCACTAGTTAATAATAAAACTTACTATATATAGATTATAGTTTATGAATATATGCTAAAATATTGTTGCGCAAAATAAATACACAGAAGTAATAGAAAGGCAGCCGATTTTCTAAGACAGTTGGGTGCTGTGGATTTGCTTTCGTTTATGTTAGTTCAGTAAAAAATGGCAGTTTTTTTGATAATTTTTTGAAACACTGTTTTCGAACACTTGATACATAATAAAATCCTCTTTAAGCTACTTCCTACATGGGAGATAAAATTTGGGTTGGTTGTCATCTAAGTCGTGTCACGTAACGTCTAGGGAACGTGCTGTTTCAATGGGCTCATTCCAAAGTGAAATAAGCGTTGGAAAAGTGTAATTCGTTGGGCATGCAAAGAGGTGGGCACTTATTGCAAGCTGGACGTAGTATATTTGGTACGTCGGAGTCGATTATAAATAAATAGAAGTTAAATCTCCTACAGTATCGAGAACGAAGATGCGCAAGGGTAATTCTAGATTCTCGTGGCAACTCGAGCTTATCGTCTACAAAAAATGTAGTTTTGGCTTTAACTACGCCATTCACTGAGAGGGAGTCGGTAAAAGAGTTGATGGCTCTACCAGTGCAGTGCAGTGGCCAGTGCGTGTCTAAAGTTAGTACTGCATACTGCTCGATGTCATCGACGTTACTAAGACCTATTGATGTTTTTAGGAGGCCTCTCCGCTTCAAGCAGACGAATGCCAAAACAGACCAACAAAAACTACTTGGAGTGGTATTCAATTGATGCTTTACTGGAAGCATGTGGACCACTCAGTGCAAATATTTGACTGGAGACATTAAGTGGTATCCTGTAACATCTGGCGTGCAGTATTCTGACACATCCGAAGCTTCCACGTCTGGCTGCACTATATCCAGGCGACCATATTGGTGTGGCGGGGTTGATGACGGCCCGACCGACTGGCTTGTATATTGTCAATAACGTTTCTTCGTATTTTCCTTTTTAGCGACTTGAGGATTTTGTCGCGGCTCCGTACTTTGGCAATAACCCCGGTTGTATGTGAACCCCGTTCGTATCTGAAGTGAAGAAGCACAGAATGTCAAGTGTAATTCCTAAAATCGTATGGTTGTTGACGCTCGATATTTAAACGATAACGACTTAGGTAATAATAAAATATTAGTCGCTGTGGATTTAGTGGGGGGATTGTCAAGTTCTTTGCAGCGAAGTAGCGAGAAAGTTCTGAGCGATAACTATTTACTTTCGAACACTTCTCACCGATTTCAGTACCTCTGGGTTGCTATACGAGTATAATATAGATATAATCAATGGCTAATAAATAAATAATATTTTTTATTATCCAAATTTCCATTAGAAAACGATTGTATTTCTACAGATGGACTTCGAAATATTTGAAATAAAGTAGCATACAATTTTCTGAAAGGGATTGTGTACCTAAGGTCGAAGTTATTTCGCTTATTCACTTCTTTTTTAAGGCTATTAAAGAGATGTGAAACTGGACCATAGATAATACTCACTCGAGTTTAAACGCCCCTCATAGGAATAGATTTAAATATTTTGATTTTATTGACACTGACAACCTCTATTATTTAACTTCTAATTTTAAAACCTCTGTTATTTAAGCGACAAATGTAAAGTTCTTGGCCTAACTCTTGGATACTATATTATGAGTAAGCAAATGGTCTTCAAAAATGTATGATATTTATATATAATATATAAAAAACGACGGATGCTCGCTCAAATCTTTATGATCAGTACTTGGTTGCCATCCATAAAGAAAATTTTGGTATTTAGTTGCCTAGCTGCTACACTGGTCGCTATAAATAATAGGCATACAACATTCGACTTCTACGTTAAGGCTTTTCAGCATAAAATAAGCAGAACCACTTTTTATTAAATATTTACAAAATTTTAATAATTTTATAAAATAAACAGGACACCTTTTTATTTGCAAAATTATATTAAGGGTTATAACAATCTTACAACAATCACCATCAAAGGCTTATGTTGAAAAAATTTGAATCAATATATCAATTGCTATATGTATGTTCTCAATATAACAGGTGGCTTCGAAACTACCTTACCTAACTTTTAATAATTTATTTGTTATTTTTATAAACAAAATCCAATTATTTATTGAACATATTTATTACTTCTGAATAATGCTTAAGCAACTCAAACATATATAATTTACTCATTTAACGATTTGAGTGGTAGAATTAAATCATTGCAAGTGTGAAACGACTTAATTTTGCCATATGTAATTACCTCATCATTGACGTGTGCTCATCTACGGTTAAACAGTTAAAGCGCAAATTGCTACAGTAATATTCATTGAATTCCAAACCAATTAGTGAGACTCGTATTCGTTCGCGTTAAGAAATATGTGCGATTTCTAAAGGGAATTATTTATTTGTTCCCGCGCAATTACACACATATTTGTTTATTAATTGAATACAGAGCACGTCGAGTTGTTCAATTGATTGAATGATTCATTTGGAAGGGGCTCTGTATATACATACATATACTATATGTATGTTATGCTGAAAGATTGACGATTGGGAAGAGACACATATTTTGCTCATAAAAGTTATTAATTTTTTTTTTATTAATTACAGGCACTCAGCAGAATATTTTATAGATTAATCGGTATTTGCGAAACTTTTGTAATAAATTTGATACATAGATTTCTCCAGTATATTTATTAATTTTTTGAGACTAATATCCGACTAAAGGTACTAGTGTAGGCTGTGATAACTTATTAAGTTCATTTCGGCGACCATAATTATGATGAGTTTACTCAAACCTTACTCCAATGTATTTTGTTTTTCAATTTTGAAATTTTTGCCCACGGAATAGTAGGACATAATATAATATTATATTAGGGTCATTGATTATAATAAACTATCCGTGATAATCTAAGCTAAAATGTTAGCGTATATTTATTTAAAAATATATCCTATCTGGTGTAATATCCGGCTTTATCTCGGTGAGCCATTTCGAAATCAAAAGAGCGAAGTATCTATTTTTTATAAAGGTCTTACTGAATAACTATTGTTATCAGAGAGGTTTAAAATACTGCCTTCAAAAATGCTAAGTTCTTGGGCACAATATTGAAATGACATAAAATCGAGTTTTCAATTTTTAATTATGATTTTGGAAATATAAATTTTAATTTTTATTCCAAGATGTTGGGATTAAGAATTCAATATTGAAAAATATTTTTTTTTACTAGTAATTTTCGACCACTTTTTCAACAATTTGAGGTCGTATGCTAGCAATGGCGCGTCGAATATTCTCTTTCACTTCACATAACCCCACAATAAATAGTTAAGCGGACGATCGGATCTTAAATTAAGTGATCTTGGAGCCTGCGAAACTGGAACACAACGCGAAATAATTTTTATTTTTAAAGAAATGTAGACAAATAATTCCTTCGGCCCATCGATCAGACCAAACAGTGACGTTGTGAGGATGTAACAGCGTCTCAAATATGGCTGGTAGATTATCATCACTCTAAATGTGACAATTTTGTTTATTAATGTACCCATTCAACAGTGAGCTTTATTCCTGAACAAAATTTTCTTGTGTAGTTTTGGGTTCGTTCACCGAAAGTGAGATCCGCTTAACGGACGTTCGGCTTCAATCCTCGAGTTGGATTGTCTAAGCTCGCAAACCAATATCCTTCCACAAAATCTATCATAAAGGGAATTGGCATAACTTCAATTGATGCGCGTGATGGCTCATAGACTCATTCGGGTCTACTCTGTTTCACAGCAAACAATGCCCGCTGTACGGCGTCTCTTAGGTCAGGTGTTATTCGGTAGAGTAAACGTGGTGCTAGGCCCATCAATGCTTAGTCGTATTACCGACTAGTCTGGGTGATTATATCGTCTGAATATTGAAGCAAAAGCGCTTTGCATGACTTGAATCGAAACATAATTTTGATAATTTGGCACTATTTGCAAACGTTGTGCCGGTGTAAATCTGTTTCTTATGAAATGTCAAACTAAACTGCGTATACTCCGAAAAAAGTGTTGCCTCACTGAAAACCAAGCCACATTTGAACTGAGAGAATTATCCTAAATCAATATGTGCCGTCTTAAAAAATGTATAATAGGCTCAAAGGCCTCTTTTAAAATTTTAAATTATTTAAGCTTGATTGATTTCGAACCATTACTCGTATTATATTCAGTGTACCTCATTGAAGTACCTATAAGGATATGACTACAGGAACGTCACTTAGTGGAGCTGTATATAAAATATGGCGTCTAAATGCCTTAGAGACAAAGCGTGCCATGATTGATGTTTACAACACTAAATTGACAATTAATATTCGATTTCCGCATATGAGTTGAAAAATCACCATTTCACCATAAAAAGAAGTGAAACACATTTTACAACTTAATTTTCAATGACCATAAATAATTGTTTTTCGCAAATTAAAAGTGTCAAATGAATTTATTGCAGCAGTTTTTGATTATTGCCCATAATTGGTACATGAAATAATTGTCTGCTGCCGTTTCAATCGACAGCAACTACAACAGCATGACATTTTTAAGTTCCAGCGATCGCCAAACGCTGCTTATGTCTCAAGTATGCCCACTAATCACTTGACAGCTAAATTAATTCGATTCAATCAAGACATGCCACCGCCGCTGGCGCTGATGTGGCAAGTGCTTCAACAAAAATTTTATAATTCAGTTGTTTGCTTGCGCTTAACGCTTAATTGGCAGCGTAGCGGGCAAACGGGCATAAAAATAAATACAGCGAAAATAAAAATATGCGCGGAAAAATGTGGCAACAACACGTTCGCGCGTACACAATTAAAAATTCGCGCGATTAAATCATTAAACGCTTGCCGGTGCATTGTGTTTGTGTGTGTGTTTCATATTTATTTGAATTTCTTTTATTATTTTTTCAACTGCCAGGTTGATTTTGATTAAGCAATTTTCAGCGCCACAAGAGCGCCGCCGTTTGCGCAAATCACAAAGAAATTGAATTGCTGAGCAAATTTATTTTCGCAAATATTATGAAAAAAACATTTATTTGCCATAAACGAACGAAAGCGCACACAAACACACACACAAGCACGTATGAATATGTTTGTTTTGCTGTGTGCGTAAACACAAACGGCCAGTGACATCATGCATTCGATATGCTAATATTGTTGTTGCACTTGATTGTTGCCACAGTGATTCAGTGCAAGCGAACAAGTGTCAGCTGCGCTGCCGGCGCGTTCGCCATGCTATTGCAATGGTACATGTGTGCGCGCACGTGTTTGTGTTGTAGTCCCAAAAAAAAAATTTGTGTTTTTTGCCAACATTTTCTATTCATGCTTTTGTCTATTCTGATTTTGCGAAAGGCTGTGAAAAAATGTAGCAACTTCAACGCGCTAATCGCATTGGAAGTGCTGGAAATGGGCGCAAAGTGCAAATGCACTGCGTTCCTTTACGCAATGCGCTGCGAATTTTTCAACTTACTGTTGATGTTGTTGTTATTGTATTTTGTTACCCTATTTTCCATGTACAGTGCAAGTCATTATGCTCATTGGCATTTGCCTTGTGTGGCATTTTTTCGCGATTTTTTGTGCGATTATTGTTCGATAATGGCTTTGCCTGCACTTTGACGCTCATTTAAAAATGCATCAAAGCGCAATAGTTGCCTCTCTAAAAGTTAAACGCTTTCAGATAGATATTTAAGTATTTTTTGATTTTTTAACGCGCTTCAAATTTTACATTTTTTACTAAAGGGACTATTTTTCATTGATGTCAATGTAAATACTATGCTGCAAAATAGCGTAAATTTGTTTGCTTTCGACCCTTTTGTATGCGAGTTTGCATTTGGTAGTCATATATAGTATATTTACTTATGCAGACTCAATCGGAATTTATTTCTTTTCTTCATTGCTGTCGGAATCAACTTTGAATACCCGCATCATCACTGAATGCACATAATCAAGTTCCCATTGTTTCTATGTGAGTGCGCCAACATTATTAAATTGTAAAAGGTAATCTATTTCGAGGTTTTTTAATTTTACAAGAAAAAACACAGAAACTTTAAATTTAATGGGAAATATGTATTAATATTCGAAAGAACATTTTTTGGCATTTCTTTTTGAATATTATCTTTTTCAAATGTTGATCGCGGTTATGTCTCAGATGGTCCACCCGTTCCGTCTAATTTTTGAAGACCTGCTCGAGCATTTTGACTGGTAACAGGACAGGCGAATGACAGGCGTGATGTTTTGCTTCAAGACCTGAATCGAATCGGGATTGTCCGCATAGACCTTAGACTTTACATATCCCCAAAGAAAAAAGTCTAACGGTGTGATATCATACGATCTTGGTGGCCAATCGATCGGCCCAAAACGTGAAATTTCTGAAATATGGACCGATGATTCCACCAAAGCACAAACCACACCAATTCGTTGTGTTTTCTGGATTTAATGCTAGCTCTTGAATCTCTTAAAGTTGCTCTTCGTCCGAAATGCGAAAATTTTGCTAATCATATGCTCATTCAGCCAGAAATGGGCTCCATCGCGGAACAAAAATTGGCTCGAAAACGTCGGAACTTCCTGGAACTTATGAAGAGCGCTTAAAACGAAGCAATATCGCTTGGGATCGTCAAGCGGCAAGTCATTCCATAGATCAATCCGAGTTACTGTGAACAAAGTTGAACGATTTGTAAACGTTGTTCCGGCGTAATTCTTTCCGCAATGAACTGTCAAACAATACCGGACAAAAACAACATGATATCTTTAGTCGACGTACGCGTGATCTGCTTAAAAAGGGATTTGAAAAAGTACCTATTCTCGAATCACCTCTTTGTAAAAGGATTAATGGACAATTCAGTTACGATTATGCGTAATAATATTTTAAAAGTATCTACGTTGTTTTGTTTTTTTTTTTTTGGTATGACTGGGTTGTTGTACCCAACCCTTCAGGCAATGCACTCAATTTCCTTACTCTTTCACCCAAAAGTGAAAAGCTATCGTAATCTCTACTTATTATCCTTTAAAACTTAAGACGACACACCTTAACAGTTTTTACAAAAGTTATCCGGCGGTGCGGAAGCGGGCTTCAACGAAAACAAAGAATAGAATTAGGACTCTTTGATCAATTATTTCTAAAGAAAAAGGAAACCTTAAAGAGCTGCTTTTTTACAAAATAGATGAAAATCGCTGAAAGAGCTAAAGGCTAACCCAAAATACGAGTGTGAGAACTGTTTCGAATAAATGCTCTTTTGAAGCCGACAACACTGATATAAATAAATATGTTTTTTTCAAAACCAAGAAAACTCTCGTTATTTTTTGAATACACCTAGTTACCCTTTTTTTTGGCATATTTCAAAACCAAAAAATCAACCAACATTTTATTTCGTATCAAGCTGTTCTCATAGTGGAAAATAGTGAAACGTTTTTCTATAATCATGTTAGATCTGTTTCTAACATTTGCTAATAATGTAATGATTTTTTTGTTCATTAATGACAAAAATTTTTCAAATTCATTTATTTTTCATTACCTGAGGTTTTCAAAGTAAGTACAGTATTTAATGAGTTTATCAAATACTTGCACTCCTTCCCTCGTATATAGAAAATTTACTCAGGACAATGCTTACTATCAAAATTTCCTACTGGGCTTATTGACGCTAACTCGTATTCACGCATTCACATGAAGTCATTTGTTTATATGTGTAAGTTTTGACATTTGAACCGTGCGTACATTTGCGTGCGGCACTTAATTGCTCTTTTGCTCTTTACTCACTTTGTTGCTCCAGTTGTAGCGCTTTATTGTATGTGGTACACTTTCAGATAGGTATACATATATAGTATGGTATACATATATGTATTGTATATTTGTATATATAGTATATTTGTGGGCCTAACGCCGCTTTAATCGTCGACTTTGTGCTAATCAATTGACACACTTGTTTGTGCACTTTTTGTTGGCCATTTATTTTATTTTTTTCGCTTCACTCTTTTATGTTTTGCTTTTGTTTTTCGGCTATTCGCTTAGTTTTGCTCAATTTGCAAAGTAGCTCTTGAAAGCGGTCTACAAATGGTAAGCTTAGTAATGCTAAAGTAACAATTAGAATGGGAAACGGTTACAGTTGATGATCATTTAGTTTAGGTTTAGGTTTGAAAGTATGTTCTGGAGAAATAGTTGTATTTGGAGTGACAGTTAATTAATATAAAATATTTGGAATATTTATTGTTTTTTGAAACTTTGGTAAAAATTGTGGTTTTTATTACACTAATATAGAAAGTATTTTATATCACAAACCAAATTTTCGAATGTAAACAAGGTATTTTTGAAACGTAGATCTAACTAACTAAATTTGAATCAACGAATGGACACCATCTGAAACGAGGACAACAATTGAGAGAGATTATCTGCAAAAATAAATGCTAAAGAATGTTATTTCGAATGATAATAAACATTCCCAATTAAATTTGAAGTTTCTGTGTTTTTTCTTCAAAAAAGCAGAAAACCTGGAAATGGATCACCTGCTAAGAGCATAAGAAATCACTTATTGCATGAAATTTTTTGTGAAACTCTCCCATTTAAGGTGGATTTTGGTCTATTCATATTAAGAATCTATAACGTTTATTTGCTGTTCTCAAGTTACTATGTCATGTTGAGTAAGATTTATGGTATATAACAGTTACACTTTGACAATTTTTATGAAACTGCTAATTATAAAGGTTAGGTTAAGTTAATCTGGTAGGCTAATATGCCACGCATAGACATGTTCGGTCCGTTGCGATACCAGCTTGAAGGTTGAACTCTCTGCAGTTACAAAAACCGGGTCCGTTCTGGTTACATAGACCCGACTGTTGGGGAACGGATAGGAAAAAAATAGCAACTATCATTTGCATAAATAACACTTTTTGTACTGATAAACTTCATCACAGAGACAATGAACAATAGAGTGAGAGGTTTTAGTCCCGATTGCTTGATTAGAGGCCTCCTTAATATCTATGTGCGTTGTCAGACAGCCACTCTACCTGCTAACATACCTTTCTGAAATTAAAAGTATACGATGGTCAGTGTAAGCCAGGAATAATGTTATAGGGTCTATTATCATTAGCTACTTTCCATAAACTTACCACACTAGTAACTCAAGCAGAATGACAGCACTAGCATTGCAAACCTGCTCTAATATGCTTCCCAATACACTTATAAAGTTTCGTTAATAAAATGTTATTTGACGCAAAGAAAAGGCTTTCTTCACGTCTTCAAGCAAGCAAGCACAAGACGTGAAGAAAGCCTTTCTTCGCATCAAATAACATTTTATTAACTTCTTCGCACTGAGCAGCGTCCACGTACGAGTATTACATCATCTATAAGAAATTTATTTTAAGTCAATCCTAAAGTTTTTAAAAACAATAAATAAATCACTTTAGTTTACTAACAAATTTAGTATTGAGACAGCAATATCAATTTTTCAAAACGTTACAGCGAGTAAAAATAGGCGTGATTGAATAGTTATTCTTATTTCTTATTTCAAATATTATACTCGTATTGTAATCGACTCGTACATTATCAAGTCAGTTCAGTGATTCATTGTATTATTATTATTTTAATTAAATTATGAATTTATAAAGGGTGTCCCAAAATTAACCCACTATTTTAATTTGAGGCTATTTCAATTAATTCCCACAGTTAACGTAGTTAAAACACTATTCCGACCAAATATGGTGTGAACTGCGGCCGCCAAGCTTCTATTATTTTGGAAATATTGTTCAATAATGAACCGTGAATGGAGCGTTACCCATTTTACTAAAGCTAAATTGTTGGTTGTAGATTTGTGTTTTTTAGGGTTGTTCACACTTCTGTACACAAATGGTGACAAATTTGAATATTGCGTTCATTTTGGGACACCCTTTATTAAAAACATTTTTTTTGCCATAAGAAATTTTTAGGGTTACCAACACTTTAGTACACAAATGGCGGCCCTTTATAAAAAATATATTTTTTTGCCATAAGATATTTTTAGGGTTACCAACACTTTAGTACACAAATGGTGACAAATTTAAATATTGCGTTCATTTTGGAGCACCCTTTATTAAAAATATTTTTTTTTTTGCGTAATTAGATTATTCAAATATGAACATATGTATATTCTTCTTATCAATATTAAATTTTTATTAGAAACACAGCGTTTTTTTCGAATGAAATTCGCAAGCAATTTATGAAAAATAGGTTTATAGCGCTGTAAAATGTGGCCTTAACCCATTTATTCTAATAAAAATGTCTAGAATAAAAAGTTGATGATAGTATTTGTTTATATATACATATGTATGTATGTACATGTGTATATATTAAGTTTAATTAAAAGAAAATGCTGACAATGACTGAGACACAACAATCGAGCATCTTATCAGCTGTAACATGCACATACACACATAAATATGCATGTTACGTATGTATGTTTTGATAATCAGAAAATGTCATTTATTCAACAAATGTCATGATCACTGAAATATCTGACAATATATGTACATACTACAAGCACATGTGTACATATGTATGTATGTAAATATGTTGTCATTGTAAGGTCCCAGCTGAGAAGAAGTAAAATGGCAACAAAACTGAATACAAACATTTTGTTACAGCAGCAATAAGCTGATCGTATTTTTATCGCCACCACAAACAAATTATTTAATACTTAAATATACATACATACATGTACTATATAACAGTAGAGGCACAGTTACTAAAGCATTGGTAGGCAGAGTTTGAATGAAAATCTCGCGCGCTATAAGGTGAAGAGCAAAAGGCAATCAACGCAATCAACTTATTTGCTTATTTATTTATCTCTTTATTTTTTTATACACTATAGATACATATATACGAATATATGAATGATAAATGTTGCCGGCAACTTTAAGTCCGCTTTTTATACAAAACGTGGTATGACGTAATGTTGCTATGACTACGTTGGCAACAACAATAAACATGTTTTGTTTTATTGTTATTGTCTGAAATAGCATAAGCAATAAAAGCCAACAATAACAATGTGTTTTTATAAATATACATACATACATATGCATGTGTTTGGCTTTTATTAAAGGTATTGGAGTGTGGCTTGTATGTGTGACTGACTGACAGCGCTTGGTTAGGCGAATATTCAAATTAGCATCGAAGGTCTGCTGCTGGTCGCGGTCGGCTGCTTGCTGGACAGCTGCAAAACTTGACCAACTGGCAGTTTTATAGGCAGTGTTGCCATAGCGACGAGTTTTTGAATAATTTAGCATTTTTTTGTCAGGCTGTTTTTCATATGTTTCATTCCAAACTTAAATTTAAATTAATTTTTTTTTTTTGCAAAATATTTGTTTTTGTGTTCTCTGAGGCAAAATATGTTTGTATAAACGAAAAAAAGTATTTCATTACAGAAATAACTAGCCGAATTAATTGTTTAAGTTTTTTTCTCAACTTTCGAATAGAAAAAACGTTGGATTTATTCGACCTAATACATTTTTTGCGGTGTCTACGCCAATTAAGAAGAAGAAGAATACATTTTTTTAAGCAATATATACACTTTTATAAACAAAATTTGTATTTCAATTTGGAACTAATTTTATTTTGTTTTGTTCATTAGACTCTTCACTGTTTAAGAGTACTTTTTCGAGCGTAGAAATTTTGAAAATTCATTTTTCCAAATTTTTCATATTGTGCGGAAATAAAAAAAAAACGTGTTCAAGATTTTCATGTTGAAAGTAGCCGTTAGCTGAGGCATTGAGCAATAATCTGTTCAAGGATAATTGCCAAAAAATAAAAAAAAATTATTGTTTTTAAAATGGGTCCGAAACTTCAAATATCCATGTTTTAACACTTCAATTATTACATGTTTTACAATTACCGCGAGAATACTATATAAAGCTCAATAAATGAGTAGTTTTGAGAGGAAATAATTTTAATTTTTATACTATTTGTTATAAGTAAACTATGAAAATAATTTTTCTCTGTATTCTTTTGTATTCTAATTTTTAATATTCGAGTAATTTTTGCTTTGTTTTTTTGATATGATAAATTAATAAATATTTAATAAAATGCTTTAATATGCAGTTAAACCATCCTTGGCGGCAATAACTGCTTCGACCCGGGCAGGCGTTGAAACAACGGGGTTTTCAAGGCATTCCGTTGAAATTTTCTGCTACCACACCTTATTAAGTATTTTTTTAGTTCTGCCCTTAGGCTTAGCCAGTGTTGAGCTACTTTCATTTTCATTTCATGCCAAAGATTCTCGATCGGTTGTAAAAAAAAGAAAACATGTAGACAGATGGTATTTTTCTTAAACATAAACATGAGGATAAATCGGTGGTTCAATAGCATATAAAACTTACCGATCTAGCCCGATAACATGGGGGGGAATTGTCCTGGAAGATAGTCTCAGAAGTATGACCATATTGTTATTCTACGAGGGCCACGATAAAATGGGACACAACTTCTCCGTACTTCTGATCGTTCATCATCCCATCAATAAAAAGTAAGTGACCCCGGATATAAAAAGGAAACCACCAGAAAACAGACCATTTGGCTTTCAGGCTGCTTAGCCGTTCTCGTCACACAAATTTTCGGCAAAAAGTTTCCCCGGAAATCTACGAACATACAGTTAATGGGCGTTACAGTGCAAATTAAATCTTCTTTCATCCGACCATTATACCGTTTTCTTCTGCTCCAAGGCTCACTTACGGTGCGTTTCGCTCATTCCAAACAAGCAAACTTCATTTTCTTCATTAATAGCGGCTTTGGCCGCTGATTTGCGCGCATTCAAAACATACTCCTGCAACCTCCTCCGTACAGTTCTCACACTTATTGCCACATTTTATTGCTTCTTTAAGTTCCGCGTTATCTATATAGAGTTCTTAAAGTGGTCCTTTAAATATATTCTAGGGATATCGCCATCTGTTCTAGAATATGTCTTCCTCTTAGTCCGAACTTTACTGTAAAGCCCCAAACGATGGTCTTGGTTTTTTTTTTAGTAAAGTGATTACTGTTGGATGGCTACATCCTATTTTTCTCGCTATCTCGCGAACTGACATTCCTACATTTTTTAACGTAAACATAATAAATTTTTTTATCACGTGTTAATTGCTTATGTTTAGCGCACATTTTTAAAAACGTTCTGCTTACTGTACGACTTCCCACAAATTATGCAAATATATTTGTAAAAACACTTCAATATCAAATAAAGGTTCTTGCACAGTTCAAAACAAAAATGTATTCCATTTTGAACATAATTGAACAATTACAGCTAAGATAGATATTTTGAAAAGAAAATCCACTGGTAAGATTTGCGTGGCCACCAGAGTAAATATAATATATCGTCACCTAAAATGCAAAATAACGTAACATCACTTTTCGAAAGTTAGAGGCGAAGAAAAAAGGATATAATGAAAACCACTAATTTTAGACAAAATTTGAGTTTTGGTTACATATTGGTTATCATACACTCATTTTGAAAAAAAAAATTAGGAGTTTCGTTACAAAATGGTTTTATATTGGTTATTAAATCTGACAGCGGTTTAATTTTTCTTTTTAATAATACGTTGTTTTGTATTTTAGGTGACGACATGACAATACATATACATATATAATTCAAAAACTGATCTATATATTCCACAAAAGTTTTGTTGGAAAACAGAAAATCATAATACATATGTAGTATTTGTTAGTTGAGGGTAGTATCGACCTATTTATCATATCATCATACCAGGAATATGCCAGATACTAATAAAATGTTCCCCGAGATTTATTAAGGTACCTCTCATACAATCACCATTCATATTGATTAAAGGCACACTGATGTTATATGTTTGTTATATGATTACTAAATCCAGTTTTTGTCAATTTTAGGCATGAAGATACACTGTTATCAGAAAAACACGCTCTCTAATTTCATTTCCAGATCATTTTCGTAGAGCAAAAAGTGTCCTAAAAACTATTAGCATTCCAATTTATTATAATTTTTTTCTTTGATTTATATCATAAGTAAAAAAAAGTTTCATTAAAATAGTCAAATTTTAATCGTTAAACCACTTAGGTTTAAGAAAAAATCGTTCGATACTTTTTGGAAGATCGATAAATTTTATTCAAAATTAACGAAACACGATATTTTGTTCAGTTTTCAAAAGCGAGATTTGATTTTTTCTATCTGATAACAAGAAGAAAATAGAAAACTGTAAGACGGAGGACCTACCCGCTCTAATTGAGGGGTCATACTTGGAGAGACTTTGTTCGTATCAGAGGTGTCTAAGAACCTTTATATTATTCATAGTACTAAGCCAAAAAAATATTTGGTTTGTTCTAACTCACAAAATTCAATATATTTCCTTTAACGTTAGTTATAATACATTGTTTGATGAAGGCAGACATATCAATCTGTTCGTATAAGTGTGATCAAGAGATCGCCACAAACAGTTTTTGTTTGTATGTTTTAGAATAATTAAGCCATTTTTCAGCCCTTGGAGGATATTTATCTTCTATTTAACTAAAGTTGGCAATCCTATACATAAATTTGTGTGAATTCAAATCTTTCAACACTTGCATGCGTTTCAAAAATATTTGACTACATTTTTTTATAATTTTATAAAAAGTATGCGCGACTTACTTTTTGAAAAGCGCGATCTCATTCTTGTTATTCGTCGGTGACTTTCAACTTTTCTTAAACTGTATTTTTTCCTATTAGTCAGGTTTATTAGAGCATCATCTTTTGGAGTTCGAAATGCTTGCCTTCATATGTTAATTTTAAATGAACAAAAAAATTGTCATGCTACGCACATTCAAGTACGAGTACCATACATACGAGTACAGACATAGGTATCATATGTATGTAAAGTACATGCTGAAAAGAAAAGCACAGCGCTTGCGCTCACGCACTAACGGATGAGTGTAGAAAAAAATTACAACCAGACACTTAAACAGCTACTAGTATAAACGCTTGCTCACGCATACGCTTAAAACGCCACTCGACTCTGCGGGTAGCATTACAATACAAAATAGTTATGGTAACGGTTCTGCCTGATAATCAACCGTACACCACCAAAAGTGCAATTTGTTGCCTTTTAATTGAAAATTATTCCATCTTTTGCCTCCCACCCGCTACCGCTGTTACGTTGCATTATTTAAGCGCGTTGCTGTTCGTTTACCGCGCTTTTCTTCAGCCGCCATTGTGGGTGCTGCCACAACAACTTTTTGGCTGCTCATTGTTGATTACACTAACCGGCACACGAACATGCACACGGCTTCATGCCGCCAACTAGTTGGCTTTGTGCATAGTGTTATTATTTTTGGAGTTTTTCCGCAATATTATCAGCAATCAAACATGTTGTTGTGGCATCTGCTTCCGCGGCTCATGCCACATGCTCTGCTAATTACGTACATACACTTCTAACAACCAACTATGATGCTAGCTAATTTTATAAGCGTCCATTAGCCGTCTCAAGCGCTGATAGAAAGGGTGCGTGGCATAGAAATAAAGCTTATTCAAAGTAGAAATATTTTTCCGTATATTCATTGTTAAGTGAAATTTTATTGCTACCGCTGCTACTATGTGTACGTATGTGTGTTTTGCGTTTTCGGTTGCTTTTGCGTATCTTAAGTACACAATTTATGGTTTTGTGCGTATTTATGGCTACGCAAGTACTTGTGGGTTAATTGCATGTGCGTGTGTTTAATATGAGAAAGTGCCCCAAAATGAGTTGAGTTGAGTTGCGTTTGTTGTTGGCCAAAAGCCCATACAGGCATGATTGCTTCAATTAAGATTCTAATAAAAATATGAAATTTATGCTGAAATAGTAGAATTAAAAATTTAAAAAGAGGAACAATTTATAGTATTAGCAAATTATTTCTTTTTTAGCAATTTTAATTTTTAGTATACATATTTGTATATATGTATATTAAAAATACTGTAATGCCCATTAGTATGCTTTAAAATCTTTGTCGTCCGCTCAGAGTAATCCCGTTTGGTTCCAATACATTTGTCAATCCTTGTAACTTTGGTTAAAGTCAATTTCCGGAATAGCCTTCAATGCGCGTGATGATTCACGTTTAATGTCTTCAATGGACTCAAAACGGTTTCCCCGCAATAGTCGTTTGTATTTCTTGAATAGCCAAACCTCACTTGGAGCTAAATCAGGCGAAAACAATGCTTGCGGCACGATATTTGTTGATAATTTGACGCAAAACTCATGAAGAATCAATGCAATATGCGACGGTGTCGGCCGATAATTCTGGCCCGTTTTTACGAATAGCTTCGCGCAAACGACGGATAATACTCAAATAGTATTCTTTGTTGACAGTTTGGTCGGTCGGAAGGAGTTCGGAGAGCACCACATCACGATAATTGAAGAAAACTGTCAACATAACATAGATTTTTGACTTGCTTTGAGTCGTTTTTTCGACTTTGGCGCAGCTTTGCCAAGATATTCGGCCGATTCGGCCAAGACTCATGGCTAGTAATAATACGTTTCATGATATGCTGGTAGTCAGAAAGTATTGTTTCACAGACGTTAATGCAATGTTGTTTTTTGAAAAAAATTTAGTGATTTTGGAACCAATCGTGCTTTCATTTTTCTTTGGCCCAAATGATCTTTAAAAATGGTTTTAACGGAACCTTCCAATATTCCAACGATGCCAGTAAGATCTCTGTCTGTTAATCGTCGATTCTCACTCACTTTATTTTATCGAAGTGTTGATCATTAGTTGATATTGATGGCCACCCTGGACGTGGGTCGTTGTCAACATGTTCTCGACCCTCTTTGAATAATTTGTGCCAATCAACATTTATCACCAAAGGCCTTATCCAATATTATGAACATTTCGGCACATTCCGATTATAAAATGTCTTTCTTGAATAATTTCACTGATCGTAAAAATCGCCGAATGTACTTTTTGTATTTCAGAGAGGTGTACTAAACAGTAGGGTGTTATTTTTTTTGAACCATTAATTTTTTTCAAAAATTCTTTGAAAATTTTAGCCCTTAATATTAACATTAAGAACTGGGCAAAGGCCTGTAAAAAATTTCCATAGAAAATACACTACAATTGTGAGATTTTATCTTTAAATTTCTATAGATATTATCTCGTAAATGACAAGAGGTATAGAAAAAATTTCATTTAAATTTGTAGGAAATTTTATTTGCTATAAAAAAGGTCCACGGTCAAAATCGTTATCAGTAATACTTCTCGAGATATTCAGGTTTTTAAGTAAGGTTCAAAAAAAACATCCTATTTGGCACATATGTCATTGATTTCATACCAATCGAAATTTTAATTAGAAAGTCTTACTATTTTTTGCCCACAACAGTGTGGAATGATAATTGCTCAAACGACGACCACGCTTTTGGGTTAGACCTCTTACGAGATGCCAGTTGTTGGAGCTACATTTAGAAGAACGGGTTTACATATTCTGAAATCTTCCTTTTTTATTGTTCCACTTGTACGTGATTAAGGTTAAAATGCTGTGCATCTTACATTTTTAGATATCCAAGTCTACTAACGGATATAGAAAAAATATATCCGTAGATGTGTAATAAGTTCAAGGCGTTTTGTTGTGGCAGAATTTCTCTTGTTCCAGAAACGATTGTTCTTAGTTCAATTAAACGAAATTAATAGCAAACATTTTACTATTAACTTTTTATATTATAGACACAATTTTTAAAAATTTTAGTTTATTTAATTTCTTTAATAGTAATGAAACATCTTCAACAACAAATTTCCTGGAATTGTCATGGTCGACTGTTTTCCTTTAACAAATATATAAAAATTAGTAAAATTTTTCTGCTGAGTCCGAACAGCTGCGATCTTTCATTATAGTCGCTTTATAGTCAATAAACAAATATTCCAATATTCTATTTGTATATACATATGTATAAATGCAATGAACACCAATTCATTGAATTGGAATAATTTTATTCCAATTTTCACCCCAAATTTCGGATTTCTTTCAACGCGCTTACAACTCGTAATACAAATTATGCATTTTATATTTTAAGCATTATTTTTCTCAGCTTTTTTTTTAAGCAAAAGCCATAATTCGTTCCGCTCAATTATTTTGTGCTCGGTCTCCTCCCGAAATTTCTGAGATTTATTGCGTGCGGGAACGTCGAATTACGACGAGGCTTTACATCAAACAGTTGCTGTTCTACGTACTATGTATGCACATTCGTTTTGTATATAAATAAATATGTGTGCAGGCACGCATTCGTTGAAATATGAATGGAGCGGACACAAAAGCCGCATTTTTACTGCAATATATGGCTGACCCAGTTGATGGGTACTGACAACAAGAATTATTTTATTTAAAAACAAATGCAAATTCAGTCGTCTATTGATTTTCTATATGTAGATACATGTTTTTATGGTGGAACGTATGAAGGAAAGTTTTTAGTCGGTACTTATAAAGCAACGGAATTTTATGATTCATTCAGTTAGGTGTATATAGATACACTACCGGTCATTAGGCGTTCACATGATGTAATAACTGTCTAGTTGCTTAACTGCCATAAGTTATGTCAGCCCTGTGATGCATGCGCAGAAGTCTTGTGCGTCTTTCTTGATGAAGGAGCTCTTCTTCATCATCTTCAGCCATAAAACATATAGCAGTAATATTTCAGTTAAAACGTTACTTTTTTATTAACAGTTGCAACCATGCGACCATAGATTCTTGGAAAGATCTCGAAAATGGAAGGGCTTGTTCGCATATACATACGAGTATATAGACGGACATGGCGAAATTTGATAGCATTGAAGAAAGCGGTTGTATTAAGGATAGTGAGCAAAGAAATGTTGAATCGAAAACATATTCTTGGAACATTCCAAGAGCACATAGAGCGAAGTAATGTGGCTTGGAAAGGTCGAGCGGCTTCAGTTCTTGCACAGGCTGTATTTAGTATGCTTTCAATTTAAGATTTCGAAGCAAAATTCGCCAAGTCGTTCCATACGTCAGTCCGAGTTGCTGCAAACGACGCCGATTCGACCCTCCACGTTCTTTATGTACACTCTCAACTACAGCTGCTAAATTTTCTTCACTGCGAGCTCAACGTGGCATGAGAACTTGACGCGACTCATGCTTGATGTGTCAAAAAAGTACCTTGGATCACCCGTTCGTTATATGTGAAGCCTTCTGTATATGAAAATTTGACTGAAAACTAAAATAAATCAATGATTTAAGTTGTAAAATGTTCTCAAAATTGGATTCAACAGCATTGCTAATCCAGCATCTACGAATTTTAGAAACTAATCGATTGTAGGTGAATTAATAAGTGATTGAGTGAGCTATTTTAGCTTGGTGCCTACACCCCAGGATTGGAGGGTGAATAAAACAGCAGATTATGTACCGTTTATCGAAATCTTTGTATATATCGTCACCTGAAATGCAAAATAACGTAACAACATTTTCGGAAATGTTCAGTGGCATAAATGAAACACGAAACAAAATGGAACACGAGTGAAAAGAAATTTTAATATTGGTTAAAACAGGTTTATATCTGAGCGCAGAACCTAAAAATGTTGCACATATGTAATGTTATGTATGTAAATTGAAGTAGTGAATCGTAGTAAATAAGACACTCAATTTCGAATTTTTTGGTGATACGTTATTTTGCATTTCAGGTGAGGATATGTAAGTATGTGTTTTCAATTGTATACTCAATATGAATTAGAAAAACAATATTTTTTATTATTATCTTAACACCATAACATAATGAATTATTTGGTGCGAACTTCCTCATAAATTTTATATATACATACATATATATACAGAATAAACGTTTGCTATTATTTCTGGTTCACTAAAGAACTGGCCGCGGATGTTATAAATCAAATTATTAAAATTATTTGCTTAAATTAAGTATTTTCAAATAATTATTATTTTCGACAGCTAAGTGTCTGCATAATTTATGGTAGAATTAAACAATATATTGGAATAAACATAAATTAATTCAAAATTAAAGTATTTCATATCATAAGCTTTTTCGCATCAAATCCTGCTTGCCTTAGAAACAAAAAAAAGTAATAATAAATTAGCAAAAGGTTTCCAGAGCGCTATATGTAGTCTACTTTGTGAAAGCCTTAGCCATATGAGTTCTATGTAAAAACTACTTAGGCATACAACTAAAAGTACGTACATAAGTGTGTATATAAATACATATCGCTCATTTGCTGTAAGACCGGCATAAATCAAAAAACGTGATTTTTGAGTTAATACTGCATAATTGTTCGTTATATCATACTTCATGTTGAGTGAAAAATTCATAATGAATACCTCTTATATGCTCCGCTTGAGAAGAGAATATAGTTCCTGTTTTCCGTGTAAGGTTACAGTCAGTTGAAAACTTTAAACGCGTTTTCTGGCAAATCGATTTTTTTGACTTATGCCGGTCTTGCAGCAAATGAGCGATATGTGCTACACAGTTTTGGTATTGTTTTCTTCGTAGCGTTTTGATAATTTATGTATTTATTCAAAACTCGTCTGGCAATTTGGTTTTCATTTCAATGTCAAATTTCGCCCTATGCATTATAAATGAGCCACTATTAGTTCAATTCGAATTTATTAACATACACATGCATATGTTGCTCAATACACAAACATATGTATTAAAATACATAATATACTTATGTATATATGTATATGTATATATTTTGATACATTTGCTCTCAAACACTCATTTATTGAACTATGAGGAGACTATCGTTAAAATTTGTTTATTGTTGTATTCCTCCATGTAGCAGCTGACCTTCTGAAAAGCTATTTTTGTACAATAACATTTACATGTGTTTTATTTTTTTGGAACTTGTTGGTATTAAATTTTTTCGCTTATAAATAATGTAATGCTTCACATATGTTTTTCCAACGAACATTTATTTTTTTCATTAGAATACAAAAGTTTAGTTCAATATTGCTTCACTCTCAAAATTTTTGATAAATTGAAAAAAATTTCAAGAAGTATGGGCGTTACTGATACATGTTTGCTAATTAACTATGACACTTATGGCCTTGTTATACGTAACGAGTACAGTGGCGAGACAGTATTCTGGCCGAGTATGATACTCGGTCGAGAGAGTTGCGTTGGCGAGTAGAGGTTTACACGTCTTTTGTTCATCTAGTTAGACAGTGAAGTTTTGCAAAGTTTTATTTACAATGTTTGGTAGAAAAAAACATTTTAAAAGAGTTTTTAATGAAGTTCTACCACATCTCATAAACGAGTTGTGGGATTTATTGGAAGCATTTATTTTTATAATCCGCAGATGAAAAATTCCACAAGCATTGGTGCAATGTATAATTTTGAATAAATTTCACATTTGTATCATAATTCCACTTATTTGCCATTTCGATTCTTTCACAATGCAAAATGCAATTGAAACTAAATACACTACATAAAAATCGACCGAGTGGCGAGTGAAGACCGAACGCGTGTTCAGATGCAACGAGCGAGTCAGTGATTATCTCAGAAGGGGCAAAAGAGTGAAGAAAAAAGAAGCACGCGGCCTAGTAAACAAAATGTGATTCTAGTGACTCTCTCGCCACTATACTCGCCCACTGACTCGGTTCATTACTCGCCGTACTGTTTAAACGAAACGAGCACTCGGCCGAGTCACTGTCTCGCCGCTCTACTCGTTACGTGTGATCAAGGCATTAGTATAAATCACTCCTAAATTTCTTAAATATAAGTATCCGATAGTAATATTGTCTTTTTGGTTCAAAATGACATTTATTTTGGCACCGCTAGTTTTAGAAAGAGTAAGTCTTCGTCTTGACAAAGAGCCTATGATTAAAAGAGGAATATGTTTTCACTTAATAAAGTTTTCATACAAGAACTTGAACATTCAGATTGTACGACAGCTATGTGCAAATCGTCCAATCTGGAACATTTTTTCATATATTTTAGCGTTAGATTAGGCTTGCTGATCTACATTCAAGCAAGGTTTACAAAAGTGGACAATTTAAAGCCGATTTCGATCAAAAATGTATACATAAAAAAATATGAGAATTTTTGTTCTGAAGCAAATAAGTTAAAAAGTGGTTAGTTTGGCACCATATTGCATTTAAAGCGTGATCCGAGATTTTGAGACTCCCTATTTTTCTAAAGAAAACACAGAAGCTTAAAAAATTAGTGCAGGAATCGAAGGATCGGCGCGCAAACTTTAACCTTTTACCATTGAACATTTTTCTTCCTTCAAAACCTTTGCAATTATTTTATACATTATTATGAATATTTTGGACAAAATCAGAGGCTTTGGGAAGAAAGAGTGAACACTTGCATTCACATGTTTTGTATTATAGTTAGACCTAATATTTCAAAACACATTTTTTGTAATATGAAATATCTTGATAAAATGGACTTTCTGGTTTAATAAAACAGTTTTTTTCTTTAAAAAATCGGCTGATATCAAACTATTTCCTTACGGGCTGTAACGACAGGTAGTATTACGTTGAATTGGTTTGCACTTCTGCTGAGTTTTTCCACTTTTATAAGTAAAATACTTATATTTTTTATCCATAAGTATTTATAATATGACGAGTTTGTATTTATATGTGTTTTTGTATACTATATATGTCTACCTTCAAACGTTTATTCGCTTTTCAATTTCAATTTAATATAATTAAACGAATTGCTTTCCTTTCATTCGGAACGAAGCTTTGCCCACATTTCTGTCAGAGTATTTATGTCTACAGTGTCATTTCTTCCCACTTAATACATTATACCCTGAACAGGGTATATAATATTAAGTTTGTCACGAAGTTTGTTACAATGTGAAGGAAATGTCGGAGACCCTACAAATTGTATATACAGCATCTACCAATAGAGCTGACGTGATTTTGACAGCTCGTGGCGACCATGTTCGCTTATGGATTTGTGTAAAATTTTATCAGTGTGTTCAGAAAGGTTTGTCATTTCATAATGTAACGTTTAATTATGGTAATATGCTTGGACATTGCCCAATATTATTACGCAAATCACTACCTCCGCTGGCTAGCCAACTCCGATTTCCATTGAAAAATCATATTCTCAGATCAGGCCCATTAATGGCTTCGTCAACAAACAAAATTGTTACTTTTTCGTTGATTAAAATCATGGTCCGGTTCGGAAAACGCAATTCTTTTTCTTCTATATTGATGAAGAAACGCAATTGCTTCCCCAATTGACCGTTTGGGGCGGATCGATGGCTGTATGACCAATCGGTTCAAATCAAATGAAATCGCTATGGCATATAGCTCATATACAAACTGGCCGATCAAAATATAATTTTTGTATCTGTGAAGGGTATTAAAGCTTTCGCTAACATTTTTTCTTGTTTTTCTACAACTTTGTGCAAATATGTGTATACAGATATTTATAAGAGTATTTGCTGGCATTGGTTTCTTACTTATTGCTCACACTCAGCCTCCGCTCTTTGCACATACGGATATGATCACAATCTTTTACATACATACAGACTTATATCTCGTTTCGTTTATCTGACAAAACATAACGTTCACGCTTGTACATATGTAAATACATACATATATACATTGCCTGCTGATGTAGTGGGCGTATTTATCGCTTAGTTTCTTCCGTTGATGATGTGATTTCAAAGCCGACACCAACACACATGCGTTCGTGCAAATATAGTTTTATGTATTATATGTGTTTCAAGAATATTTCCCTGCCAACAGGCATTAAGGTATTAAGCATTTTGTTATTGTAATTGCTGTTATGACATATGCCTTATGCATTTATATATGTATGTGTCTCTCTATAATAGATATTATCACATCATTTATTATTATCGTTGTTGTTGTTGTTTGTATAGCTCATTACGCTTATTTGTGTCAGCTATTAATGATGACGTTATTGTTTTTGCCGCACAATGAGTTATTGAATACACATGTCATTATGGCTGTTGATCTTTTACAAAAGGCGTGTCGTAATTATGTTGATCACCGGTTCCATGCGCTTGATTTGTATTATGTAAACACTGAAGGCACATTGTTTGTTTGAGACTAACTTATTGGTAAATTCATGTTTTAAATTTTTAAGTCGATTAACATCGGAAATATTATTAAAGGTATTTTTATATTTTTTCATCATTTACTTTGTTGTATTAGCGAAGATACTAAATGATTAATAATTTAGAGATTGAAAGTATTACTTACATACATATCGTCACCTAAAACGCAAAACAACGTATCGTAAAAAAAAATATGAAATTGAATTTTCGGCTTCCGCTGGCAGATATAACCAATATATAACCATTTTATAACCAAAACGCAGATTTTTTTCAATATTTGTGGTTTCTTCGAAGTGTGTTAAAGAGCGAATCGTAACTGACAGTTTTCTTCGATTGGTGCATCATGAGTTCTTGCCACAGGGAAGAATGGCCAATAAGGAATATTGCCTGCAAATTATGCGAAATTTGCACGAAGCAATCCGCCAGAAACGCCCAGATTTGTGGAAGAACAAAAATTGGCTTTTGCACCACGATAACGCCCCTGCTCACACACATCGTTGCTTGTGCGCGACTTTTTGGCCAAAAACAACACACTAATGATGCCGCAGCCACCGTATTCCCCAGATCTGGCCCCCTGTGACTTTTTCTTGTTCCCTAAACTGAAGAGGCCCATGAAAGGACGACGTTACGCTTCTCTTGACGAGATAAAGACGGCATCGAAGGAGGAGCTGAAGAAGATAAAAAAAAATGATTTTTTGAAGTGCTTCGAAGATTAGAAAAACCGTTGCCACAAGTGTATAATATCTCATGGGGATTACTTTGAAGTAAAAATCATAAAAAGTGATTTTTTTTTTGTTTGCATTTTAGGTGACGATATATTTCTCATAGATTATTGTGAAGTTTTTAGTAGTAATTCCACAAAAAAAAAAAAAAAAAAAAAAATGGAGGAACGTTCCAACACTGACCTATGTATATAAGAAGCATTCATAAACAGTTGTGTTATGCAAGGCCAATGTTGTAAGACACTTCCGCTATTATATGGATCCATTTAAATTCTGCGCACAAATCGAATATGTGACTTTTTTTTCTTAATCGTTATAACATTCCTTATATTCGTGTAATTTTTATTTCCATATCCCAATTAGTGTGCGTTTATCGCCTGTTTTGTTGGGCGCGATTAATTTGTCGGGTGATTTTTATCATGGAAAAAAATCTAAAAACAAGTTGGCTTGAAATATGGTTTATTTTCTAATCATATGACTGCTACAGAATCATTAAAAATATTGCAGAAGTATTTTTGGGAATCTACTCTCTCCCAAAAAAACGACGACGAGTAGGAGTCGCAAAAGAGAAGCTTGACAACGTAGCTGAGGAACCACCATTACTGATTTCGAGTCCGCGGAGAATATAAGGTAGACACTGTTCCAACTGAGAACAGAAGAAGTAGGTCATTCCGTTCTTAGGTAGTTCACTACGAATTCAATCCCCAGAGTCAAACGCGGTTAATAAAGAACATTTATTACGACCGGATATTAAAGAATATTAATGCACTTTCTATCACTATAATACGTCAACCATTCTAGCATGACTGTGACCGACGCTTCGGACAAATGCAAAGCAAGAGCGTATTCACCCGATTTGGCTCCATGTGACTTTTTTCTGTTATTAAAAAGTGAAAAATCTGCTTATGGAAACGCTCTATTAGTCCATTGAGACCATTATGAATTTTTCGTTGGATGCAATGAAGGTCATTCATTTCGAGACTATCAGATGATATTTACTACTGGTCACATCAGAATGAAAATACTCGCCTTGTTCTTCTCAATAGTCCAAGAAATAGTCCAATAATATTTTAAAAATTATAACCAAACAATAACGGCGGAATTGCATAGAGTCCTCAATAAGGAAGTACATTTAACGATATTTTGTCAGAGTAAAGAAAGCAAAAGCGAATTCCCCTCGTTCAGGTTTAATTGAGTATAGTTTTGGGGATATAAAAATAAATTATGTTGATATTATGATCGCTTTGCTCTGCGGGCTCTTGAAAAGTTCCAAGATGTTTTCATTTCTGGCTCAATGGGTATGTAAACAAGCAAAATTGTCGCATTTGGGACCAAGAGCAACCTGAAGAGATTCAAGAGCGCAGCAAAACAGTTCGATTTCAAGCTGAAATTATTTTTTACGTATTGAGCTTCGAATTGATCCGTTCATCCTAGTATTCTCAGAATCTAGAGCTCAGCGTATTTTTAATTTTTCTCAATCCACAAGAAAGTATTCACCATAAAGAATTTTAGTGAGCATGAATAAATAAGCAAATGCTAGCTTCGGTTAGGTAAGATTAAGAAGTTAATCTCCAAAAGCATCTCATCTCGCTTGGACAGTTTAGTACGCTGATTTGTGGTGGTACCAAAAAAATTACAAATACTGATTCATAAGAATCTTACAGATCGACAAATCACTTTGAGCGTATCACAAATTTGTTGCTAACATTAATTTTGGCTTGGTCTCCTGGTTCGCTGATGGTATGATTAGTGCAATGTTTCTGCTTCAGACTTGCAAAGGCCTAACAGTGGAGGGGAGAGTACCTGGGAAATTCACCCTCAGCCTCCTCCATACAACTGTGATAAATAGCGTCCATAAATGCATATATGACAGTGTCCAGTAAGAACATTGCAAGTAGTTTAGAGACCAAAAGGATCTTGTAGTCACATAGAACAAGCGCATGTTAAGTGCACCCAAGATCCATTGGTTCAGTTCTAGAACGCAAGACGCCAATGGCGATCGAACTCGGTCCTATTCCGATGTGAGTTGGGTAAGGGCGCCTGCTCTCGCTATCTCACCAGTTTTATAGTTGCCAGCGCCTCTGCTGTGACTAGCACCCAAACGAGTCTTATGCTGAAGTAGCTTGATGCTATTTCTAGTGAAGAACTTTGAACGCACAGTTGGCGAGCTGAGTGCAAGCTAGATACAAGCCACATCTGCTTGAAAAACACTATTGTGGTGGGGTAACCTAAAGCTAAATGTAAAAGCTGTAGCCTTTGCCTTCAAAATAACATCGAAAAGTGCAAGACTACCTAAACTTTAATATACCAGCAATCGCAGTTATATTGCATATTATTTGAAAATTTTGAAAAAATCGAACATTTCAGACTGCTTAGTATTGCAGAAATGCATGGCAATTAAAACTTTTCAATCGATAAATTTTGTTCAGCCAACTGACAGTTTAAGTTATGAAAGTCGTAAAAGTGACAGTATGTTCGAACGTTATGCATCACTCAGCTGTCAGCCATATTTATTGTGTGTACTTTTCATCAATTATTTATTTATTTTCATTGTGAGTTGGCAATAATTTAGATCAGTGGTGTTACTGATGATGACATAATTTGTATTTATATGCAAAAGGGTGTCAGTGCCAATTTAATTATATAATTTAACAAAAAAGTTGTTGTTATTATTGCAGCTACAAGTAACGGTAACACATAAATGTGTAATTCGAAATGAAAATATTTATGTGACCCCGGAGAGCAGCGCTACTGAACATTAATTGAAATTGTAGCGCCAATAAAAATTCTAAAGCTCTCACACACACATACACGTACAAACTCAAACATGTACAATAGCAGCTTCGATATTTTATTATGCATTTATTATACAGTTCAACAGATCGCATTTTGTTTTCTCATCTGCCATAAATTAACAAGCATTTAGCTATGTACTTCAATCAATTGTCGATGTGAATGTCTCCCGGTGGACAACAACAACAAACAACTAATATATTTAGCACTACTTCTACATTTGTGTGTGTGCGTGTGTGTGTTAGTAGTTGTGTTGCACTTTAATGACAATTGATAATTATGCTTTTAGTTGTTGTTGTTGTTGGGTGTCGCCATCGCGTAGGCACGTTCTAGGCGTGTCCGTCACTATGTCTGTCCGCCACCAACACGTCGTCTTGCGGCCATAAATCACCGACGCTGACTCAATGCAATTGTATTGCTTGTAAGCTTATGAGTGCAACAAGCAATCAGCAACAACTATACAACAACAACACAGCAAAAAAGGCAACATTTGTCGTTTGAAAAATTAATTCAATAAACACAGTTAATGTGCGCATTCAGCAGAACTGCGCTGCTACCGTCTATGCACATACATATACTCGTATATGTGGGAGAGTGTGTGTGTGAGGAAGTTCGTTGGTCGCCAGTGTTGGCAAACGCGCAGCAAAAGTATTGCAACACTCAATTGTAGAAAGTCTGTTGTATGTGCTGCAAGCAGAATAAAATCAGAAATACCGCAATGTTGTTGTTGTTGTTGTGCACCTTAAGTGAACTGGCAGACATGTGCAAGTGAGTAAATGGCAAAAGAGAAATTGCGTGAAAAAACCAAGCAACTTCTGTTTACTTAAATATTTGTAGTGGCAAGTGACTTCTTTTTATAATTTTATTTACTAAAATGCCTTAAATGTTCAAAAGGAAAGTGTCATTGTGCGCTTAAGTGGTCTGCTAAACTTTTGCCACTTGTGTTTAATTTAATAATGGCATTTGTGGTGTCTGACATGGATTAAGTATGCAAGCATGCATGTAGGCATATTTTAGTTTATGAGTGTGTGTGTGTGTGAGAGGCTAAAAGTGGAAATTCGTAGCGGTTGCTGTTCTTGAAGTTTATTATAATTTATTGTTGACTTATTAGAGAGGCTTACCTTAACCCAATATTTCAAAGAATATTAATAATAAGTGTCATCGGGCGATTAAATGAACTTCAAATATTAAAATTTATGTGTTAGAGTCTAATATCACATACATACATATACATAAGTGTATGTGTATCAACATGTTATCGGATGAATATCAATATGTAAAAGTATTTGTCTTATATTATGACAACTATTTTATTCTTTTGGAAGGGAGTAACAGCAATGACTTCCAGTTGTATATTACAATAGATGTATTTGTTGTTGTTATAATTAATTTTAATCAGAGATTTTTAGATAAATTTAAAAACTCTATTAAAACAACTTTGAGCTAGAAAATATGTCACTGAAAATAATATTTTTTAAATGACAGTTTGAGTTTTAAATTAATCACTTCGCTCTTTGTGCTCTTGCAAAGTTCTAAGAAGATCCAATGTTTTTGAGCCAAATATTGTCCAGCGCTGAGGCTTTTTTCTGGTTCAATGGGATTATAAGCAAGTGAAATTGCCGCATTTGGGGCGAAGAGCAACTTGAAGAAATTCAAGAACTGCCATTTCATCCAGAAAAGCCAATGACTTGAGGGGGTATTCTACTTTAGAATTTTGAAAAATTCGATTTTTTTCATATATTTAAAGTTTAGACTTTCAAAAATATGACCTTGCAAGGATTTTTCAAAATTCGACTTATTTTCGGAGCTACAGCCGATTTTGTGGGGTGGCGCCCGTGTTCACTAGAATTGTCTCCTAAACTTTAAACGCGTTTTTTTCGAAACTACTTTTTTCCACACGGTACCGGCATTATCTCAAGTTCTATACAACCGATTTACTTGAAATTTTGTGGCAAGCTTCTTTATATAATCTTTTATCGTTTTTACCAGCATTGTGTAAAAATTTTTGTTTTTAATATTAAAAAAAAAAAAAAATCAGGAATTTAAAAAAAAGCGTAAAAAATGATTTTTATTTTCAGGCAGTCGCAATTTTACAAATTTTTTTTTTCGTGTTCCCGGACAATAACAGCATCCTTACTGATTAAGAATTTTTTTTCAGACCACTAGGAGAGTCAGGATCAATGTCACCAGGATGCGTCATTGTTATTTTAATTTTTAATATTTTTTTCTAACATTTTTTTTCTGTATTCTTAAGATATCAATAAAAACACCGTAAAAAATGTATAGTATAGTTTTTTTTAAATAAAATTCAAAAAAGTGCCCAAAATTTGATTTCTAGAGTAGAGTGCCCGCTTGATGTATGTAGTTTGTGGGCTAGTGGAAATGGAAGTGGGAATGTAACCTTCAATGGCGGCCGTTGTCGCGCCATAATAACCAACTATTTTATGCCTGAAATTGGAGCTCGTGATCTCGGCGACATTAAGCAGCGTCTCGCATGTGCTATCATGCCGTTAGTCGTTCTCTTGCAGGGATATATAAAGGCTAAAGATTGTGCGGACAATTCCGCTTCGATTCAGTCCTTGGAGCAAAATCTCAAGCGTGTCATTCGCTAGCTTCCAGTCGAAATGTTCGAACGAACCATCGAAAATTTGACATAACGGATGAATCATCTGAGACGTGACGTGAAAGAGATAATCTTCAAAAAATTTATGTCGAAGAATGTACTTTGGAATGATAATAAACATTCCCTATTAAATTTGAGTTTCTGTGTTGTTTCTTTAAAAAAGTTGGGAACCTCGAAATGGAGGGGATTTTATTTTTTTATTTATTTATTTATTAAAAGAAAAATAATAATACAATTATTATCTTACAGAGTAAGAAGCACTAGCTGTCAGGGCTTACGGCTTGAGGGGATTTTAACTTCGCTGGTTTCACAATGGCTTACAGTCATTATCAGGTATCCATTCAGCATATCCATCTACCTAGGAATTTAGCAAATTCAAAGCCCAAGTACAATAAAACCTTTTGACATCAGTCAAATATCTTTTTAAGTAGTTGCCTTTTAAAATGCTAGATGTCCACAATCGAATGTCCGAAGGCTGCGAAATACATGAAAGTTCGGTCCAACTAAGAAATTTACGCAATTATAGCGGTGTCTTTTCTCATCCCAGATATGATTTTTTTAACCTGAGCGGTAGTATCTTCGAGGTGAGAGAGTCAACAGCTGTTTACCGGCTTTTTGTAGCTATTTATTTAGTGAAAATGGTTGAAATGGAAATGGCATTTAACGAATTGGAAGTCGGTGTGATTTTGATCTGCTTTTGATACAAAATTAATGTCTTTATATATGCCATTTTTCAATAAAAGGAAACGCCGCAGGCCAACCTTTTCTGCCACAAGCCCCTTTATAAAGTTTAACGTTAAAATTCATTGAAGCTTTTTTCACGTAATAACGGCGTGCAACTTAATACAAGTATGTGTTAATCGATGATGCGTTAAATTTTAGACGGATAATCCTAATAATTTTTAAAATAAGCAGACATTTGCGCATATGTCAGAGATTAGTAATAACCTGAAAGTGCTTAGAGAGCTGCCTGCTCAAGCGGTGTTATCTTGGATTAATACGTCATAGACTCATTTATATATATACTACCTGATAATATAGATGTGCGTTAATCTGGGTAATATTTGCATTTATCCACACACTGAACAAATTTAGCTCATTAATGTCATTAGTTATTCAAAACGTATGCTTGAACCACACATACACATATACACACATACATTAACAACAATAACAAACACAGTGCAAATGTAAGCATAATTTGTTGTTGTAGTTTGTGGCAAGCACTACTGCTACTACAGGTGTTTGAGTAAATAATAGCTACTGACTGTTATGAACCGACTAACCGCAACTAAGCCATTTTCTGTTTACCTGGGCTTTGGCTTAATTGCACAGGTTTTAATGAAGTCTCAGATTACACACTTTGATGGCAGTCGGATATAAAGGTCATTTCCGTAATGTTGCGCTTTCAAAGCTAAGTGGGTGGTTTTCTCTAACCTTTGTGGCCGAGTTAGTGATATTATACTAGCATGTGGTCTAAATACATATGATTTGATATTAGATTAAATTAGAAGAGTCATTTGGTTGCTGGAATGTTTGATATATCAACTACCAAATAGAAGAAAATGTATGATGAAAGTGGTTTTTCATAAATTTTTTTAATTTTTTATCATATTTTTTAATACCTTGAAATCTAAGTCTGGCATATGACATTTCTAAATGTTTGCTTCCGCCGCGGCAGGCTCGAAAAAAAATCCAGTCATAACGCGGTAAATATTCTCTTCCAAGGCAACTCCACATAACGATTTTAGAGGTCATGCCATAGGCCCACAAGGCAAGATAATGCGCTCCTCAAAAGTTTCCTTCACTAAGTTTATTGTTCTTTGTCTGCATGGCATACCGTCTAAATCAACTTCCTCCACTTCAAGCCTCTAAAGTTCTTAATCATAGCTCTATAGTGGTCCCCGCTGACTGTGGCTTTTTGAGGATGTACTGCCGTCTCAACAATGGCTTGTGGGTTATCATTACCCCAAATGCGATAATTTTGTTTTATTAATATATCTATTCAACCAAAAGATAGTTTCATCTCTGAACAGGAAGTTCTTGCTTAAATCGGGATCGATGCGCATCTCTCGAATCGCACCTTTATTTTGTTATTCAATTTTCACGATTTTCAAGCATTGTTCTGGAGTCATTTATTATTTTTATTTTTTTTTATTATTTTTTAAAAAAACCTCTAATATTTTTGGCATGGACAGCTTGTTTAGAACACTTTTGAATCAGTTATATACAGCACCTATGAATACTACGTCGTTTCGTGGCTCGCTGATTTGCATACAAATAAATATTTTGATTCAATTTCTGCCTGACCAAAGATTACAATTGTGGTGTGAACTCCTTTTTAGGAACATAATCGGTTAATTGAAAATAATTTGAATTTAAAGATCGATAACGTTTGATTTATAGCCATGCCCAGATACGTACAGGTGCAAATGTAGATCTTCTGTTTGTGCACAAACGATGAAATGAGCTGACTTGCTTTAACTCAAATACTTTTTTATGTTACTAGTACTAGTCCATTTATTTGAGCATTTGTAGTCCACTAATGAATTTGCAAGGTGACTTTCATTATTTACTATTAAATGATTTTACACATTGTGACAAAAAATTATTCGGAAATTGCAAATAAAACGAAAAACAATTTCGCTTTCAAAGTATTCCCAACCAAACGTAATACAGTCTTCGAAACATTTTTCATAAGCTCTTTTTGGGATGACCTTTAGCTTCTAGAACGAATTTTGTTTTATCTATTCGATCGACTGAAAACAGGTTTCGCGGACCGGCAATTTCAGTTTGGGAATCAAGAAAGATCACACGGAGCCAAATTTGGTGAATACGGTAGATAATGGATGATTTATTGCGTTTTTGGCATTGAATTCGGTCAAAATTGTAGCTCGTTGCGATCGTGCATTATAATCGAGTAAAATCCATGCATTTTTCTTTCACAATTCGGATCGTTTTTGACGGATATTCTTACTCAAATAGAACTTCTTATTGATCGTCGAGGCATGTCTTCAACGATATATCGACTCTTACTTATTTGTGGTAAAATTCTGGGTGCTTTTTGTCACAATGTAGTAATTTAACTAAGAAAGTAAAATTTGTTAGTTTTTTATAAAAGCTCTTACCATAACTATTTAATAGATATATCTACCCCTTTCTTGATTTTCATAAATAATTAACCTCTTTTTTTTATATTTTTTCAGCAAGTTGGTTTGCAGAAAATCCGAACGATTCCGATGAAAAATGAAACAATGAACGAAGACCGTCTATGAAATTTTGCTTCCGAGGCATTTCGACTGTTGTTTGCTGAAAACAAAAACTAAAACGGATCCTGCCAGTCTAAAGTACTCAAAATCACCGTTAACAAGTCTCTCCTGTTAACCCACTAGCAATCATTTAATTTGCTGTAGTTTAAGTTACGACTATAAAAATAAATAATAACACATCCAAAAACTAACTCAAAATGGGCGCAACACGCGACAAGCCGCGCATCAACAAAACTCTCATCTCGCTCAAAGTGGTGGTGTTCTTCGTCATTAGTGGTGAGTAACATTCACAAATATAACTTCCCAAATATTTATATTGCAATACTGAAACAACTGATTTTATTGCCACAGGTATTACCGCGCTGCACGTGCTGCATGCCACCAAGCCACTGTTGCTCGGCCTAAACTTCAATGAGTATCGCCGCATCAGCATTATTGCGCCATTCGTCTCAATACTTGGGCCGCTAATTGCCGGTCCGCTGGCCGACCGTTTGGCCGCTAAGAATGCCACAAGTTTCGGTCGTATACTACGCTTCCTCACTGCCATCTTTCTGATACTCGCCGTTATTGTGTATGCTTGTCTCTTCGCCATACCCGAAGTGAAGAGGGAGGAAGCCCGTCGTCCGCTTGTCAGTTTCGGTTGTGATTTGCATGGCGCAGTCATATTTCAGGAACGCTGCTCCAAAGATGCCACCTGCCACAGTTGGAAGGAGAAGGTGGGCAATGTGAATTTGACACGCTGCACCTACACCTGCCAAGATCCCACCAAATATGAGAATTTGTATACACCATGGTTTGATGGTATACCCACACCGTTGCCTTCGACGGAACAAAGTTCTGAGTTCGATTATGAAGATGAATCTGTGGCGACCTCAACGGAGAGTTTGCGGGAACGACGTGCGATTGCTGGTTCGGCTGAATTTGGCGGTGAGCTGTTGAGTGCTGAGGTTCAACAACAACAACATCAACGTGTCGAGCGTGCTACGAAGGATGGCACACCACAGAAGATTTATGTGGAGCCACCACATTTGTGTCTCACCGAGAAGACAGACAGCGGTGAGACGGTGGTGAAGAATTGTCATGTCTACACCCATGACACCAACAATATTGTTGTAAATTCGGTACTGCGTGCTGCGGATAACAGCAAAGATAACGATACACATAGCGCAGAGTGGTGCAAGTATCCTTTGGGTGAGTACGAAACGAAATAATGTAACTTAGCGCCAAAAATTGCGGATAGAAAATCCGGGTCCGTTCTGGTTACGTAGACCCGACTGTCGTGGGAACGGTACGAAAACTTTTAGTTGAACTCAATTATTTTTGCATTGATCAATCTTTGGATTAACACAGTTGGAATGGTATATTTAGCTGATAAAATAATAAAATTTTCTTTATAAATGTGAAGTACGTTAACTAAAACACAAAGATTCCCTATCGCGAATGTAGACATTGCTGTAATTAACAGTTCTGTTAAGGTAGTTGCTGTTAAAATAAACATTGAAAAGATCTTGTAAATACGATAGCATACTTTTAGGCGCATAAAAAGTGTGCTTCCTACCGCTAAACATTGAATATGCGGCCAAGTTGTGCTGGGACCCAGGGTTTTGATTCTTATGATATTTAAATCCTTATGATCATCGATAAAAAATCCACACCCTGCAAAGCCTTTCAACGAAATATCTTTAGCAAGAAAACCGAAAAAAAATATATCCTGAATTCCTCTATTCCAATTTTTAGTATTAGGTTTTTCATCAAGAGTACCGTGTTATAAAAGAGATACGGTTCTAATATGACTTAAGAGATAATTTTGAGAAAAGTTGGAAAAACCCTTCAATGCAAAATTTTTCGCCTTAACTACTTATATCTAACATACAGTGTCGGATATATTATATTTTCTTTAATAGTTTTCATTTTATACAAAAGAAATTGCAAGTACCGAGTACTCACTGTGACAAAGCATATTGGAATAGTCGCGGTTTTACATAAAAATCAGCATCATTTTAGTTTAACTAAGCGTCTTTACATAAAAACTTATGACGCGAAGATTTTATTAAAAAATGAAGAACAAATTATTATAAAAAGGGACCATGGTTGGAAAGAAACATTCAATTCATTTAAAAAATTAATTGTTAAAGAGTACAATTATGGATTATCACAAAAAGACTTTTGTAACAAATTTTATGTCAATAAATCAACAATGAGCTTTATTATAAAGAAATTTAGGGACAGTGGATCTGTGAAAACTCAACATCATGGAGGACGACCCAAAGCTACAGCATGACATGACGATTCAAAAATACTTAGAGAACTAAAAAAAATCCAGATAAGCCGGCAGCGAGTATGGTTAAAGCCTAGCAGGTTATAGGGTAGCTAAAATGCTTTTGATATCAAGAAAAAATCGACTAAGACGATTAAAATTTGCTCGGAAACATATCAACTGGCCAGTGCAATGATGGAGAACAACACTCTTCCCAGATGAATCAAAATTTAATTTGAAATATTCAGACTGAATGAGAAGAGTTCGCCGATCAAAAAATAAGAGGTAACTTCGCTGATACTTCGAAGGTACGGTTAAGCATGGTGGAGGTAGCATTACGATATGGGGATATTTTTCCGGGTTTTGCGTTGAACCTCTTAATCGAATCGATGGCAATATGGATCGGTTGATATACAAGGATATTCTTGAAAACGCGATGCTTCCCCATGCTGAGTGAAATATGCCAAGTCATGGTCCTTTCAACACGACAACAATCCAAAGCACAGGGCGAAACTAGTGGAAAATTGGATCGTGAAAATATTAATATTCCTAAAGCAGCCAGCTCAATTGCCGGATTTCAATCCTATTGAGAGTCTTTAGGAGAAAATACATAAATAAAATAATAGACAGACAAGGCGGGAATGGAGATAAAAACCCAATTTTTCGAAGCTGCAAAAATAGTCTGGTTAAGCATTTCACAAGAAGATATGAATAATCTTATAGCTTCTATGCCAAATAGATGCAGTGAAATAATTAAAAATAATGATTATGCTATAAAATATTAAACAACAATCATTATATGCTTTGTCCCACTGAATATTGAATATGTTTAATTTTTTTTCTGGATAAAATGACGCGGTGTCAAATAATTTCTAAGATTTTGTGGGTTTGAGGAGTTGGGTGTTGTTATAGACATGGAAAATTTTTAAATGATTTTTTCTTATCAGTAAATTATTTTATTTTATAAAAATACTAGTGGATCCGGCCACGCGTTGCTGTGGTATACTTTTTATACTTTTATTCATATAATAAACTACTGTGAAAATTTCATTTACGAATAAAGGCGAAAATGTTTTGGTCGGTATAAGGATTTTACCTGAGGTTTAGTTTTGAATATGCTCATACAATGTCAATGGAAAAAATCACGAATTTATGGCTGTTTTCTCAGTTAGGTTAACAGCATCGTCAGTTATAGTTAAAAAAAGGTTTTTTACCGAAAGAAGGAACCTTTGTTAAGTTTACTAGAATATAACTAACTAGCAGCCTGTGCCGGCATCGCACGGGGTAGACAATTATTTATTTTTGGAAATTTGGATATAAAACACTTTTTTCACAAATATTTTTATTTGTATTAAAAAAAATCCCACAGTTATATTTGTATGTAAGTCTATTTATGTTCAATTTCTTTGATAGTTTAAGTGGCGGGCTTTTGAAAAATCAAAAAATTAAAATAACAGTAATAAATAATGAATTCAGTCGTTTTACATATAAGTAAATAATAAATTATTAAATAAATATATTAAATAATAATAATAATAATATTTTAAAAAAAAAGCGTATAAAAATATTATAAGTAAAAGTAATAATTACGAAAAAAAAAATAAAATAAAAATACTAATTATGAAAAATAAAAAAAATAAAAATAATAATAATCAAAAAATTAAAATAACAGTAATAAATAATGAATTCAGTCGTTTTACATATAAGTAAATAATAAATTATTAAATAAATATATTAAATAATAATAATAATAATATTTAAAAAAAAAAGCGTATAAAAATATTATAAGTAAAAGTAATAATTACGAAAAAAAAAATAAAATAAAAATACTAATTATGAAAAATAAAAAAAATAAAAATAATAATAATCAAAAAATTAAAATAACAGTAATAAATAATGAATTCAGTCGTTTTACATATATTTTTGCCACTGCACGCGCTCAATTCTGCTAAATAGCAGCGACAACGTCGAACTCCTTACTTTGATTCTATCGGCTGTGTTAGCCGCCAAATCGAACATCATACAGAATTCAATTTACCTTCCCTATACTTTACATTCTCTGGCCCGGCGCGCTTTTCAGAATGCATCGCAAACAACAGCCAAGGCGCTATGGCGGTTTTGTTTACTTTTTGAATTTTTTAATTCGTAATATCATTTCAATGGAAAGTCCGATTTAAAAACTATTTTATAGGCAGTTAAATGGTCTTGACCATAAAATAATTTATTTGGATAAGGATTAATATAAACACATAAATAGCATAGTTTGAATTTGGTTAGCATTTTCATTAATGTTTAAAATAAAAAAGTTGTTGTAGTGACATAACTACAATAGTTGGACATATGCTACCGTCGAGTTTTTGTAGACATTATGATGTTCTTCAATATTGTTGTACATTATTTTGTTCTATCGCTAATAGTTTCTAGTTTCGGCAGCGCATTCGACGAAAGACATTTTAAGACTCATTTTTCTACTCCTTCGGTTACATTGTTCAAATTTTAATAAGGATCCCTAATTTTTTTCAAAATGAAATGTAGCCTATGTCAAATTGGAAGAATGTAGCATTCTATTGGTGAAAGAATTTTTTAAATCGGCTCAGTACTTTTTGAGCCTATTTATTACAAACATACAAAAATAGGTACAAATCTTTCCTCTTTATAATATTAGTATAGACAAATGGCTGCTAACCAAACATTGAGAAAAGGCACTTCAGATTTGCCATTTCACAGAAAATTATAATTACAGTTGAACTTTCCTATCTCGAATCACCATAAACCACAAAAAAGCTTCGAGTTACGGCAGGAAATTTATTTAAAATTTGACTTCTATTGCTAATTAAAGTTTTTGAGTTATGGAGAACTTCGAGTTATAGAAGTTTGAGTTATGGAAGTTCAGCTGTATTTTTTTTGGGGATTGTGAGTACTTGCGTGTGTTTAGAAATAAATACTATGAAATCTCCCACAAACAGACACTCACAAACCAACCTTTCTACCCAGTTATTAGAGTTGTCCGCTTAATAGAGCGTCGATTTAATACAGCTTTCACTGTATTTTTGGAACGAAGTTCCTTACGGCAGGATTGCAGAAGATAGGATTTTGCTGCGGGAGCTAACTGAAAAAAAAGTGATAGTAAAAACCGTAAGAAATAACCCGTAAGAAATATCCGTAAGAAATAACCCGTAAGAAATAACCCGTAAGATCGCTAGTTATAGCCTACTTTTAGGTCTTGCTCTATTATAGCTCTATTATATCATTTGTAATAACAATTGATAATTTAAAACAAAAAAATATTTACCAATTTTTTCTTATTTTTTGCATAAAAAAATTTCACTTTGAACAAAATATTAAAATTTCATTGAAGTGAAAGGAATTAGTATGGCCACAACGATATTGTGTACATGCAAAATGGACAGCTGTGTTGTCTTGTGTACATGCCGGCCATGCTGTACTAAACACGTTTATGGGGAGTTGAATTGTTGCATATTTTTTGGCGCAGGCTTTGAGGAAATAACCCGTAAGAAAAAGACTGTAAGATCGCTAGTTATAGCCTACCTTTACGTTTTGCAAAATAATTAGGCATGAAAATCTGTAACATTATTGTGTATGCAAACTAGTTTTGAGTGAAGTGCGGAACACATAGAGCGCGACAGACTGCAAACTACATCTGTCAAATATTAACATCCATAAGGGACACTGTTATTTTGACAGCTGCACGACTACACGACTGCAGGCCGACAGTTGTCGTTTCCGCTAACTTGAATATTTCCTATATTGCCAACGGCAGTAGGACGACAGTAGAGTTGACAGTAGAATGGAAGATAGAAAGAGGAGGTAGAGTGGTGATGTCACTAATATGTAAAATGTAAAATTAGTCACAGGTCTAACAAACTTGACGTTATTTTATAAATAAAAGCATAAAATATTTTACGTAATTCATTATTTCTTAAAATACTATATTTTCTTAATACTTATCTGTACTTAATCAACAACTAATCAGCGAAATTTGAGAGAAAAATCAGGACAACCTACATAAAATAAAATTAAGCACAATTTTTTTTTGCAAATTGTATCGATTCTACATTATCCGAAGAAACTTCGTTCCTGCCTGGTGTCCCACGACAGCGCATTTCTTGTTTATTTATGAATTGTTCTGACTGTCCTAACTTCTAAGCCACTTCAAACTGGACACAGTGTGCTCAATTTTGCTCAAATCGGTGCAGTTGTTTAGGAGTCTATCGCGGACAAACAAGGTGACACGTAATTTTTATGTAAAAATGATAAACATAGGATCATTAAATATATTTTCAATTTGACTTGACAGAAATTTGACAAAACAAAATTGATAATCTTAGAAGTAATGGCAGTTTGTCTTGATCTAGTTCCAACCGAAGCCCGTTGCGGTACTATGATTATTCCTTCTAGATTTATCTAAAAGAACTTGGACACTCAAAATTAGGTGTATTAATAGATAATCAAGCGTCCTGGACAAAATGTCGGATTTTTTAGGAAATAAACAAAATAGAGGCCTCCGGAATTTTTGAATTATCGGAAAAAACTAAAAATTAGATATTTGTTTTAAAAAATCGAAATTATGAAGAAAAAAATCTTACGATCAGGACATTAGTATTTCATGCACTCAAAACACAAAAATTTTTTATTGAAATCTACAATGTGGTTGTCGAACTACGACGAAAACGCATAAGAAGTTTCACAAGAATATTCCAGAGCGTCCGAGAACACTTTGCTAATTAACAAATAACTCGAAAACTATTCTAAAAACTATCAGATTTAGTGAAAATTTTTAGAGAATATTTTTAAGCTACTAATCCTTAAGGAAATGTAATGCATTGAATTTTTTCTTTTTAATTCTGACTACACCTAACCCCTTCAAAGTTGCTGTGGATAGAAAATAAACTTTGCTATAACTTGATTCCACTGCTTAAAATCAATCATTGGATTCAACAATTCAACAATTGAATTCATATCTTTCAAAAAAATTTAATTTTGATCTTCAACATAAAGACGAAAATGACCACTCATCATAGATAGATAGAAAATAATTGAGGTTTTGCACTGGGAGCTATGTTACATTGTGCCCTTTCCTATATCACATTTAACCACGAACGTCCAATACCTCATGAGTCCAGACCACTCATCATACTTCAGAAAATGTATTTAATCCAGGATAAGCAGGCATATCTCAAGATCAACTTCATGTTAATCCTTCTTGCTCGCGACATCTGTCAGCAACTTTACACAGTAAACGAGATTTTAATTCATTATGTTCAATATGCATTGCGTATTCTGGCAATTCAATCCCCCTTCCTGCTGAATTCACGGCTTAAGTTGTTCTTTCTCTGCACTGATAAACGCCAACCTCAGTCGATACGAATGTGTGGGTGTGTCAAATCAATGCATTGTTGTAAATTGCCAGGTCACAAGTGTTTTGCAAACACTTTCAATTAGTGACAACAAATATTCGTGGCAATTTGGTGATTTGTAAACAACTGTGTCAACCAGCAATCGTGTCATCAACTACTAACTAATCACCAGTTACTATGGCACTCACCTCATCATTATCACCTTCAATGAACACATCACACAAATAAACACTTAGTTGCACACATACATACATGCATACATACATATATGCACATGTGTCCGATAGCAAACAAATTTACGTGCGAGCAAATGTAATGACAGGCAATTTGCAAGTATAAACAGCGACCAACACTTACCGAACGCACACACACACACACACACGTACACACACATAAAGTGTGGTGGACGAATTTTTGGCAATATCCATACATTTCCTTGGTCACGACAACCGATTCACCTGTATACTGTTTATCACATTTCAGATGGCTTCCAGTGTAATATACCACTCAAACAGATTAAGCACATGAACGACATCAAGAACGGCACCACATGCAAACCGATGATTGAATGCCAAGTGATTGATCCTTACGACAGCAAAGGCAGTGTATTGGCCGATAGTGAATGCATTAAAGTAAGTAATACGAAGCGCGCGCGCACACCGCTTGTCTGCAACCTGTCAGTCATACTCATTTAATCTCGTTTTTCCCCACCACTTCCATCCCTCTCTCTCTCTCTTTTACATATACGCTCACTTTGCTTCAACCGCAAAATAGATTACTGGGGACTTGGATGCCACATTGGGCGGCTACACTGCCATCCGTCTGCTGGGCGATATCTTCGTGATGGCCGCGCTGACACTACTCAATACTGCCATCGTTATAGCTGTGCGCGAAACGTCGGAGGGACGCGGTGAGGTGTGTCGTCAATATGCCTGGGGCGCTATCGGTTATGTGCTACTCTTCTCGCCCATCGATTTATTTGCCTTCGCCAACGATTCGAAACACGATGCTGCACTGGTGGCCCTAATACTTGTCATTGTGTGTCTGCTCATCGGTGCATTAGTGTTGCTCTTTGCCACACAAATGCCGCTCAGTCCGCCCGAGTGGTGGTGGCATACAAAGACCGGCATGTTAGTCTATCCCATGTCGGCCATACGCCGTTATAGTCCGGAAATTTTCGTACTTACATTGGTCGCCATACTATTCGGCACATTTTGGAGCAGCATACATAGCTTCCTCATTTGGACGTTCAGTGACACGTATGCGGTTACCTATTCGGGCTTGATCTTGGTGTTGGTGCTGTTCTTCAATGTGGACAAATTCATTGAATATTGTGGACATTCGAATATCTTTATCGCCGGCTTTGCGGTCTTCGTCATACGTTTCACGGCGTTGAGTGGCGAGGGCACTGAATGGTTGACCGTTGTCATGGAGGCAATCGAGCCGGTCGTCATCGGTGTTGTATGGATTACCATTATACTGTATATGCGGCATGCAATGCCTCGCAAGTTAACTGCGACTGGACAGGCCGTGGCTGTGTTGGCCTTCTTCGGCATTGGTAAGTAACATTTAAGTTTTTGAAATGATGATACTAGAGATTAGTAAGGTGAAGCAATATGGTACATTAACGTTTGTAGAGTTAGGAGAATTAAAAATTTCATATTAAGGGGTATTCTTAAGGAGGATATTTGTGAAACAGTAGAACTTCCTTAACTGCTAAGCTTTCAGTGAGATTCTAATAGTTCCTTGCTTAGCCGTTAATAAAAATGAAGATGACTGAAGATATCCTAGCGCATCGTTATTTATTTAACTGACCTTTAAATTTTCATGATGTTTACTTAACTCCAAAAACACAAAATTGGACATATAGTATAATTCTGTACTACCAGATCACCGTAGCGTCATTTAAGCCCATCTCCGCTCTCTGTAATTAAAGTGGATATACACTCAACCATATAGCCGAGCGGCTATGGAGGGTACGTTTTCGTTAATTTCATCCTATTGGAAAAGAGTCGGTTGTCCGATGTCCTCTTGCGCTTTCTGGTTGAACTTATTAACCTCCAAAAACTCGTCAAGGAGTTTATGACCCCATTAGGAATAGCTTCAAGTGTTTTTCATATTAGATAGCCGCAATGAGCTTGCTGTTAGGGGACCCTTACGCTTATTTCATACCATTCGAAGCGAGTCGTTTGTTCGAAGTCCCCTTGCCCTCTATTGCGGGATTAATGAACCTTCACTGAGCTTGGCAGACACTGGTCAGCAAACAAAATGTGTGCGACTGCACGATCTTTCGGGCCCAAGTAAGTCGTAAGAGATCCTCCGTACTACTTATATTTAGAAAAGTCAATCTCGCAGTTATTGTACGGTTTTTGACTAGACGGACACTCTTTGGCAAAGCAGTATAAAGAAATAGGAAGTGGAATCTTTTTAGCACTTTCTACCCAGGACCCACAGTGAACCGTAAGAGATCCTACGTACTACTTACACTTAGCAAAGTCCATCTCGTAGTTATTGTAAGAATTTTGACTCGACGGATAAAGACAAATATTTGTCCAAGCGAGAGCCTCCGTCTTAACCTAACCTAACCTCGATTTGGGTTGAACCTTACGTCATAACCTAACCTAGCCGTTTTATAAAGACTTTTAGAAATCTGCTGTTATTTACTGTTGTAATTCAACTTAACTAGCTCAGCCACGAGACAATAAAGAACTATTAAATGTATTTCTTATAATTTGCAAAAATCTCGCATTAACTACATCTGCTGTTTTCCAGGCAAGGGTTTGGGTGCTGTCATTGGTTTGGCGCGCGACGACAAGGAGCCGAAAGCGGACGCGCAGGCCATCCATCAGTGGTTGGCGATTGTCGCTTGCATCATTGCGCTCGTTTACTTTATCATTTACAATTTGATTTTGGCGCCGCGTTGCACGGCCAAGTCACAGCATATCGAGGAGCTGATTTCCGGCTCGGCATCGCAGAATTTCAGCAACGGCACCAATGGGGCCGGCAGCACCGGACAGGGCAGCACCAGCGCTGGCGCGGCGCTGAATGGCAGCTCTAATTATTCACCGCTACGCGTGTACCACAATGAGCGAGGGAAATTGGGACAATTTAGATTTTAAATTTATGCGCTTTGATACACACACACACTAACGCACATACATGCATATACACATATGCGCGTCTGCTTGTATGTGCATACACTTGTACACATGTATTTGTTTAAAGAAGTTATATTTTATATAAATTTAATTGGATGTTTACACAAGTAACTTTTAATTTTAATGATTTTTGTATTAAATTAAATGTGTATATATGTATGTATATATATACATATATTAATTGTAATAAAAAGTACATAAATACTAAAACAAAAAAATTAAAAAGCCGCATTGTAAACATAAAACGAATTAAATTGATGATGAAAAGCAAGTAAATGCTATTTGTAGCTCAGTGGAGGTAATGTTGGCGTTTGCGCAGCAGCGTGTATGTCCAGCGTGTAGGCAAACGGTACGCAACGGTTTCAGTATCACACACAATTTTATGCATCATTCAACCCACCTTAGCCATTTGTGTATGCGAATTTCAATGGAGTGTACAATTAACAAAACAGCATGACAATCCAGTAGCAACAACAACTACACGCATGTGTGTGTTGAGTTTGTTTTAAGCGCCAGCTGTTTGTGAGCCACCAAGCTGCTAACAATGAATGTTAATTCTAGTTTTAAGTCAAACTTTTGCTAAGATTATACACTGTAAAGCGAATAAATATAATACATGTATTTATATATAAACTTTTTGAACTGTCAGTTGATATTATGAACGCAAAAAAGCTCTAACTAAATGGATATTAACATGCCTGCAAAATAAGATAAAATAATATTTTTAATTAAAAGCCATAAATAAGAAAAACAAACCAACGCAATTATATGCACAATGATTAAATAAAATGTGTATTTGCCGCAGTTAAAAGATATATAAATATGATATTATTTACACACACACACACACCTACTTAATACCTTTGTGTAATGCGAGTATTTTAATAAAAAATCAAATGAAATTATTTTTTTTTTACATACAAACAATGTACTTCCCATAGGTGTACCATTGTCGAGCAATTTTTTCGCGTGTCGCATTAGTTGTAATATTTTTTGTAATAAATAATAATAATTAAATAAAGTAATTTATTAAGCTTTGAAATAAGAGCGCAAGTAATAAATAAAATCCACACATTTGAAATTTTTGTGATGATTTTCAGCTCATTACAGCCTAACTGTTTGCAGCGGCATGCAAGCGCTGTGTCAACCATTGCAATCCAATAAAAAATTTAATAAATCACACACTTCATATAAATGTTTTTATTGCTTAGCAAACAGTTTTCATGACATACTGCATTTTTTCCAGTTTTATATAACTTAAATTAAATATTGACTTTGCAAATGTGTTGATGGTTTTTACTTTCGCCCGAGAATTTAATGCTATTACTCAATATTTGCACAATTTGCAACGGCGGGGAGAGAAGCCCTATACTCATATATGGTGAGTACTTTTTTATAATTTAAATTAAATAATATTGAATATTTGTCGCTTTTACGGCTTTACGAGGTATGACAATTAAGTAATGAGACTGTTTACATAAAACCGGATATTTGAAAATTATTCTATAACTCTGCCATTCCCTTCAAAGTAGTCTCCTTGGGTAGCTATACAGCGATTCCAGCGCGTTTTCTATGCTTCGTAACATTTCTGGAAGGCTTCGACTGGGATGTCCGAGAGTACCCTCGTCACGGCCGCCTGGCTGTCCGTAATCGACTCAAAATGGGTTCATTTGACCACCGATTTTTTTTTAGGAAACAAAAAAATTCACAGGGTGACATGTCGGAGGAATAAGGCGGCTGTTGCAACACGGCGATCCCGTTAGAGACCAAATACTGGGACACGCTGAGGGCAGTGTCGTGATGAAGAATCCAGTTATGAGCGATGTCTGGGTGCACCCTGTTGACTTGTTTTCGCAATCTTTCGAGTTCTTGGCAATAGTAGACTTGATTCACAGTTTTCCCCGGTGGAACGAATTCTTTGTGGACGATTCCACGGCTATCAAAAAAGGCAATAATCATCGTTTTCAACTTCGACTTGTTCATGCGAGCTTTTTTCGGGCGCTGTCGCCATACACTCTTACAATTTTAGCGTACGTTTCCGAAGCTGTTTCACCCAATCTGGTGCAAAATTTTATCGAGACGCGTTGCTCTTGATTTCGTCTTTCCATTTTCGTGACAAGCACTACAAACACACGTCTACTAAACTACTACAGCGATGGTATATATATCAATGGAGAGGGAAAGGATGCCGAAAAAAGAGAAAGGGAATTTCAAGGTCGCAGGTTTACCACAAGCGCGGAAATAAAATCAGTCTCATTACTTAATTGTCAAACCTCATACATATGGAAATTAGGCACATGCAGGTAAGTTAATTTGCTTTGCAGTGCTCCATGCCATGTAGTTTTTCCAGAAATCCTACAGATGATCTACACATAACTAATTACTGAGTATGACTGTTAAAGTATTTAGGAGCGTCCATTTTCAAAAAGTCCACCGTTTTAAGCCCCTCTCCGATTAGTTTTTGTTGAGAACATCGTTCAAGTTAATAATGTCATAAGAGAATTTGACATAAAAGGGCGTTTCAATTCCAATATAAAAAAAAAAATTCTTTGGTTTTCACATTTTGGCACGATATGAGCAAATAAAACACTAAAGTCAAAGTTAGTGAGTACTAGATACAGATATTAAACATAAAAGGTGATCCATTTCGATGTTCAAATTTATTTACCATTCGAAAGACCATTCTTGGCATTTATTTTTTGTAGATTATCTCTTTCAAATGTTGGCCGCGGCTACGTCTCAGATAGTCCAGCCATTGAGTCCAATTTTCAATGACTCGTTCGAGCATTTCATCTTGTAACTGGCAAATGACACGCGTGAAGTTTTGCTCTAAGACCTGAATTGAAGCGAGATTGTCCGCATATACTTTATACTTTACATATCTTCACAGGAAAAATTCTAACGGTGCGATATCACACGATCTTGGTGGCCAATCCACCGGCCCAAAACTTGAAATTATCTGCTCACCGAGGTGGTTTCTCAATAAATCCATTGATTGATACGATGTGTTGAGATGTGTCGCCGTTTTGTTGAAAGCAAATGTTGATCTTCAATTTCAGACATCAAATAGTCGTTCATGAAGGCGCCATTGACGGTTACGTTCCACCGGCATAACTTTTGAAGAAATATGGACCGATGATTCCACTTGCCCTCCAACCCCACCAAACCATTATTTTTGCTGTATGAAACTACAGCTCTTGAATTCAGGTTGCTCTTCTTCACAAACACGGCAATTTTCCTTTTTTATATAATTTGATTCGAAAACGACGGATTTTCTCGGAATATTTAAGATCACATACATAGAGTGAAGGGATTTTGCTTGGGAAGTCGAGCAATTTCCATTCTTGAAAAAGCAATATTTCGTGTGGTTTCAATTTAAGATCACGACGTAAAATCCGCCAAGTCGGTCCATACGTCAGTCCCGAGTTGTTGGGCTCGTGTACACTCTCAGTTACGCCTGCTATATTTTCATCACTGCGTTCTGGACGTAGTCTCTTTGGTCGAATATTATCCAATAATTAACGCTGGGTCTCTAGATGGGTAGTGGTGTTTCGAATAGTACGCTCAGTAGACCGATTATATTGATCATAAGTTGAGCGAAGCGCGCGAAACACATTCTTTATAGGACGTGAATTTTCGTAACAAAGTTGAAAGTTATTCAGACGTAAGTATTTTCATGATGAAATGCCAAATAATACTGAACAAAAATTAAAATGACAGCTTGATACGACTCAGGCGTCATCTGTCACAAAAAGGTTATTGAAAAAGTAACTCTATTTCGATCACACCTAATTAGAAAACTAACCGCGCTATAACCAACTATGCCATTTATTTGAAAACTCTAATTTATATGTCATTTGAATTATATCACTTTATATTTTTTTCGACTAACTATTTACGTAGCAAGTTTTATTTAAATTCCTACTCAGGATTTCTCTTACAAAATCCAATCATCCGACATACAAATATATGTATATTCAAAATTTATCATTACTTTGATAGGTGTATCTTCTATATCTAACCCTTTAGTATAACGTATTACGAAGAACTATTTATTTAATATTTTAATCAAGCAATAACTGACAACAAGTTCGTTATGAACAAATCGTGCCGTCGCTAAAGAATTTCAGCTACGTCTTATCGAAAACAATTAATCATTTTCGTGAACATTTGGCTTCTTGAAAATCTTTTTGAAGTTTCCAACAATAATTTGCTGGCATTCTTGCACATCTTGATGAAACGTCTTTCAAAGCACCCAAATTTGTTGGAAAGAAATCATAGATAGTCCAGCAAAGTATATTTTTTCCATATACTGTATATATATATTACTCTACAAAGCTTTAAATGACATCATACGTTTATTTATTAAGTCTTTGTAAGTCTTTGTAATATTCCGGTTTATGGTTTTCAAAAAAAATTGTGGACATGTTCACAATACATTTCCCGGCGAGTGTTTCCTGAGCGTTCAGGTTTTCTTTAAAGCTCTTATCCTCTTATCAGTTGCCATATTTGTGTACCTATAAATACGCCGTTCTTAATTTTTACTTCGCTGAGTTTGGCGAGTTTCACTTCCAGATATTTGATATAAATCCACTGCCTTCTCAAAGCAAAGTTTTTACAAAATTTTGTGTCAGTGCAAAGCTGTGATATGTTGGATGGCTCTGTTGGCCGAAGACAGGTTTAGATATTGGGTAGTGTGTTAGTACTTGTTTGCAATACCTTTTGTTTGAGTCTAACGAAAATAACAATCACTTAGATGATCCTTTGGTTCGGTCCAAAACATTGGTATAACAAAAGACATACAAATTGAAAGGTGAATTTTGTCCATTTCATCTCCTTTAAAGTAATCCCCTTCCACTGCAATACACTTATGCCAAGGATTTTTCAAATACTGAAGAATATTTTGACGTGAAATTTAGCATTTATCTTATATAAGGAAAAAATAATATTTTTACCAGTTTTGTCCACTTTTTGTATTACGACGTATCCTTGCCAGAAATAGAGGCTCTTTGAATCACATTAAGAAATCTCACAGATTGGCCAATATATGAGATATATAGTCAAGCGAATGTTTGAAAATCCGAATATTAGGTATATGGAGGCCAGGGGGAGTATTGTCCTAATTTCATCCAAATTAGATGTGAGGATATACTGTTATTAGATATATATTTTTTCTAAATTTCATTACGATTCCTAACATATTGACCAATAGATGCAGTATAAAGCCAACCAGCAGTTCGAAAATATTTATGTGAGGTACAAGAACATGCTGTATTCAGAAAAATATTCGCACAAAATCTTAAAACTAGATCTCTCACACTTAGCAATATGTTCGGTAAAATGTCTGCCATATGTACTATTTTCCACATATTTGGTGTGTAGGTCTATGAAAAGTTATAGTCCAATTTCGATAAGTTTTTGAGCGTTATATAAAATTCATGAGAGAACTATTTGGGAAAAGTGAAAATCTGATAATTTATGTTCGATTTGTATAAAATCATGTGGAATTAAAAAGTTTATTATATGAGGAGTAGGAGTCACAATTTATAATAGGAATAAGTGGATATGCTCACAACCAATTTTGGTTGAAATTGGTCAAGTAGTTTCTGCTGTATAGTGATGTATGTTCAAAGCTCGAATGTATTGATACATGTAAATATGTATGTACAAGTATGAGAAATATTAATACGGTTTAATCTCAGTTGCCCAGGAAATTTATTAAACACGCGCAAAGCATTGTTCGAAAACAAAGAAAGTCAGCAGTTAAAAATTAAATTAAACGCTTCTTTCTTTTGTAAATTGTAGTAAAATTCATTACACGCCAAAGCCAGGTATATAAACACACGAATTAATTTGCTTCAGGGCAGTTTTTAAAACATGGATATTTACCTATAAATGAGACCCTTTAATGAATTTTAATTTAAAATCACAAAAGCAGCGCATTGTGGGAGAGAGACGAATGAAAATGCAATGAAATATGAGACAAAGAAAGGGGACAAACAAAATGCGAGTTGACCAAATACATTTGTGTAGCTTTTAAATGTTGTGTTTTCATTTTTAATGAATTGTATAATTAAAGTTTTGCATGAAAAGCGAAAAGCAATTAAACATTAACATTTTAAGCATTTAAACAAACAGCCAAAGTGTCAACGTGCTGCTGACAGTTGGGGTATTGTACCGTAAACGCAGGCAACAACCGTGCAACAAAAGGCCTCCCTTTGACTCATTAAATGTGTCTTAACAAACACAGCACAAACACACAAGCAATTGCACACACACACATTCAAGCACATTTGCCGCACATTAAACTGTAATAAGCAAATAAACAATAATTTACACATACAGATATATGAACAACATTAACGCTGGCGTACTACGCATACATATACATTTATGTTAATGCGACTGCGTCTGTGTCTCTACACACATACACGTGCATTCGCACAAAGCGTAATTGCCTATGAGTATTTGCGAATGTTAATTTTTAAATGGCTAAGATAAATAATCGTAAATCTGCTGAATGTAAGCTGAATAAGCGCTGAACACATTTTTTCGCTATTAATTTTACGCATTCAACTTTTGCTGCAATGTATGCTCTTGTATACATAAGTATTTTAAATACTTAATTGAATATTAAATTTTTTGAATAAATTGACGCAGGCATAATAAATCATTAATTGTGCGAAAATGTTCACATGTGCGTTATGTAATATTAAAAGCTCGATTTAAATGGAAATCGGCAATCCGGTGCGGAGTACTGTGGTCAGAGCGCGTCCTTTATTTGGTAAAAAATTGGCCATTGGTGATGTTTAACATACGTCTTCCGAATTATAGTCGACAAAAAAAGGGTGCCACCTTAAAAATTGAGAAAAAAAGCTGCTGAGACATTTAGACACTTTTTCTTTATTGTTCATATTTCGGAGACTGAGGTTGCAACACTTTGGATGTCAGACTTTGAGCCATAGGGACGAATTGGCTGTAATAAAAAAATATTGTAGGCTAGATTATACTGGCCGGTTGTCACGCCATATACTACTGTGCCCAAAAAATAAGGTGACATTGCATTTGTTTTGAAAATTCTTTATTTATTCTTCCAAATCAATTTCATCCCCTTAAAGTAATCCCCTCCCGATTCAATGCACTTATGCCAACGGATTTTCCAATCTTCGAAACACTGGTTGTAGTCACTTTCCGGGATGGCCTTCAGTTCCGTCTTCGCTGCGGTTTGAATCTCCTCTATCGTATAAAAACGGTATCACCGGAGCGGTCTTTTGAGCTTGGTGAACAGCCAGAAGTCGCACGGCGCCAGATCAGGTGAATACGGTGGTTGCGGAACGATATGGGTTGAGTTTTTGGCGAAATGATCACGAATTACGAGGGCAGTATGGGATGGTGTATTATCGTGGTGTAAAAACCAAGAATCTTTCCACAATTCCGGCCTTTTTAGGCGGATAGCGTTACGCAAACGACGCATAACATTCAAATAATATTTCTTGTTGACTGTTTGACCGATAGGAAGGAATTCGTAATGCACAACATCACGATAGTCGAAGAAACCAGTCAACATGACCTTAATTTTTGAGCGACTTTGGCGCGATTTTTGTGGTCTCGACTCTCTTATGGCGCGATATTCGCGCGATTGATCGTTTTTTTCGGGGTTGTAAGCATAGATCCAAGTCTTATCACCAGTTATAATGCATTTAATGACACCCTGGTAGTCGGACAGCATCGTTTCACACACTTCAACGCGATGCCTTTTTTCCAAAAAATTCAATGTTTTCGGTACCAGTCGAGATTTGACGCGCTTGAGGCCCAAAACATCCTTCAAAATGGTATTGGCTGAGCCTTTCGATATGCCAACTTCATCAGCAAGGTCTCTAATTGTTAATCGACGGTTTTTCAACACCAAATCTTTGATTTGTTGAACGTGAGCTTCATCGGTTGAGGTTGATGGTCGCCCTGGACGCTCTTCGGCTTCGTCACGTTCACGGCCGGCTTGAAACTCACTATACCACTTGTAAACATTTTTTGTAGACATAGCTTCATCACCAAAGGCTTTCTGCACCATCTTCAATGTATCCGCAGCAGAAAATTGATTCCGTAAACTGAACAAGGAAGCAACTCAAATGGGTCTGGCAGTGAACGAGGGCAAGACGAAATATCTCCTGTCATCAAACAAACAGTCGTCGCACTCGCGACTTGGCTCCCACGTCACTGTTGACAGTCATAACTTTGAAGTTGTAGATAATTTCGTCTATTTAGGAACCAGCATTAACACCACAAACAATGTCAGCTTGGAAATCCAACGCAGGATTACTCTCGCCAACAGGTGCTACTTCGGACGGAGTAGGCAACTGAAAAGTAAAGTCCTCTCTCGACGAACAAAAACCAAACTCTATAAGTCGCTCATAATTCCCGTCCTGCTATATGGTGCAGAGGCTTGGACGATGACAACAACCGATGAGCCGACGTTACGAGTTTTTGAGAGAAAGGTTCTGCGAAAGATTTATGGTCCTTTGCGCATTGGCCACGGCGAATATCGCATTCGATGGAACAATGAGCTGTACGAGATACACGACGACATTGACATAGTTCAGCGAATTAAAAGACAGCGGCTACGCTGGCTAGGTCTTGTTGTCCGGATGGATGAAAACACTCCAGCTCTGAAAGTATTCGGCGCAGTACCCGCCGCGGGAAGCAGAGGAAGAGGAAGACCTCCACTCCGTTGGAAGGACCAAGTGGAGAAGGACCTGGCTTCGCTTGGAATATCCAATTGGCGCCAAGTAGCGAAGAGAAGAAACGACTGGCGCGCTGTTGTTGACTCGGCCATAATCGCGTAAGCGGTATCTACGCCAGTAAAGAAGAAGAAGAAACAAAATTTAATGCAAATTCTTTGCTCAACAAATTTCGACATCGCAAAAAACGACAAACTCACTTTTAGCAGCTCACAAAACGACACGTATCTCAAACATTAATGAATATTTTGACATGAAATTTGATATAAATGTGACTGACAGTACTACCAACCCAAAACAAAAAATAATTCTCCAATTCCTTCGACGCGCGCAGTAGTACAGATCTACCCAAGATTTCGCTTAATTTGAGCTCAAGTATTCATCATACCGAATGCCAAAGCTTATGCGGACTTTAAGAACGACTTCATAACTGATATTGATACTTCACCTACTCTAACTAACTAAGACTGGCAGAAGAACAGAAGCACAAAATATGTTAAAGTATCTCTCTCATACCTACTTCTTCACTTTTTGCATGTATTGTTGTTACTTATGCTCATCCGAGAACGAGAAACTGCTGGAAAATTTTACAGCAAGGCATCAAGTCAACAATGAAGCATCTCTTGTGCAATTGTCCCGCATTGGCACTGCGCTGTAAGCATCTAGGGTTCCCACGGTATGATACTGTAGAGGAGGTCTTGAAAGTGAGGGCACAGAGTCTGTTAAAGTTCGCGCTAAGCGCAAGCATCCTAAAGGATGACTACTCCTCATGGATCTAGTAACTGAGCTTCATCTGGTATTAGAAAGGACCACAACTGGTCTAGGAGTGGCTCACCGGCCTACCAGATTAACCTAACTCAACATATGCTCATCCGGCTCGCATGTGATTCCAGCAGTTTGTAATCTGTGACCAGGTCAAAAACCGTCATGCAGTTCTTTAGAGACCGTATGTGTAGAAAACAGGCGTGTTTTTCTTCGTGGTTGTTGCACATGATCTTGACTATTCGGCATGTGCTTAAGCCGTTCCATCTCGCTCTGATCACTCTGTTTTTAATAATTTCCGTAATTCCTGTACTGGTTTCGTTTTTCGAAATTCTTTTGTGGCCTGGAACACAGTATATATGCAATCGCTATATCTACTACCTTCCAGATACTAAGAACATTCTCTTCTTCTGAGCCCTAATTGCCTTATTTTATTAGCACTCCTGACCGCTAAGACCTCCAGCAGGAACTAACTGTATTATTCAGGAAACTTGAAGGGTCGCCTGAGACCCACCTCCGAGCAATAGATTTCAGATTCCGCCCAAGTAGCATCCACTCTCTTTTAATAAGATTTGAAACCTTAACCTTGTAAAGGTTGAGTGAATGTGGTCTATTTCGAAACATTCCACTGTAATATTGCTTGATGGCAGATTGAGTAATCTATGTATCTTGTACAGCCGTTTGATCAGTTCACAGCCTTCCCTTTATGCAGAGTACAGCGAGTCGCTGTATCTGCTCCAACCACATCAATGCATCGTAAAGCAATATTGGCTTGCCTACCGCTATATAACACCCCTTGTCCTCAAGAGCACCACTGGTCTTTTTTACTCGTTTCTTAACATTAAGTTTCCACATCAGTTTGAGGAATAGCTGACTCAAAATTTTTAATATGATCGAATTACAATCTCGATACCTGAAGGTCATTAAATCTATATATAAAAGTTCTCGATATCATAAAGAACTTGTGCTTTAAATGAAGTTAGTCTCGAAGCTTAACCCAACCTAGGTCTCGTCTATTTTATATGGTAATTAAAGAAATTACTTTTCATTCGGTGCTCTAACCGCTGCGTTATATCTGATGAAATGCCATAATGTACTATAAACGATTCTTAATCGATAAAATATTATAGCCAAAAAACTAGAGCTATTTATACGATTTTATAATTTGTATTCGATTTGTAAATATAACTGTACCTATAGGAGATATATGTAGATGCGTAAATATATATAGGACAAAGGATATATAGTACTTGATCTACAAATCCGATTTTTTTATAATTGAGCTCCGCTACTAAATCTATCTCTTCATTCCTCGAAAAGTACACACTGTGCGTAGCTGTTGTGGATATCTAAAGTATGTTAAGTAGGTATGTGGATTGCATATGTGTGCACCCCGCTTAGCCGCGAGCATATTTTATCGACATTTAAACCAATAATGCAAAGCTACCATAGTGCGAGGATTTCGGTGAAAATGCTGATAGGTTGCATGAAATTGTTAATTACCTCGGGAAATTTAATAATGAAATGTTTGCTATCATATTTATACATATATACGAGGTGTGTTCAAAAAGTATCGCGAATTGTAACTGACAGTTTTCTTCGATTGCAGGGGCGTGGTGCATCATGAGTTTTTGTCACAGGGAAGAACGGTCAATAAGGAATATTATCTGCAAGTTATGCGTAATTTGCGCGAAGCAATCCCCAGAAACGCCCGGATTTGTGGAAGAACAAAAATTGGCTTTTGCACCACGATAACGCCCCTGCTCACACACCTCGTTGCTTGCGCGCGACTTTTTGGCCAAAAACAACACACTAATGATGCCGCAGTCACCGTATTCCCCAGATCTGGCCCCCTGTGACTTTTTCTTGTTCCCTAAACTGAAGAGGCCCATGAAAGGACGACGTTACGCTTCTCTTGACGAGGTAAGGACGGCAACGAAGGAGGAGCTGAAGAAGATAAAAAAACTGATTTTTTGAAGTGCTTCGAAGATTGGAAAAACCGTTGGCACAAGTGTATAATATCTCGTGGGGATTACTTTGAAGGGGACAAAATAGATATTTATGAATAAATAAATAATTTTTGAAAAAAACACAAAATTCGCGATACTTTTTGAACACACCTCGTAGATGGGCATGTGCCCATTATGTATTACGAATTTTACTATGTATTTTGAATTCTTTATAAAAGTTTAAACGTAAAAAACTTTTTTTAAATTAGATTTAAAAATATAACCCGCCAAAGGAAAACGTGTTGCTAGTTCACTTTAGCCACTTTGTTTGATATAAGCAACCTTCAAGTCGTTTTAAGATTATTGGTTCCAAAATCAATAAATTCTTTTGAAAAACAGCATCCGAGTACCAGGTTGTATGAAACGTATTATTACTAGCGATGAGTCTTGGGTCTACCCATACGACTCGGAGACCGATGACCAAACGACCGAATATCGTGGCAAACCAAGTTAAAGTAGATCAAAAAACAAGGTAATGCTGAGAATGTGGTACATTCCGAATTCCTACCGACGTCGCCTACTTCATAGATTCTTCGTGAGTGTTTTTGGAAACTGACTTTAATGACGGTTTGGAGGGTTGAATAAACCGTGAACAAGTGTATTGAACTGAGGTGGATTACTTTGGGGGGCACGACGTAGATTGTCAAGAATAAATTAAGAATTTTTAAATTTTGAGTAAAGCCTTACAATGTTTTATTAATACAATATAAACATATTACATACGTTTCCTTACAAACTTAACATATTCCGTTCAGGTTATAATTTTTGCGTTCACAAAAGCTACTAAAAAGCAAAAATATAGTTAGAAATTCTGTAACGCCAGCGATATTTGAAATATACATTTATTTCTCCCGCTTTTTTCTCTTATGAAGCACGAACTGAGTTCTTGTTATATCGCGGCGCCATCTAACGGTTGTTAGTACGTTTCGCGGCTCTTGCATTTGTTATGCGTGACTTTGTTTGTGTGCAATGATTTCTTTTGCGCAAGTGTTTTTATTTCGTCTCGAAGCTTTTTTCTTCTCGAAAGCTTTCTTAGAATTTACTTTGAACTTACACAATTATACAAATGCTTTCTTAATGTTTGGCAATACAGCCAAAATAAATTGTTAGTATAGTTGGTTTGTTATGAATATTTAATTTAGTTGTAATAATTATAATAATGACAATAATAATAATAATAATAACAACAATAGTAATAATAATATTATTATTATATTATATGAATATCGTCACATAAAATGCAAAATAACGTGTCATCACTTTTCATATGTTTACAGGGGAAAGAAAAATGATATAATAGAAACCATTCAGATTCAAACAAAATTTAAATTTTGGTTATAAAATGGTTATATCTGACAGCGGAAGCTGAAATTTTTATGCTACATATACTATACTGTAATATTATATTGTGAATCGTAAGCAATTAAAAACTCAATTTCGATTTTTTTGATGATGCGTTTTTACATTTTAGGTGACGATACATTTTATTCTTTTTTTATCAAAATTGTATGTATCTCTATTCGTTACTCATTATTATTTTGGTGGTGAGAAAGCAATGCGATGAACGTTGAACATTTTCGCTATGGTACTCGTTGTAGATTGGTTTTACAAGTGAGACGTGTCGGATTATTGCCAGTCAAATGTCATCTATCTAAGACCAAGTTGTTAAAAAATAAAACTGATTACTTAAGTAATTATATTAATTTTGTCTAAAACTATTGAAGGTGAAAAAATTTCATACAACATACATTAATAATCTCTAAAAAATAGCCTGTATACTTGATATCGCTTATTGTCATTTATTGTCAAAAACTGGCTTCTATATCTTTGTGTAATCCACATGTGAGTATAAATGCATCAGTGAAACTTGGTACACTTTGAATATTGAAATCTGCTACTACATGTGTGACTAGTTGGACACTAACTGACGAATAAGAAAATTATAATTTCGCATCCTTTAAATTTTTGCTGACGTCATCAAATATCTTTTGAAATAATTAAAATCATAGGCTTCCAGTACTACTCAGAATATGATTACCGTCTAACCACCATAACATATCCAACAGCTGAAAAGTTTCTAAAAAGCTTACATATATTCTTTTCGTCAGCTCGACGAGCTCTTATAACTCGAAGTTTTTCATTGGTTGGTGGGTTATTAGTGTAAAGCTTGCACAGCCACATAACGCATAGGGGTTCAACGTTTCCTTCTAAGCAGCTGCTACAGATTCCAATATAAAATAATCCAATCTTTTTGCATGTAATTCCACAGGTCAGGGTCCTATAGGTCAGAGTCCTCCCGCAAACTGCAGTCACTATTGTTGAAAACAGCTAACCTTTTTTGAGTAGATATTCTGTTCTTGCTAAGCCATGTCTAGGCTAAAGTTATTTAAACACATCCTACGCATCTAACTTTTATCTCTTGAATTATTTTAACGAACATCCATTTAATTTGCATGGCCTCCTATTGCCAAGAGATAGTTTTACTTCTAACGTTTATTTATACTTTTCTATTTTCGGAAACACTAATATCATAACATACCGCTATATTTGTTTATGCTATAGGCACATTTATTAAATGTTTTAGGCTAAAGGGAGGCAGACTTCTCTTCTTTTTTAATAGGGATGTTACAAGTAGTCCTGTCAGACAACAATTGAGCGTCTAGTGGAAAAATTTGAAACTACAGGCACAGTAAAAAGTGTTCCCCTGCCAGTGAGATAAAAAAGTGCCCATAGTCTCGCCAATAATGGTGCCGCTAACGCATCAATTGAGGAAGATCAGTATCTCACACGTCGTTCTCGAGCATTGGGTATCTCGAAGACATCGGTGTGGAGAATTTTGCGAAAATATCTTGGTCTACATCCTTTCAAGATCGATTTGACGCAAGAACTGAAGCCGATTGACCACCAGAATCGTTGTATGTTTGTGAATTGGTTTATGGGCCGGCGACGTCAGTGGGCCGTACTTCTTTCTGATGATCAAGACCGGCACGTTACTGTGAATGACAATCGCTACCGCTCAATGATAGCCGAATATTTTTCGCCCGAATCGGATGATATGTACTTGGATAATATGTGGTTCGAACAGGACGGTGCCACACAGCGAATGTCGCAATCGATTTATTGAAAATTATGTTTGGTAAACGTGTTATCTCACGAAATGGCCCAGTCAATTTGCATTTTGACGCCTTTATTCAATTTCCGTGAGGCTACGTCAAGTCTGTTGTATATGAAAACAGGCCAATTACGATTGTTGACCTTCGTACCAATACCGAACGTGAAATTCTAGCAGTATTGGCCGATTTATGCTTGAAAGCCGTTGATTGTGTTCAGCGTCTGGACTTCTGCAAGCGTGGCGGTTTCGTACATAATGGAATCGAATGTATTTTCAGCGGAATAAAGAAGTTTATTGAATAGAAAACCAAACCGTTTTTGTTTTATTTAAACAAAACTTTTGTAGCAATTAATTGTATTAATATTTGAATTTTTCGTTGAAAATTTGTTGAGATTTAGATTTAATCAACAATCAATAAACTTTTCTTTGGAAAGATAACTATTTGGCTTTGTACTTCAATTATTATTCGGTCAACTGTTGTATTCGTTCATAGTTTGGCTTCAAGAGTCAAGGGCATTATTATCTATTTGAATCACATCTTCTTCGACGCGGGAAGCAAAAGACAGTTTCATCACTCTACTTAATATTTGTAATGGTTGAGAAGAATGTATAATATGTTGCAGATGGTTGAGAAGAATGTATAATATGAAGCAGACTTACTAAGAAACCGGCACAAAATGATACAGTTTACTAAATCATACAATTGACCAGAAAGTATTGTGGCTTTGTATCCTCTGCAACTGTGATTTGCTATATAACGTCTGCAGTTAATAATCAGATAGTTGGCTAATACCACACCCATTCAATTAAGAACAGAACACAATGATTAAAGTACTCTATATATTGGTACATAAATTGTGGCATATATGGTATAACAAAACATGAACATGAAAATACTTAATATTGTGTTGTATGTAGAAATCATATAGAGACAACAGTTTAAGTATCTACTATATTTATAATGCTCGTACGGGTATTTGTATGTATTTATATATGTACATTTTATTTGCGCTTAAGTATATCAAGTGTAGCATATTGACCACACTGTGTGGCAAACTGTCATTTCAAATACATTTGTTCAAAGCATATACTTGTATGACTATCAAGTGTCAATATATATATATGGAATATGGTATTGTATGTATATTAGGGTGTCCGTTATTTACTAAATTGATCACAAATACATTATTTTTAAAGTTAAACGCAGTTAAAGTTGAACAGCAAATGACCCGAGTATTCATAAAAAAGTAATTTACCATATACGTTCAGTGTTGCTCATACGGCATGGTGTACCATATGAATACAGTAGATTTGGTGCATGACTTTTATTGCGTAAAATTGTTTAAGGGGTGTTTGTATGACAAAAAGTGTTTATGTAGAGTGGAAAATTTTGTGTTTGAGCATAACTTTTTTAAAGTTGTAGATTTATTCGTTTTGTTGAAAAAAAAATGGTGGCAAAATATCAAAAAATTCCACATAATATATATAGCAAAAGTAACATGACTTTAAACTCAAAAAATATAACTTCAGTTGTTATTTGTAAGAAAAAAAACAATCAACTTAGGTAATTACGGGCACCCTAATGTATATATAACGCTTAGAGCATGCTTATTTGTACTCTACTGTCAACTAAAGTGACTTGATAATTACGCACACTAGCCGCCAAGCTTAAATATTATATACATCTGTAGTTAATACCAATATAATGGAATTGAAAGCAGCAGCTTGACATATTTATATAGAGCTGTCATTTGCTTCAGGGTATTTGTTCTTTTAAGTTTGTTGGTGTGCATGTTCTCAGAAGAATTGTCTCAAAAGTCAAATATTAGTGGGATATTTGTGCTGGCTATCATTATTTTATGTTTATTTGGACATATTTGGTTTAGTGCTGTTGTCTTTGCTTATTCCTAGATGACTTGACAGCTCAGGGATTTATTCAGCGTCAAATTGTATGAATTAAAATTGATTTATTTAAATAAAAATCTCTGAAAATGAATAGTTTTCAAAGTTAAAATGGACATTCAACATCTGGCAACATGCAATTACAATTTAATGAATTTGTGTGATAGAAATGTTATGTCGTAGAGACCAGAAAAATGTTAAATTATTTGTTTTCACGAAGATCTGTGCGACTTTCTCCCTTTAGGAAAAAAACTAGTTCAAGTTTCGGAAGTCGGCAATATTAAGATTAGTATGGATCTTAGGCTTAATTTATATTTTAGTGTTAATGCGAGGGGCTTAAGAGATAAATGTGTTCTTGACTTTGACTGAAGATTGTTTAATTTTTCTCCAATAATAAAATTGGTTTACCAATCTTCTTCTCCTTTATTGGCGTAGACACCGCTGTTGTCGCCCAGTAAAACAACAACGTGCCAGTTGTTTCTTCTCTTCGATATTTGGCACCTATTCGACATACTAAGTGCATACAAGTCCTTTTCAACCTGAAGGTCTTCCTCTGTTTCCACCTACGGGTACTGAACCCAAAACCTACAGAGCTGGAGTATTCTCTTCTATCCGGACAACATGACCTTGTACCGCTGAACTATGTCAATGTCGCCGTATATCTTCTACAGTTCATCATTTCATCGACTGTGGTACTCGCCGTTGCCAACGCGCGAAGGACCATACATCTTTTGCAAAACCTTTCTCTTGACTACTCATAAGGCCGTCGATCACAAGGTCTACTCATCATTATTATTTGTTCGTCGAGTGTTTTTGAATTGCCTACTCAGTCCAAAGTAGCACATGTTGGCAAGAGTTATTCTGCGTTGGATTTCAAGCCAGATGTTGTATAGAGTAAATTATCCACGACTTAAAAATTATGACTGTCAACAGTGACATTCTAGCCAAGCCGCGAATGCGACGACTGTTTGTTGGATGACAGGATATGTTTCGTCAGACCCATTTGCTTTGCTTCCTTGTCCAGTCTGGAGAAAGAAGGATTAACGCCGTGGTTGTTGAGACCAATGTTATCGATATCATTGGCAATCGCCAGCAGCTGTACACTCTTATAAAATATTGTACTTGCTCGATTAAGCTCTGCAGCTCGAACTATTTTCTCCTGGAGTAGATTGAAGAAGCCGCACGAAAGGGAGTCGCCTTGTCTGAAACCTCGTTTGGTGTTGAACGGCTTGGAGAGGTCCTTTTCGATGCTAACGAAGCTTTTGGTATTGCTAAACGTCGGTTTGAACAACCGTATTAGTTTTGCGGCATGGAAGCAGTTTATTTTTTTTGCTGTCAGAGAAGGCATTAAAAGAGGCGGTGTGTGCAGATCATCCTATCACAGGTCTTTTCCAAAAATTGACGCGTAGTGAAAATCTGGTTTTCCAGGTCTAAAGCCATACTGATAAGGTCCAAACAGCTTGTGAACGATGGGCTTCAGCCTTTTACACATCGCGCTCGATAACGCTTCATATGCAATGTTGAGGAGGCTTATTCCACGGTAGTGAGCGCATATTGTGGTGTCCCTCTTTTTGAGGATTGAGTAGAGCACACTTACCTTCTAATCGTTGGTTTATTCCACCGAATATTGCAAGGAAGCCGATGCATGCTCCTTATCAGTACTTCGCCGTCGTGGTTGAATGGGCCAAGCCCTCGGCACCCGCCGCTTTGTTGTTCTTCAGACGGATAAATGTTATTCGAACAACCTCATGGTTGGGCAATGGGTTCGCCTTCTCTTGACGTTATGCTTTCAGTGTCCTTCAGTAGGCTGGAGAAGTGTTCTCTCTATAATTTTAGTATGCTCTGAGCATCCACTACCAGATCATCTCTAGTAGGTTCTACAAGAGTATGTTCCGATCTATATTAGGTTCATAATTGTCAGGCCAATTTATAGTTGAAAGCTCACTATTCAACTTTTTAAAGTTAGTTAAACCATGTACAAAAGCTATGAGTTTGATGATTACTATCCAGTACATTGTCTGTGATTTCAGCAGTTATTTCCAAATCAGAATGACACGAGTCCTCAGATAAAAGAAGAGAATTTCCGTGAATATCGTATACTAAATTTAATCATTTACCAAATTTATTTCGAGTTCAGACCCAACTCCGACATTTTTTCCAAAAAATCGTTAAAGTACGACCGATTGATTGTCGGTACAATATAGTCACCCAAAGCTTTCCATGAGGCACATGGTAAATTAAAATCATCCAAAACGATTATTGAATTTGAATTATTTGCAATTGAAATGGCTCTATCGATTAAAGAAACATGTTCATATATACGGATAAGGTTTTAAAAGCCAAATGTGCTCTTGATTTTGGTAAACGATGATTTAATTTTTTTCTTTCTTTGAGAGAGAGACCTATATTAAATTATGTGTTTTGAATCTATTTCGATAGATTCGAGTTCATATTTTTTTTTTTACTTTTTGTTTGAGGACATAGTCGTAGGAAAGTGCATGAACTACCATTATTAGTAAGACTTGGTAGAGTTCATTACAAGCATTTTTGTAAAACAATAAGCAAAGTGATAAATTTATCGAAATTAATGGTACAAAAACCTCTCGATATTCGTTCACTACTGGCTGGCATGGGCTCACATTCACCGAGCTGTAGCAAACGTACTTGTTTTGTGGGCTTGCTTTGTTGTTAGTTCAGTAAAACTATAGTTTGTGGTTGAAGGTAATCGTAGAGGTTGTTATTATAATTAAAAGCACCACTTTTAAAAATACACGTAAAAGGACTATAACAGTTCAAGCGCCTAAATAATTTAATATAATATTTTTCTTTCTGTCAAATTGTGTTATAAAAGACCGAAATTGGTGTAAGAGTTTGGAATGGTTGAAAGGACGACTAAAATTTGTTTGAAAAATTGCCTCACACACTGCTGGAGTTCTCAATAATTCCAATTAAGTTTCTATAAGCGTTGAAAAAAGTGGTTTAATTCTCCATTTATTATCTGTAATATTTAGTTTTACACTGCGAAGACAATATATTTCCCATTAACTTGTGAGATATATATATATATTCAACTAATATTTGGCGTAGGTATTCTAACTAAAGCTCTCTCTGTTATTTAATAATTATAGATACAATATACTTTTGTACAAGTTTGTGTAATAAATATTTGTATAATATTTTGCTGACAGTTTCCGATGAAGCGTAAGTCTATAGGTTTGTGCTTCGTACTAATTTTCACTTATTTTAAATTTTTACTCACGTCAGTCCTTTCCTTGTTATTTGTCAATTACTCTATTGATTGCCATTATTTTTTAACAAAATGTGATGAATTGAGCTCCGCTCATAAAATTTTTTTTCACACTTCGTAAATTGCCTGCAAAGAAATCATAAAAATTGATTGCATTTAATCTACGTGCACCACCGCGTATGAGCAACGTTAATTCAGCCTTTGCACTGCCCTTATGAAGCGTTTTCCTTTTTAATAAACTTGAAAGGGCAGGAAATGAAATTTTCCATCCACCTGCGTAACTTTTTCTAAAACAATTACCTGCTGAGCGCTTCATTTTTAATCTGATAAAAATGCCTTTCATTACGCAGCTTATCAATGGCAGCAATAAAAGCCGCAACAAAAACAGCAAGCACTAGCCAAGTTAAAAAGTATGAACGTGCAACAAAAAGAAAACGCTAGAAAGTTGTAAAATAAAATAAACTACCATAAAGATGTAAAGAAAAATTTTTAAAAAAACGTAGCACGCAGGCGATAGAAAGAATGGCAGCAATTCAGAATTGTCTTCACACCTTATTGCACTGCTGCACGCCGCCCCACCCACATTTAACCCATGATCAACCACAACCGGCAAGCGGGCTATAGCAAAATTTATCGCTAGAAGTAAGTAAAAAAGCAAAAACAAAAAAGAAAAGTATAACAATAATAACAATAAAAGTAAAACAGCAAAACCCAAAGGACTGACTTTCTTATTTAACGTTGCTACTTAATTTCAGGCTCCATTTTATACGCGAAGATGGCACCCACTTTTCACTATCGTCTTCGACCATTATTGCCAGAATTACTTTTCCGTTCCGGTCCAACAATAGCGATCAAACAACAAAAACAACGGTAATGAGAACAGAGTAATAATGAAAGGAATAAAGAACGATACCAACGTAAGCGAAATCGCTGCCATCTGCAAAAGACAATAGAAGGCGAAGTAGGTGAAGTAGGCGAAGCACATGTAACGTGCAACGCGAACAGCCGCTACTCGGTTAGTATTTAAGCAGGCCGACAAAGTGGGCAGACAGCTGCTGGCAAAATGAAGCAGCACCAACAAATGTAATGAGTTTTCTTTGCATTTTCCGGCTGCAATTGTATCGTAAAATTATTCGTTCGTTGGAGCATCATGCCCCAGTCGTTTGACTTGCCTGCCCCGGAGCATTCGACACACACTTAGCAACAAACGTTTCTACTTATAATATTTTATTGAAAATTTTTCTGGAAAATATGGAAAAAGTCGGAAAAATATATTAAAAGGAAGCACATCTAACGAAAGGCAACTAAACGAGACAAAATAAAAGTAAAAGTTGGGCATCTTAAAATCTCCAATGAAGTAAACTGCGTGGTGTGAGCAGATGTTGCTGCAAAGAAGCAAATATATATAGATATGTTTGGTATATGTTTGTGAAGTGCGGTGCAGTACTGCATGTACTGCGAAAATGGACTCATTTATTGATAATATGAATGTATGAGGAAACGAAGACAGTGGTGAAAAAAGCAGGCACACATGGAATTACTGAATTTTCGTTATTTGGTGTTATATTATATATTTTTAGAAATATTTTTCTTAGGTGCTCCATTCCATTGATTGCATATTATTCTTGGGCAGCGATTTAGATCATAGAGTTTGAGTAACAAAGCTAATTTATAAACTTTCAAGAAAATTTTTAAGACGATTTTTTTCAATAATGAAGGTAGTTAAAGGTGGTAGTTTTATTAAATAAATTATGTGACTTAGAATTAGCTCAATATTGGTTGGAATTATCATATAGCCAACTTACACAATATTTCCAAGATTTGATTACTTCGATGAAAACCAATAAAAAGTTGGTACAGATAATTTTAAGTGGTTTTAGGATTGGACAACATTCTCTATCATTGTCAAACACTTTGGCACGATTTTCGAAAAATTTTATTTAATGCGGTTTACAAAACATCGACTACATTAACTTCCTCTTTTGAGTTAACTTGCTCTTTTAAGTTTAAAAATTGTTGTTTATAAAACACACTTACTATCTTGGTGGGATCAATTCCAACAAAGACTCATCAACTATATTGTTGTATACCATTTGGAATTCGTTGATCGAAGTCTAAGGCAGCTGTAGTTATAGTTATAGTTGTATACCTTTAAATTTTCTTATTTTATTAAATTTTTTTTTTGTAAATTTTTAAAATATGTAGGATCGAAATATTTTTATTTACAACAAGAAGATACTTAATGCTCTTCATGATAAACAACTAAGGTATTACATGGATTTTGTGGTTTAGAAAAAAAATAATTACTGATTTATTTAATAATATAACATCTCTGGAATATTGTTCTGACTTCTCATGTTATATAGTCACATAAAGTTTTACATAGGACTTTAAAATATAATTTATAATAACCAAGGAGTTTTTGGTCTATTACAATTATTTAAAAAGCATCAACGTCAAAAATTTTAAACCAAATTTTGAAAAAACTTCTGAAAAAATATAATTTTCATTTGTTTTTTTTTTCCTTCGTCCAATATCTAGTTCATTGTCTTAACTACAGCACATTTTTTTCGCTGTTTATCTGACAATCCTTGAGAAAATTGTGCTGCCAATGCCGAGGTATCTTTTTCCGTAACACTGCCGGAAATGACGCCATAATGGCCGAGTTTTGAGTATTTTACTTTGAAAATCTTGCCAAATCTTTATAAAAAATGTATCTTTGGTATAATAAGAACTTTGAATAAAATATATCTTTTTTAATATAAAAAATAAAATAATTGAAAATATGCCGTGTTTTACTAGATGAAATCCATGTAACACCTCTACTTGGGGATGTGACATGGCGATCTCACTTTGTCGCTTTGGTATAGTTTGGTATGTATTATAGAACAGATTTGGTATGATCTTCACGAAATTTCTAACGGGACAATAAGCGTTCAAGAAAAATTTATTTTTTTTGTGGAACTAATACTATATAGGAATTTTTGCATATGGATAATATTTATAGTAAAACTAGCCGCGCGTTGCTGTGGTATACATTTTATCCTATTATTCATATAATAAACTATTTAACGCAGTAAAATTTTATTTACGAATAAATGCGAAAACCGTTTTGTGGGTATAGGAATCCAAAGGATTGTACTTGAGATTTAAATTTGAATATGTTCACACAAATTAATTTCATTGGAAAAAATAACGAATTTAAGAATGCTTTCTCAATGTCTGCTTACTAGCCTTTCTGTCCAATTAATAGAGTTGTCCACTTAATAGATTGTACTTAATGAACATTAAAAATGTGTATGGTTAATGTAGGTGTTCGCTTGATACTTAATAGAGCTTTCACTATATTCTTTATAATTGAATTGTTTTTACTATCCTATCTTCTAAGTTGGTTCGAACTTGACATAGTGTGGTAAATTTTACTAAAATTGGTTCAGTAGTTTCGGAGTCCATCTCGGACAAACAACGTGACACATACTTTTTATACATAAATATATAAAAAATATATTCTATATTATATATAAAGATAAAGAAAATATCAAATTGGAAACTTTAGCAGTTTCCCAAGCTCAAAAAGATATATAGTAGCAGGTACTTTAAATTTAAGAATGTGGTAGTAGTTGGCCTCATGAATGATAGCAAACCGAAACCAAGACTTGTTACTTGTGTTCTGTTCGTTTTAGTAAAGTTTCGATTGTTTTTGTAGTGATCAAAAACTATCTGTTTTAGTTTTTGGAGGATTATAAAATATTCATAATTCGAATTGTACCTTTATATCTGCAGTTACTTTTGCTTCTTATGAAGTTGAACTATACCCTAAAGACTTTTGCTTAAAACCGACCTAAAATATAAGAAAAGGAAGGAACCGATTATGAATTTTCAGACAGAAGGCCTCGAGTTCTGATTATGTTACTTTGCAATTATAAATGTCTTATTAAAGGAAGGATACGCAGATGTCTCTTTCGGTAAAGAGCACGATTGTATCTCTTTGACAGGGGTAAAAACTCATATATTGTGGTATTTGAAAAGTAAATTAACTAACGTGAAATATTAGGTGTGTTAAAATTAATATTCTAACTATTAAATAAAAATATTTCAACTTTGTTAGTCAGTTGCTTGACGTTCTGATACAGTAGAGAGAACATATTTCAGAACGCATTGTGACGAACGAGGATAATAGAACATAACTCAATCGAGGACTAACTGCCAAAATCAACTAGGCAACGCAATTTTGTAGTTACCAGATGGTTCGACTGGCGAAGTTTTGTTAAAGATCCACTATAAAGCGCTGCCGGATTGTGCAGCAGAGACAGTTCTAGTTTTTGTTGTTTACAGTTAATTAAATTATTTATCTCGGCCAAGAAGTTTTATTTAATCGCATATACTTGTATTTTCGCGCTATTATTTTTTGCAAATTTCGACGTGTATTAACTTAGCCAAAGTATGTCGATGAAACTGTATCAATGAACAGTGCTTATCGATGGTATAATGAATTCAGTCGAGGCTGTACATCACTTCGAGACGAATTTTGTGAAGTTTGTCTATTTTTGGAAAAACTATAAAGTGATTTTTGGTAATACTTGCTTTTGTTCTCTAATTCCGAAATATATACTTATAACCAGCATTCCTAATCCTTTTTCCGGTAGATGCATGTATCTCTCTAATACCCATGCTAAATTCCACCTTGTAGTTTACTTTCCATTAGATTTCAATGGGAACTGAAAGCTTTTCGAATTCAGAAGCTTTCTCTCGCTTATGCTAACAATTCTAGAATTTGACTCGCATCTGTTATCGTTTGCTGCACTGTACATTTCTATTACGCTCTACATATAGCTGAATGATTATAAATATGAATGAAACTTTTTGCGGTGAACACCAGCGTCTTGATGTTGTTCCTGATACAGCAAATTTATCAAAGCTCTTTTTGCCAAAGTTCCGTTTTTTATGTGAATTTGTAAATTATATTCGCGATTGAGAAGGATATACATAAATCCAGAAAAAAAACGGTGGCTTAACTGTGCAGTGGTATGGCGGAAAGGAAAGAAAAATCGTATTAGAAAGCAATCAAGTGTCGCCGCCTCTGGCTGCTTGCAACCGGCACCAACGCGAAATACGCGTTTATTTATTGCAGGGTCGATGTTACAGTACGTCCTTATGAATGTAATTCATTTTCGTTTTAAATTAGTTGGTTTTTCGTTCATTACCTACAATAACAGCAGCAACAAAAACAAATATGATACATACGTACGACATATACGGCAGTGTATGTAGTGCTTTGTTTGGTGTGAATATATATATTTTTGTTTTTTGCTCGAATCGTATGTCACGGGCGACGTTCAGGCAATATAATGGTGTTAAAGGCCTTTGAAGTAAAATATTGGTTTTAATAATAAGTAAACTTCAAAGATGTCGAAAATAATAATTCACTTTGGCTTTTTAAATGGATGACGAAACAAATCGATTTCGAACAGTTTTTAACAACGCAGAGTGTTTTTCGATATAAGCGGATACAAAGAGAAGATTTGGATCATTTTCATTAGTCTTTAGTCATGCCACTAAACCATTTTCGACAATATTTGTTAATATCTGAGTTATCCATTACGCTATGAAAATAAGCGCAAGGTATTCAAATTGACAGTATATTGAATTTGGTCAAGTGGCTTGTGAGCTTAAGTCACATATTTTCGAGGCATAACAAAAAGCGGCAAAGGCAATATGGTCATCTAATCAAATCCATCATTGCTTTGTTTTGAGATACCTACTTTAATATAATTAGCTCGTAGGAACCCATACACTGATCCCATTATCGCAATTATTTCTACCTAAGTTGGTTCTAAAACATAGTTACAATCGAAAGAAGCGAGACACATTTGCAAACAAAAAAGAGAGAGGCCGAAATGTGTAAATAAGGAAAGTTGGACAAGCTGCCCGACAGAGGTAATGCTCGAAAATTCTACGAAAAATGTGTCGACTAACAGACGGTTTCAAGACCGGAGCATACTCTTGTAGAACCCAGAGTATATCTAGTAACTGCCCAGAGCATACTGAAATGATAGAGGGAACACTTCTCCAGGCTGCTGAATGACAGTGAAAGTATAACGCCAGGAGAAGGCGAACCCGATTCACCAATCGATGACGATGGAGTAGACGTTCCATTGCCCGACCATGAGAAAGTTCGAAAGCAATTATTGGTCTGAAGAACAATAAAGCGTCGAGGGACGATGGATCTCTGGCCGAGCTATTCAAATACGGCGGCGCAGAATTGATAAGGAGCATGCATTAACTTCTTTGTAGAATATAGTCGGACGAAAGCATGACCATCGATTGAAATTAAAGTGTGCTATGCCCAATCCACAAAAAAGGAGACCCCACAATCTGCGTCAACTACCTCAACATAGCGTATAAGGTTCAGTCGATCGTATTGTGTGAAAGATTAAAGCCCACCGACAACAAACTGATTACGTAGGTTGCTATATATATTTCTGGACTAGGCAACACTAAGTGTTGCCAGGTGCAATTTAACATTTCCATTGGAAAGTTTGACATTTTTTAGCATAACATCACTCAGAACGTTTTGTCATTTAATCGTGAATTGTTTTATTTACAGGGAATTAAAAAATTCATCTCGGTCAAAAAATGGAATTAACTCGTGAACATTTTTGTGCGATCATTTTTCACAACTTTCGACGTGGATTATCACGACAAGAGTGCATCGATGAACTAAAATCTTTGTATGGCTATGAAGCACCATAATATAGCACTGTGAAAAACTGGTACAACGAATTCAAGCGTGGCCGACGCTCGCTCAAAGACGAATTCCGTGAAGGTCGTCCAAAAACAGCCGTTGTGTCAGAAAACATCGATGCCGTACGTGAACTGATAATGCAAGACCGTCATGTAACATACCTTCAGATAGAAACATGCCTATGCATTTCTCCCACCAGCATATATTCGATATTGCATGAACACCTGGCCGTAAAAAAGGTTTGTTCTCGTTGGATCCCGCACAATTTGACAATCGCTCAAAAACAGGCTCTTGGCAATCGACCGTGTGGGTCTTCCAAGACGAACCAAATCCAACAAAAAAAAAAATAGAAAAAAAAAACCATTTTCGTTGATAAATATGCCTATTTTCATTATTAGGCCAGAAATATATATAGCAGCCCTCGTAGACCTTATCACGGTTATGGTCTGATTTTGAAGAAGACTCGTCAATAGAGGATCGACACCCCACCAGGATCGGTGAGACCTCTCCGAGCCGTTCGATAACAAACGAGGTTTCAGACAAGGCGTCTCCATATCGTGCGACTTTTTCAATCTGCTGCTGGAGAAAATAATTCGGTCTGCAGATCTGAATAGAGAAGGAACAATTTTCTAAAAGAGGGTACAACAGCTGGCGTACGTCGATATCATTGGCCATAATAACCGCACCGTTAGCTTTGCTTTCTTTATACTGGATAAGGAAGCGAAGAAATCGAAGACAAGAAAAAATATATCCTGTAACCCAACAAACAGTCGTTAAATTCCTGACTTGGCTTCTCCATCATTGTTGGTAGTCGTAATTTCGAAGTCGTGGATAATTTCGTCTATCTTGGAAGCATCATTAACACTAACAACAACATCAGTCTCGAAAAAGAACGCAGAAATTCTGTTGTCAACAAGTGCTTCTTCGGACTGTGTAGGTAATTAAGAAGTAAAGTTCTCTCTCGAAGAATATAGACAATATTCTTAAAGTCAGTCATCTGATCAGCCGGCTTTTGCCTATTGGCCATGGTAAATACCTCAATCGATGGAATGGTGAGTTGTACGAAATGTACGACGACAGTTACGCTGGCTAGGTTATGTCGTCCGAATGGGTGAAAACGGAGACTATTCAATGCAGTACCGGCCGCAGGAAGCATAGAAAGAGGAAGACCTCCACTCCGTAATAAAGACCAGGTAAAGAAGGAGATGGATACACTTGCAATCTCAAATTGGCGCTAATCAGCGAAAAGAAAAAACGACTGACGCGCTGTTGTAAAATCGGCTATAACCTCATTAGGAGTGTATACGCCAATAAAGGACTAGAAGAAGGTGGTTTTATTTCTTAAACAGGGTATATTAAGTTTGGAACATCCAGTAAGAAACGTGCGATACTTTATAAGATATATGTATATATCCTTCTCTCTCAAAGAAGTTGCTTATAAAGGGTGATTTTTTAAGAGCTTGATAACTTTTTAAAAAAAAAAAACGCATAAAATTTGCAAAATCTCATCGGTTCTTTATTTGAAACGTTAGATTGGTTCATGACATTTACTTTTTGAAGATAATTTCATTTAAATGTTGACCGCGGCTGCGTCTTAGGTGGTCCATTCGGAAAGTCCAATTTTGGGCAACTTTTTCGAGCATTTCGGCCGGAATAGCCCGAATTTCTTCGGAAATGTTGTCTTCCAAAGCTGGAATAGTTGCTGGCTTATTTCTGTAGACTTTAGACTTGACGTAGCCCCACAAAAAATAGTCTAAAGGCGTTAAATCGCATGATCTTGGTGGCCAACTTACGGGTCCATTTCTTGAGATGAATTGTTGTCCGAAGTTTTCCCTCAAAATGGCCATAGAATCGCGAGCTGTGTGGCATGTAGCGCCATCTTGTTGAAACCACATGTCAACCAAGTTCAGTTCTTCCATTTTTGGCAACAAAAAGTTTGTTAGCATCGAACGATAGCGATCGCCATTCACCGTAACGTTGCGTCCAACAGCATCTTTGAAAAATACGGTCCAATGATTCCACCAGCGTACAAACCACACCAAACAGTGCATTTTTCGGGATGCATGGGCAGTTCTTGAACGGCTTCTGGTTGCTCTTCACCCCAAATGCGGCAATTTTGCTTATTTACGTAGCCATTCAACCAGAAATGAGCCTCATCGCTCATCGGACACGGACGCGAAACACATTTCGAACCGAACACTGATTTTGGTAATAAAATTCAATGATTTGCAAGCGTTGCTCGTTAGTAAGTCTATTCATGATGAAATGTCAAAGCATACTGAGCATCTTTCTCTTTGACACCATGTCTGACATCCCACGTGATCTGTCAAATACTACTGCATGAAAATCCTAACCTCAAAAAAATCACCCGTTATGTCGGAACCGCCGTAATCAGACTACATAGGATATATGTAGCTGTCATACAAACTGAACGGTGGGTATTAAATGCTTGTATGGACAATTTTTAAATTTGAAAAGATATCTTTACGAAATTTTGCATGGGTTACTGTTAACAGCAGTAGGGCAATCCGCGAAGAATTTGTTCTGATCGGATTACTATAGCATATATGTACCATACAAATTGACAATCAAAATTCTTTTAAGAAATCGTTTTTATTTGTGAAGTGTATTATAACATCGGTGCAACCGAAGTTAACGTTTGCTCATGTTTGAGGTATCAACTTCTTGCCACACATAAAAAACTCTGTAAAAGTTAATTGACAGTTTAATATTTCTACTGTTATACTATATAATTTCAGCAAATGTAGAACTGTAATCAGTTTGCTGTATTATTTTATTTATTTTGTTATTCTTTTTTTCCTTCTGAGAAATAATATTATCTTCATTCTTCACATTGAAATTTTCAAATACATACAAATTATATATCAGCGTAGCAAAGGTAACGAATTTATGTGAACCCATCTCTAAATTAATATCAAGAAAACAAATGAAGCAAGATTTCGAGTGAGTGTGCGTTCGGTGGCAAATCTAATACAATGCAATAAAGTAGCCAATACAATAATGAATGACCAAACGAAAATGAATAAGCAAAGACAATGATACACATCTAAAGCTTAGGGGCAAGCAGTCTCCACACTCGCTGCTACACTGATGGGGACAATTTCGTAAAAAAATTATACTCCCTTCTCCCAAGTTGTGAGGAAAGCGCGGTTTCGTTGTCCTTCGTTGCGCTTCAATTCGCCCCAAATTCAATTTCGTTCGATTCATTTCGTTTTGGTTCAGAAATATTCGATTTTTCATTCACAATATTCATTCGAATTAAAATACTTTTTGCCTCAGCCATTCTCTCCCTCAACTGACTGTTTCGCTATTCTGCCGTCTTAGGGCACAATTTCTCAATATAAACGTAATAAATGCAAATGAGTTTTTGCTGTGTCTGTGTGTGTTTCCGATTTTATGGTTGATACACCGAAAATACTTTATTAGCAAGAAATGTCGAAACTCATTTAGAGTAACGGTGAAAATATAAAATGAAAAGTATGGAATATTTCTTTGGAATTTTTGTATGCCAGCAATTTTATTGCGGCGAATCAACTTGTCTTTAACCTTATGCAAAAATATTTTGCATATTTTATAAATTTAGAGTTTGGCTATTGTCATCTGAAGAATATGAAAGGATACGTTCGATTGTGATAAAAATATTATGATTACACAGATTGATGGCAATTTGTACGAATTTACATGTATGTATGTGGGCCCTTCGTATTTAATTTTACTGGAATTCATATTTTGTCATAAATTACCATTTGGACATTCCTAAATAAAACAAAATTCAAAATTCAGATTTGTTAAACAGAAAGTGAGCAGTTTGGTTGAAATGTTATTCAAGTTTCTTTTCTTATTTTTATTTTTATTTTTTATTATTTTTTTAAATAAATAAAAGTAATAAAGGACTAAATTCGGGTGTTACTGAACACTTCATACACTTGCAACTTACCTGGATTAAAGTTAAAGAAATATTTTTAGCTGTCACAAAAACTTTTTTCCAAAAATATTGTGAAATAATTAAATTCTTCGACGAAATCATGCATGGATTACAATCAAATTTGTATCTTATTAAATTATATTATAGCTTATAAACAATTTAGTTTTATAGCTTTATTTTATCTCCCATCATCGAAAATTATGTTCAAATCAGCCTGAAATAAGATAAATCTGGCGTAAATTATTCGAAGAGGCTAAAATGAATATATAGATATACTTGGGTTACATTAAGGTACAATAACCAATGACATGGAGCACAGTCAGCCGCATGTTCGAAACCCTGGTAATAGTTATGTAAAAATTACGTCCAATTGTATCTATTTTAGACACAAAGAAAAACTGTTATGGGTAAACCATGTTCTGTAACTTTCATTGAGATAACTCAAATATTGGCTGATATGTATATGCAGTACAAAATCACCTGGAAATTCGAAAATCTCAATACTAGGTATATGGGAACTGAGAGAAGTTTTGACCCGATTGAACCTTTTTTTTATTTACAGAAATACTATTGTCAAAAATGGTTTCTGTCTGAATTTCAATTGTATATTTCACACATTGACCGATATTTTCGGAATCCACATATTCGGTATCTAGGGGATGGAACAGTTTTGCTTGGGATTGAAAAATTTGTGGTCGTGAGATGGCATGCTTCAAAGTATTAATTCAATTCAATTATTAGTGGAAAGGTTTAGCCATTTTTATTAATTGCATCCTAATTTTTGTACTAGAAAGTGAAATAGTCAAGTGGAATTTACAAGCAGGAGTGATTATGGTCCGATTTCGCCCATTTTTACATTGTGATTTAGAATTATGAGAAAAATGACATGTACTAAGTTTAATCAAAATCGGTTGTTTGGGTCCCGAAGTATATTAATTGGTCCAATTTTGACACCGGCTCTCATAAACCCTCTCAGAGGTAAACCTTAATATCTTTGGCGTAATAAGTTATTGATTTATTTCGCTTTTAGTAATTTTAAACAGTACCGTTATATGAGCAATAAGCGGGGTTATGGAAAAGACTTTTGTAAATTTTTTAAAAACAACAACCTATGAGTGGTATAAAGTCTTCGAAGACGGTCAAGAAATCAAAGACGACTTTCGACCTCTTCAACTGTTGAAAATATTAATACAGTGAAGGATATGATACTTGATAGTCGTCAGACAAGTGTTAGAGAGATGGCAAAAGAGCTCGATATCTCTCGCCAGTCCGTTCAAAAGGTTTTGGTGGATATTTTGAGTATGAAACGCGTTCTGGCTCAACTCGTCCCGAGAAAGTTGAATTTTTTACAAAAAGAGTACAATTACGACATAATTTTAAGCCAAAAATGTAATGAATACCTTTCATCAACAAACGTTTTCACTAGATTTGGCTCCGTGTGATTTTTTTTTTGTTCTCCAAAGAGTCTATCGAAAAGATATAACAAAATTCGCCGAAGGAGATGCAGGCCATCCCAAATAGTGTTTCGAGGACTGAAAAAATCGTTGGAATAAGTGCCAACTGGTGAGGATTACTTTGAAGGTGACATTTTATTTACCATTTTCGAGTAGTTTTTTGTCAAAATGTATATAGTATATGAGAGTTTGGGCAATTCGTAGACCAATTTCACATATATTCGATTTTGAACAATAGTGTGTTCAATATTATACATTCTGTTAATTTAAACAAGATTGACCAATATATACGATACAAGGCCAACTGGAGGTTTGAAAATCTTATATTATCGTATGTAGGGGTAGTAGTGATATGCTCTTATATAGTTTTGACTTTAGTCCATATTAACATATTAACAGAAAACGATCCTCTTTGAGTTTCTTTAAAGTACTTCAACTACCATCACTAATCATAAAAACTTAAGTCAATCAGATGTTTGAAAGCCCTGATGTTAGTTATATGGAGCGCAGGGTAGATTTTCACCCGAATTTATCTATAATTCAAAAAATATATTATACGAGGGCTGCTATATATATTTCTGGCCTAATAATGAAAATAGGCAAATTTATCAACGAAAATGTTTTTTTTTTTCGTTGGATTTGGCTCGTCTTGGGAGACCCACACGGTCGATTGCTGTTTTGTTTCGGGCTCATACGCATAGATCCATGATTCGTCACCTGTGACGATCTAAAAACGTCTTTTGAAGCACCGCGATCGTATTTTTCAGCATTTCTTTATACCAATCCACACGAGCCTTTTTTTGAGCGATTGTCAAATTGTGCGGGATCCAACGAGAACAAACCTTTTTTACGGCCAGGTGTTCATGCAATATCGAATGTATGCTGGTGGGAGAAATGCATAGGCATGCCTCTATCTGAAGGTATGTTATTTGACGGTCTTGCATTATCAGTTCACGTACGGCATCGATGTTTTCTGGCACAACGGCTGTTTTTGGACGACCTTCACGGAATTCGTCTTTGAGCGAGCGTCGGCCACGATTGAATTCGTCATACCAGTTTTTCACAGTGCTATAGGATGGTGCTTCATAGCCATACAAAGATTTTAGTTCATCGATGCACTCTTGTTGTGATAATCCACGTCGAAAGTTGTGATCGCACGAAAATGTTCAGGAGTTAATTCCATTTTTTGGCCGAGATGAATTTTTTAATTCCCTGTAAATAAAACAATTCACGATTAAATGACAAAACGTTCTGAGTGATGTTATGCTAAAAAATGTCAAACTTTCCAATGAAAATGTCAGATTGCACCTGGGAACACTTAGCGTTGCCTAGTCCAGAAATATATATAGCAACCTATGTATTATTGCAGAAACACGCTCTTTCAATTTCATTAAGGTAACTCACTTATTGACCGATATATGCGATATAAAGGAAGGGAAGTAATCTTTAGAACGAAAAAACTTTCTATAAATTTCAACATCTCGGAAAAATTTCACAATCTGGAAACTTGAATAGGTTTGGTCCGATTTGAACTATATTCGACCACTAAATAGCGGATCTCAACGGTACTTTTCATACAAATTTTTATTCGGATACATTGATTTGTTCTTAATTTGTATACATCTTTGAACCTTCCTGGTTGCATAATTTTGTACCAGTTACAACCTCTTTTTTCATGCAAGTGAAAAAGTGTAACGTCTTTATTGGAGATTCCCCACCAAACCATTACATCAGTTGAAAGATGACGACGTTGAACTCTTGGAACAACGTGTTGGAATTTCTTGTGCAAATTTTATCGTTTCAGTTAATAAAAAATTAGTCAACGTTGAGATTAGTTTCCTTCAAGCTCGTTGTCAGAAGATGACTAGTAGGCGGTCGGCTTTCATGTGGAGGTCATCTCGAATAAGCCTTGATATTGATCTGGTCGATATATTCATTTCCTTCGACATGGTATTCTGCTTTCCAAGTATAAATTAGTTTGCGAACAGTTTTTATGGCTGAATTGGTTTGACCCACCTGAGAAGGTCTTGGCATTCTGACGATAAATAGCGCATTCTTGCTGAATGAATTTTAACAAAATTTATGGCAAGACTAAGTACTTTAATTATTCTGAACAAAGGTTATTCAACATTATAAAACTTCACATTAATGCTGTTATGGGAAAAAAATTGAGGTTATGCGGATTTGGAGAATTATTTTTTAGGTTGGTAGTACTGTCAGTCACATTTATGTTAAATTTCATGTCAAAATATACATTAGTGTTTGAGATACGTGTCGTTTTGTGAGCTGCTAAAAGTGAGTTTTTCCGCTTTTTGCGATGTTGAGATTTGTTAAGCAAAGAATTTGCATTCAATTTTGTTTACGAAATCAATTTTCTGCTGCGAATACGTTGAGGCTGGTGCATAAAGCCTTTGGTGATGAGGCTATGTCTAAAAAAAATGTTTACAAGTGGTATAGTGAGTTCCAGGCCGGCCGTGAACGTGTCGAAGACGAAGAGCGTTCAGGGCGACCATCTACCTCAACCGACGAAGCTCACGTTCAACAAATCAAAGATTTGGTGTTGAAAAACCGTCGATTAACAATTAGAGACCTTTCTGTTGAAGTTGTCATATCGAAAGGCTCAGCCAATACCATTTCGAAGGATGTTTTGGGCCTCAAGCGCGTCAAATCTCGACTGGTACCGAAAATATTGAATTTTTTGGAAAAAAGGCGTCGCGTTGAAGTGTGTGAAACGATGCCTTCCGACTACCAGGTTCCATGATGTGCATTATAACTGGCGGTGAGACTTGGATCTATGCTTACGACCCCGAAACAACCGTTGAATCGAGCAAATATCGTGCAAAAGAGAGCCGAGACCAAAAAAATCGCGCCAAAGTCGCTCAAAAATCAAGGTCATGTTTATTGTTTTCTTCGATTATCGTGGTGTTGTGCATTATGAATTCCTTCCAACCGGTCAAACAGTCAACAAGGAATATTATTTGAACGTCATGCGTCGTTTGCGTAACGCTATCCGCCTAAAAGGCCGGAATTGTGGAAAGACAGTTCTTGGTTTTTACACCACGATAATGTACCATCCCATACTGCCCTCGTAATTCGTGATCATTTCGCCAAAAACTCAACCCATATCGTTGCGCAACCACCGTATTCATCTGATCTGGCGCCGTGCGACTTCTGGCTGTTCACCAAGCTCAAAAGACCGCTCCGGTGATACCGTTTTTATACGATAGAGGAGAATCAAGCCGCAGCGAAGACGAAACTGAAGGCCATCCCGGAAAGTGACTACAACCAGTGTTTCGAAGAATGGAAAATCCGTTGGCATAAGTGCATTGCATCGGGAAGGGATTACTTTGAAGGGGATGAAATTGATTTGGAAGAATAAATAAAAAATTTTCAAAATAAATACCATGTCACCTTATTTTTTGGACCCGTAGGATAATTAAGTTCTTGTATTGTAAATATTAACCTGATACTTCTACTAGATAGAAAATAATATGTTGAGTGTTGTACTTTGTGGTATTATGAGGTGAAGGAAAATTTGAGGTTACGAGGTTGTGTTAATCATTGGCAAAACCATGAAGTTAGTTTACTTGCAGGATGTTCCTCACCAGGTAGTGGGGATCGTAAGTATCTTTTGACAGTGATGAGAGTCACTTCAACTTCTCTGGTTCATATGAATAAAGCAACTCTTCTATCCATAAAGGGGAATATCCATAAAGGAAGACCTATGCTTCTAATGATGCTTTAATTGAAAAGGTATAATGTAGTTTTATAAATCACAAGCTGACCGACAAAAAAATGAGTGACAGGTATGAAATCGCAACTTCTCTATTTTCATACATTCACCTTGATTTTTTAACATAAATCTCAAATCTTCCAAAAACAGAAACTTCCAAAATGTGCAATGAAATCGCCTATATGTTTCTTTTTTGCTTAGTAGTACACCGGAATACAGCTCAAAAACGCAACTGCTATTAGATCGGATATCAAAGAGATAGCCATCTTAATCCTTACATAAATGTTTGAGAAAATAGGTCAACTAATACAACCACGTACGCTCGTGGTACGGCTTCTCCTTCCCTTGAATTTAGAGTAGGTAAAAAGGCGAAACAAAAATATTAAAACACATGGTTACAGTCTTTTTTGCGGTTGTAGCTGGTGTAAACCGTAACGTTCTAAATCGCTACATGCCTTGCATTGTTAGCTGGTTGGCTGTAAGCTTTTGAAAAATGCGCGGTGGACCACTTTCAAACCCGAGCACAGGCAGTTGCATGTACAAAACGAGCAAGTGCAATTTAACGTATCTTTCGGAAATAAATATGCAAAATAAACGATGCGTGAAGGCATACACATACATATGCACACACGTAAATGCCATGTCAGGGCAAGGAAAGAAAAGCTGTGAAAGCTCCATCGTACTGGATCAAATTGCTTCACACTACCACAGATAAATGCTTTACTGCACCCAAAGCGACAACAACTATTACTTTTATGTTTTGCAACTTTATAACTGTACTCACACTGAGCACAGAAGCTTGGGTTTGTCATATTATACAATTTTATTTTTACTTTCGACACTCCATGTAATTTTTTGTTCTAGCTCTCGGTTAACTTTGGTTTTTGGTAATTGTGTAAATGACAATCATTTTTCAAATAGCTCGTGGTATCCTCAAGCTAATGCCGCACGCAACGGAGGTTGTCAAATAGAAGTTTAACGCGCAACGCATGACACAGTTGTGATACGAGTATAGGGTGTCAGTGGAAGGGCATTTGAAAGTCTATTGTGCGCTCTCCTAAGTAATAAGGATCCATTTAGTCTCAGATATTGATAAATTTCTATATATAACTAGGTGCTAATGAGGTGATATGATTCCTATTTGGAAATATGGATCCAAGTGCTTCTGGAGTTCCATGCTCTTTGTCGCAAAACCGGCAATTTGCGCAAGAAGTTAGATCCATGTCACATATGTAAGTGCTTCTTGAGCTTACAGTAGCCAGTGTAGAATGCGCAAGTTACCTGAGTTTGTCCCTTCGAAGGTTGATTACATGTGTAAACCTATAGAAGACGTAACCACCTATTAGCAACCTGGCATGCCCCATGTCTTGAAGTTGTTGCCAATACCTCTCCCTACCAACTCCTTCTTGCTTGTGCAGCAGCTCCTTTATGGTTTGAGGATCCACCGCGGTGAAGGGTTCAGGTCCTTCCATGTTAGCGGATGCTGCGGAGCGGGCGAGCTCATGGGCCGTTTCATTTCCGGCTATATCTTTGTGACAGGGCACCCAGATAAGGTGCGCTTGGCTACGTTCCGGTTGAGTGTTCAGCCGTTGTGTTGGAGGTTTTTCTCTACGCACCGACGTATGGTAAAGATCTCTACTTGAAATGTGGTGGAAAACTTTCTATAAGTATGGAGAGTTTTGTGCGTGATCCTGCGATTCCTGCACCAATTCTCTCCGACGTTTTCGAGCCGTCGGTGTGCCACTTGATTGTACTATTCCTACGCAGTAGCTCCAGAGTGGAATCATTCCATTCAGCTTAAGAGTAACCTTGAACTTCTTAGTGAAGTTTACTCTTCTGTTAATGCTAACCTTAGGAGAAGAGTAAATGATACTTTACCGCTTAAGTCTCCCATATGCAGGGATGGGATTACCTTACCTTTGACATACCTTCTGATGTCATTTGAAGCAGTGTGTGTCTGGCTATCTGGCCGATTACTATCTGAAGTGATGTGAGTTCAAGCATGACTTCAAGTGCTGCGATCGACCATGTACGCATGGCACTCGTCACGCAGATGCATTCAAGTCATTGCAGCTTCGATAATTGAAGCTCTTCTGAAAGCCTGCGATTCTTTTGAGGCCTATGCCACTGTCCCGTACGTGATAATCGGTCTCACCATCATGGTTTACAACCACCTGACAATCCTTAGCTTGCAGCCCCAGGATTTACCAGCTAATCCACTAGTGCTTTAATAGCTTCGATCATACGCAAAGGTTGCCATGAGGTCAATTTGATCCTGACAGGGATGTGAGCCCACACCTCCTCGACTATCAGCCGAAGTTGTGTTTTAATTAATGGATTCTTGCTACGATTCTTTTATCTTTTTTAAATAAATTTTTTATTTAATTCAGGTTCACTGGTGCACTGGTCAGGACATTATGTCGATGCTTTCTGATGCAAACCGATCTTCAGCTACATATGTGGTCGAATGTTTTAAGTAACTCTGTACGAATGTTACTTTTATAGATATTTTCTAGCTAGCAAATGGTAACATGACATCCTTCAACAGGTCCATGGTGCCATATATCAAATGTGTAGGACCAACACCATAATACCAAAAGCAAGCCGATACCACAGCTCAGATCATGTTTAAAAATTTTGGTAGTCATCCTGGAACAATATTAAGTGAACGGACATAATTTCTAGACCCTGTCCCTCCAAATATAATTAATTCTGCTTTCATTAGTCCACAATTGGTCGGTAAAAATATTCTTTTGCAAACTCCATCCTAGCATCGACAAGTTTCTTCGTTACAAAGTTACATTCGGGGAACTCTTTATCTTCAAATTGTTTTCAAATAGTTTCCTACAATCAGGCGATAGTTTTAAATAATTTTTTAAATTATTGGAGAATGGTTGGGACTTGATTTTAAAAATTGTATAATATTATTTTTTTTTTTTACATTTTCTCTCAAGATTCTGCGCTTTTTTATTGTATTTTCCAATATTGCATGCCATGGTGGATTTGTATCCAACTGTTGCTTCGATTTCCTGTAGGTTATAACATCTTTTCTTAGTTTTATTTTCAGTTTTCGCTTCTAAATAGATCAGTTTCTTCCTCTACGCAACGCAAAGGAAAAAGCACTATTATTTAAAAAAAAAGGTCGTCATAAAATTAAAGAATACTAAAATAAATTTTTTATCATCAGAGTTTTTTTTACCCCAAACGACAAGCACTATGAACTCAATGAACAGCTTGGTTTTCAGAAAATATAAAAAAGCGTCATAGAAAAGGCAGTGGAAGCAAATTCAATGGAATTTTTTCTTATAACTTCAAGTAACTACTCTCCCAAATTCATCAAACTTGTTTACTTGGAAAGTCAGATAAGTCAGGAGAGATCTTAAAACAAAATAAGCTATCACAGTACTACAGCCATGAAGACAACTCTATACCAATGAGTTTTATAAGGATTTCTGAGAGTATAACTGACTTTAAATCATACTGGAGTGCAAGATATCTCAATAGAATTAAATGGCAATAATCGGTCCTCGATTTGTGATTTTTCTGCTTATTACCTTTGAGACCTCTTCTCTCTTCAACCATGAACCTAGAGATAAAATTTGAACCTCCATGCACTGAAATTTTTTTTTTCATTTTCATTAACATAACTGACGTATTGGCTGTTATATGCCGTATAAAGTCAATCGAAAGTTCGAGAATGTTAGATACATATATGGGACCTTGGGAATTTCTGACAATATAACTGACTTTAAATCATACTGCAGTGCAAGATATCTCAGTAAAATTAAATGGCAATAATCGGTCCTCGATTTGTGATTTTTCTGCTTATTACCTTTAAGACCTCTTCTCTCTTCAACCATGAACCAAGAGATAAAATTTTAACCTCCATGCACTGACAATCGTTTTCATTTTCATTAACATAACTGACGTATTGGCTGTTATATGCCGTATAAAGTCAATCGAAAGTTCGAAAATGTTAGATAGATATATGGGGCCTCGGGGAAGTATTTACCTGATTTAAACCATTTTTAATCCACAGAAATAATATGGCCAGAAAAGTATTCTCATTGAATTTGCTTTGTATATCGCATACATAGATCGGTCAAAAGTCAACTAAAGGTACTTGAGTTCACATTTCAATATATGATGCCTTGAACGGTACAGGAATCGGAACAGTTCTTGGTCATAAAGTGGCTACTTTAAAGGCTTCATTTGTGCAACGTTTTTTTCTCGTTATGTCAACTTCTTCTTGATTTGTGTACTCGAAAATCAAATAATCACGTGGAAATTAAAATTGTGCTATGTGAGAAGTAGGCGTGGTTGAAGTCCGATTTCATTAATTTTCGTGCTGTTACATAGGAATGTGAGAAGAATTCCTCGTTCTAAATTTAGTCGAAATAGAGTTTAAAAATGTCACTGATGAGAAGGATCGTCTCATCACTGTAGCTTGCACAGAGTTTTATCTTACGCAGACGTCCCAAAATATTTAATAAGTTCCGTGGTGTGAGGTAGACCAAAAGATATGTTGCTAAAAATTTTGAAAGTAAAAGGCGAGTCCACTAAGTGAGACTAACACACCCTTTATTTATGAGGTGGCATGATGTCAATACTAGTGCTTAGCGCTAGCAGCAATTTCTGCTCCGCGTTGCAGCAAATTGAGTTAAGCGTGAAAAAGGATGTAACTCATTATATATGAGTATGTAGAATGAACACGAACTGCATAGAATTTATTACAATCGCTGCTAAAGTCAAAGCGTCATTACCAGTACAATGCCTTTGCTAACCACGGCCACAAGCTAAGCGACAGTTTTTGTTAATCGGAGTGCATCGGCTTCCGATGAAAGACGCAAAAGCTCTAAAAGCCAATTGTTGTACGCTTATGCATAATCTATGCGCACACACACACACAGCAGTTCATCTTTCGGCTGGCTTCTCCACTTAATTGCAATTGTGCGGTTTGGCAATTTTAATGGCAAACACTTGTTTGCATTGCTGCGGCAACGGCGAGCGGCCGTCGGTTTATATGGTAAGAGCTGCGTTGAGTATGCCACTGATTGCTTGTGGTTTGCAACTAAGAGTAATGATACTTCTTTTTGCGCGCGGAATTAGCTTGCAACATAGAATTTTGGTAGCAAGTAGCAAGCTGAATGCGTGTTTGTAATTTGTACGCAACAAGGTGGTATACATGGCGTATGAGTGACTTCAAAGTTGGTTGTCCTAAGCAGTGCTGTATTCATGTACTTATGTAGAGATGTAGATTCGTGCCAAACGTAAATGCATTTTGAATGTCTTGCAGACCGCAAAGTGTACACCATTAATATCATTTACGTTGATGGCTCAGTTAAAGCGAGATTCTGTATTTTATAGACGCCTATGTCGCTGTGCTGCTGTCTGGTTTGTTGAGCACACAAAGCCGCAAGCAAATACATTATGCTACCAGCACGCTGTAAATTTTCGGTTACTCTCAACAGCTAAATCAACACCGTTTCCAAGGCCATAAACAAAGTTTTCTTTCTTCGCCATTTAACACTTGGCCCAACGACCCTCCATGCCCAACCAGACACACAAACGCAGACATACATATACAACCACTCACGCGCAATTGTATTCAGCGCACTACTTAACTTACTTTTATCTTCCCTTTGTTTGCCATTTGGGCATCGAAGCGCTTCTGCTTTTCCACTTCACTGGCTGCCTGATGTCTGCATTTCGTCGCCACTTTTGTCGCACTTTGTCAGTGGGCGGGTTGAAGTTACCGCTACCGCAATAACAGCTCATGGCGCTTTCTGGCGTTTGCCGCTTTCAGCTTGCAGCCACCAACTTGAAAATGTATTTGAAAGCTTTGTCAAGTGCACACAAAAGCAACCTTTTCAACGTTTGGGATTTATCTTTTCAACTTTCCTCCATCGCAGCGTGTCCCAAGTGTATTTTACAATACAAAAGTACGCTCAAAACACACACTTACACACGCATTTGCTGCCTTTTCTTGTTATTTTCTAATGTCACGCTTCATCATTCAAATAAATGATTTATAAGTAATTACATTTACATATGCGTATAAGTCAATATCTATGCAAAAATGTCTCGCTCTTCGCTTGCCGATTTTGATCAATTCAATCGTGCAAGTGCCTAAGTAAGACTCCAGCATTTCCGCTACACTGCCAACATATGGCTGTTTGTGAGCCGTTAACTGTTAGCACACAGTCAAATTGTTATCAGCATTTCACGCTTCATATTGCTAAGGTAGCATTACGAACCCATTTTTTCTCGTCTGGCATATGTGTGAGTATGTGTTGTACATTTAGATTAATTTAATGGAATTTTTTTGCACACTTTAAAATTATTCCACATGATTAAAAATATTTGTATGCCCTTCCAGTTGTTGCGCATGTGTTCAACATAAATTTGTAACACGCATGTCCTTTTAAACAAGACCTTTATTTTTAATTTAAACCGTGTCTAAAGAGTTTTCGCTTTCTCATGTATGAATATGAGCAAAAAATATTAAGAAATTGTTCTTAATTTCCAAATATTTAATTTATTCTTCAAAACCTATAACGTCGCCCTTAAAGTAATATCCCTTGGTTCCAATACACTTTTATCAACGCGTTTTCCATCCCCTTAACCCCAATACACTTGTGGCAACGTTTTCCTCAATCCTCGAAACAATTTCAAAATCTGAAATAGCTTTCAATGCGTATAGTAATTCACGTTTAATGTCTTCATTTGATTCAAAGCGGTTTCCTCGGAGCGGTCGATTGAATTTGCTAAATAGCTGGAAGTCAGACAGATCTAACTGAGGCACATACGGCCGTTGAGGCACGATATTGGTTAAAAATTTGGCAAAAAACTCACGAAGAATCAAGGCTTATGAGAGGATGCATTGGAAGGTCCATAATTCCGGCTTCTTTGTACGAAAATCTTCATTCAAACGCCGCAAAACACTCAAATAGTATTCCCTGTTGACAGTTTGGTCAGTCAGAAGGAATTCAGCCTGTTTCTGGGTCATAATCATAGATCCAAATTTCATGGCCAATAATAATTTATACTATGACATCCTGGTAGTAGGAAAGCATGGTTTCACAGACGTTTACGTGATGCTGTTTTTGGAAAAAAATTAGTGATTTTGGAACCATTTGTGCTTTTACCTTTTTTAGGCCCAAATTATCTTTCAAAATTATTTACATTGATCCTTCCAATATTTCTACAATGTCAGTAAGATATCTGTCTGTTAATCGTCGATTCTAACATGTTGATTATCAGTTGATGTTGATGGCCGTTCTGGACGTGATTCGATAATCAAATTGAATTTTTTGTTATTTTTTAATAATTGATTAATTATGATAATCGAACATTTTTATAATAATTAATCGATTAGGATTAAATTTTGTGTTCGATAAATGAGGATTAATGAGGATTTATTTCGTTTTCAAATTTAATTCTAGGATTAATCAAATTAATCAAAATTTCAATTTGATTACAATTTCTGATTAATTGCGATAAACGAGGATTAATAACAAATTTTAAATATTTCAACATTTAATATACATAAACTTAATAAATAAAAACAATAATAATAACAATTAATTTTTAAATTTTACATTGGCTTTGAGTAAGACCAACTTTTCGAAGAAATTGCCTTTCAAAGATCCACGGAGTGGAGTATTTACTATTCCGGAAAAGGAGAACAGTCTTTCTACCGGTGCTGACGAAGTTAGAGGTGTATTGAAAAATATTGATGCTTGCTTTAACAAGGGACATCTCTCCCAAACATCTGGTCCGTCAGAAACATCACTGACGTACTCGTAAAATTGATCGGAAACCACGCGTTCTACATCAATTTGGTCTGTTTACATATTATTGGTTTCCTTTGCTCTATTGTCATCTAAAAAATTATGTAATTATATATAAAAAAAAATATTCCAAAACATGTACTAGATTTTACCATCATCATCAAAATCGAAAAAGCTCGAACTGTATGCAAGATATGCATTAACCAACAACAATTGTTTTTTCGCTCTTGTAAATAAGAACAAAAACAATAAAAACAAGTTGCCAATATGTTTTATCAATTATCTATATATAATTTTTTTTGGATGAATTTATAAAAAAAAACACAAAAATGTAAAATTTTTTAATTTTAATTAATATTGAAATATTTAAAATTTGTTATTAATCCTCGTTAATCGCAATGAATCAGAAATTGTAATCAAATTGAAATTTTGATTAATTTTATTAATCCTAGAATTAAATTTGAAAACGAAATAAATCCTCATTAATCCTCATTTATCGAACACAAAATTTAATCCTAATCGATTAATTATTATAAAAATGTTCGATTATCATAATTAATCAATTAAATTAATAGAGCAGTTTAATATAATTGATTTTTAATTTTAATCCAGATTTAACAGGTCTGGTTTTATATAGATGTTGCATACTTTTAAGCGCTTCTTTTTGGTAAGCTGCTTAAACTTACTATCGCCTTCCTACAGTGTCGCTCAAGTATTCTAGGTTTCAGTACCACTTAAAAAAGTTACAAACATACATACAAGTGAAGCTAATAAAAGCGTATTAAAAAGTGACATTCTATTTTAAAATTTTTCGCTCTTTTAAATATGTTAATGCTTAATTTCATAAAAGATAAAAAGATTAAGTTATATTGGCGGCTTGTCACGTCATACATAAACTTACCGATATTTAGTATTGTAAGATTGAGGCGAAATATTTGTCTCATTTTGCTAAATTTAAGATAGAGTTGGTATCTAAGTTTGACATTTCGTCTAGTCCTTTGAATTACGAAATTTCTATATATCTGAGACGAGATCTAGGTAATGCTGGACAGAAGTATAAACAGTGTTCCAGGGTGTCTATCATGGCTACTTCCCTGCATTTTCTGCATGTATGGTCATTATTTATGCATGACCGGCTATCGACGATGATGCTGATCTTCTTTTTGTTGTTAGCTATCTAAGACGCTTTTCTAACCGCAAAGACTTCCGCCTGGAGGATGCTACAGTATTCTTGACGCTTTGAATGGTCACCTGAGATCCAACTCCAGGTAATAGATACTGACTTCGACTCAGATGTAGTAAATAAGTTCTGCTGGCGAGTCGTATGTTCCTGCGGTTTGCAGGCTCTCTTAGTCTAACTTGAAAGTAAGACAGAGTGTTATGATGTGTGCACTATTTCATCCACCAATTACCTGCTTATTGAGATATGCCCGAAAATCCTTTTGGCGAAATTATTTAACGCCACTAAACTCACATTTGGTGCAGAGCTGTTTACTGTCAAAATTAAATATTAAGTGATCTTAGTATTCATACAAATGATTTATACATTCTGTATTGCTCATAGGACATGATGTACCACTGTATATTTGATGCACAACATTTAAAGGCATATTTGTATACAAAAGTAATAAATTTATTTGTTTGGGAGAAAATAATTTTATTTTTCAGGCGGGCAGACAGATGTTCTTCTTCGTCTTTATTGGCGTAGACACCGCTTATGCGGTTATAGTCGAGTTTACAACAGCGTGCCAGTCGTTTCTTCTCGCAATTTGGCGTCAATTCAGGATACCAAGTGCAGCCAGATCCTTCTCCACCTTATCTCTCTAATGGAGAAGAGGTCTTCCTCTGTTTTCATCGGCGGGTACTTTCAGAGCTGGAGCGTTTTTTGGACGACATGACCTTGCCAGCATAGTCGCTGTCTTTTAATTCGCTGAACTATGTCAATGTCGCCGTACATTTCATACAGCTCATCAATCCATAGAATGCGGTATTCGCCGTGGACAACCATAAATCTTTCGGATAACTTTTCTCTCGAAAACTCGCAACGTCGACTCATCAGTTGTTGTCGTCGTCCAAGCCTCTGCACCATATAGCAGGACAAGAATAATTAGTGACTTATAGAGTTTTTTTGTTCGTCGAGAGAGGACTATACTTCTCAATTGCCTACTCAGTTCAAAGTAATACTTGTTTGAAAGAGTGATTTTGCGTTGGAATTCAAGGCTGACGTTTTTGTTGGTGTTGATGCTGGTTTCAAAATAAATGGAATTAACCAAAATGGGAATCAAGTCAGACAATTCTAATCAGAAAATCCTAAGCAGCATATCATTTTAATACTCAATACTTTTATACGCTGAACAGAGTATATTTAGTTTTCCACGAAGTTTGTGACACCGAGAAAGAAACTTCTCAGAGCCTATAATACATGTATGATCAGTGTGACGAACTGAGTTGATTTAGCCATGTTCGTCGGATTGAATAAACCCGAATTGGTGTCTCAGTTTATTAGATATTGGTGAAATTTTGCACACGTTTTTCTTTTTCAAAAAATATGCTTATATCAAACCACTATAGTATATATGTAACTGCCATGCAAACTGAACGATTAAAATCTAGTTTTTGCATAGACTTTTTTTTTGACAAGATATTTCCACAAAATTTGACAATGTTATTGCTTAAGGCAACGCTGCAATATCCGAAGTAATTTTTCAGATAGACATAGCTGCCAAAGAAACTAAACGATCAAAATCAAGTTCTCGTATGCTAGCTCCGTGCGTCTGCCCTTGCGATTCTCCAACTTCTTTAATTCCTCGGAAAAGTACTTTTTCTACAGTTTCGCCATCGAATTGACATATTAAAATTTCGTCATAGTACGAGTAAGTAGAGCCTTGTGACCTTCTGGCCTTCTCTAAGTAAGCGTTGTGCATTACGCGGTCTGATTCCAAAAATGTAGGGCCCTTAATAAGTAAACGCGGCAACTCAGTCATCTCATGTACATATCTTCAATCGGCTGCTGCCAAAACGAATTCATCGAATTTGCCCACCTTATTCTAATCAAAATACCGACGTTGAGATCACGATGAAGCTCATGAAAGCAATTTTTGACGTCGTCAATAAACGCTTGATGATCACCCTACACAGCATCTAAGAGCTCTTTGAGATCGATATTTCCTGTTTAAAATTTCCCAAAGTATTAGCGGAAATGACATATTTTGCACAAACTCAAAGCAAGATTATGGGCTTGATTCGACTGTAATTTTGCTATGTAAATCTTAGACTATACGTTAGTAATTTTTTCTTATAATATTAGCCCGAGTAGTAAGTACATATTGTATCACACTTGCAGAAGTAAAGTCACATGACCATGCATTTTATTATTCTACTTAAATTAAGGTCGACATTTTCGGATTTTATTGTGTGAATTAAAGTTTGTTTGATGTCTCATTGTGTATAAAGATCCAAAGCAAATATAGCAGTGAATATAGTTTTCCGACACTGACCTTACTTCAAACGATGCTACTTACTTGAAAACAAAAAAATGCAAAGATAATATTAATTTAGTGAAATCATTGTGGGGAAAATTGAAGCACCACTTTTCGAATTAGTGTTGTAAGCGTTTTGTTTACACACTGCTAACTAATTGTGTGTGTTTTTTTCCAGTTTTAACTATTTGTACAATTAATTAAATTTGGTGGCGCTTACACAATAAATATGCGCGCAAACAATAGAATTGCAAACAAAACGAAACCACAAGCTACGAACACAACTGCATTGTCTATAATACTTATCCATGCTCATTGACCATCATATTTAGCGCAAAAATGGGATTTTAAAAGTGGTGAAGGATGCGGCAGCGAGGCAATAGGCGCATATGGTCTTTTGTATACCTACCCTTACGCCATATAATGCACATATACTTGCACACATATGCACGTATGCGCATGTATTTATGTATATGTATATGCGTACGCGGTTGTATAAATGACTGCATGCAATTTCGTTGCAACGTTGTGCATTCATCAACATGAAAACAACAGAAAATAACAAAAGCGCCGCCATGATTGTTTACGCCCAATCACCACATATGCAATTTTTAATTGGCAATCCATGTACGCTCAGCAACATTGCAACGCTGCTGAGGCTCGGGTCGTTGGCTTACACGCCAGTGATGTATGAATTCACATTAAAGCGCAAACAAGCAAGCGGTCTTGCCTACACATACACATATGAGACCATATACATATGCAAAAATTTTGCTCAATCGAGCCTTTGTATTTTGCTGAATACTTTGTTGACCATAAGCCTTTGTAGTTATACGGCCATTATTGTAATGTATATAATATCTTAGTATATAAATACTCTTGAGTCAGCTAATCATAAACTATTTTACAACTAGTATCAACCCCAAGCTGAACTAGTTAACAGTTTGTCGTTGTACATTCAAGCGATTGATAATTTTGCTGTCAGACCAGATTTCCCTGATTTTGGTCAATTTCAAACTATTTCAAAACGGATATGTAAAAGTCGAGTTCAATATATAGTTTGAAGTTCAACTTTTCTTGAGTGTATTAACGATCCCCGTGTTTTCATTCAAAAAATACTTATTTGCTTATATAGAATACCATTCTGTGTATTTGCCACAGGAAGATAAGTTTACAACAGCACGCCAGTCGTTCTTCCTTTTGGAGGTTCCACGTGAAGCCAGGCCCTTCTTCACCTTGTGTTTTCATTGGAGCGGAGGTTTTCCTCTACTTCTCCCGGCTGGTACAGCATGGAATACACTCAGCGTTGGATTGATTTCATCCATTCGGACGACATGACCTAGCCGGCGTAGCCGTTGTCTCTTAGTTTGCTGGTCTATGTCAATATCGTTGTATATCTCGTATAGCTCATCATTCCATCGACTGCAGTATTTCTCGTCGACAATGCACAAATGACCATAAAACTTCCGCAGAACCTTTTTTTGAAAACTCGTAACGCGACTCATGAGATGTTGTCATTGTCCATGGCTCTGCACAATATAGGAGGGCGAGAATAATGACTGACTTGTAGAATTTAGTCTTTGTACGTTTACTTCTCAATTGCCTACTCAGTCGGAAGTAGCACCTGTTGGCAAGATTTATTCTGTGTTGGATTTCGAGGATAACGTTGTTGTTTGTGTTAACACTGGTTCCAAGATAAACGAAATTATCTACGACTTCAAAGTTATGACTGTCAAAAGTCAAGTCAAGTTGCGAATGCGACGATGGTTTATTTGATGACAGGAGATATATAAATGATTTTGAATATCCGTTAAATGAAGATGATCGATAGGAACTCCTAATTTTTCGATGCTCCCTTTTAAAAATAAATGAAAAGATTTCCAAACTTCATGTATAGAGCTTAGAATTACGTATGAGTACACTAAATTAGATGAATCGGGCCCCACAAAGTTTTTCTGTTCTTAGGCCTCAAGAAAATGCTAGCTTAAAATGAATTCGAAGAAGAACAATGAGAATATGCTGACGCTGAGACTTTTGGAACGAAAAACTGCGTATTTGCTACAAAGACGCAATCGGCAAGTTGGAAGATTGTTTTTAATGGATGTGTCGGACACAATAATAAAACCGAAACTCGATTCTAATTGATGATTGTTTAGTTTAGTAACATGTGAGCCATTCTGTTAACTACACAAATTTATCTAAGTACAATGCTTTTCCGAATAGTTCGATATTACTAGTCAATTATTAATTGCTCGAATGTTTATGAATAAGTGTGATACAATATTATTGCAATTCACATTAGGTTATAGTCCAACGTGGATTAGTTTAATTGATAGTTCATCTAAATTAATTACAAAGAAGTATTATGTTAGCATATCGATATACAATAGAGTGGGTCGATTTACAGGAGGCAAAATAAACGGAAAAATTACGTATGCGGAAAGTGTTCTGCAGATCATTCTGATCAACTTTGCCTAACCCTGTTACTATGTTAGGGCCATTTGATTACCCAAATTGTTTTTAACATTATCTTATTTCTTACTGGTGGAAAATATTAGAAAGTTCTTTCTACTCTGTGTATAAATTATTGAAATAAATAGAGTTTAATAATCTGAAAGGTTTTGATAAATTTTGTTGCAGGTGTGTACTCATATAATGTTGGGATCATATTATGAAAATAATTCGTAATTATTGTGGAGATATTTTTTAAGAAGCCAACAAATTGTATGTCATAATTTTGCTATGGTTGCCAATGCATTGACGCGTGTTTATAGTTTTAGGGGTTGTGTTTAGTGACAACGACGTGAAATATTTTTTATATATAATATATTACCAGCCGAAAGCCTCCGATGTTAGCGCTGCGTTATCTTTAGTTTATGTAATAATTTTATATTTATGTAAACTTTTATAAATAAAAATAAAAAAAATTTTTAGTTCTGCGCTAAATTTCTTCGTGACCAGTTGCTTTTGTAAAGTAGAGTTTATAGACGTTAAGTTTTTTAATTAAAAAATTATGGATTATTTTAGACATTGGGTAAGTATACTAAACCAAATACTTGATTCTAAATTGATGCTTTGCATTCAAAACAAGACGAAAATTTACCTTCAAGACAACCAACTACCATTGACGTACAATCAGTAAAATACCTGTAACTAATGCGGTAGAATTTTTTGATAAAATCGTTTGAGAAGGTAGACAACAACTTCATCTTATTCATGCAGGAAGAGAAAAATTATTGGAATAAAAATTGGTGTGACTTCTTATGCAATTCATCGTATTTCGCAAATTCGTAATAATTTTGATTTATGCTCACAGAAGCTATAAGTAAGTATACAATTTATTGCAGAAATTTGTAAAGAAACGCTGCCGTTGAAGGTTTTCAAGCTATAGATGAAATTGAGTTCGATGCTTTCCTCGGGTTTTATTCTTAATGGTATTTATAAATAAATTTATTTATATTTTTATTATCTTTCATAATAATATAATGATATAATATAATTTTTTTCAGGAGCTTCCCGCTCATACAGTGAGAGTTTTAATTGTCTTTGGAATGCATTTCATGGTCGTTCTTTTCTGGGAGCAACTTTGTCTTCAGAGCGATTTATTATTTCTCGTGTCCTACATTTGATGATAGCCAGAAAAGAAGATCAGAACAAAGGGGAGGTAAATTGTTTGTATCAGATAATTTTATAAGTAATCAAATCTAAATTTGCAAATGCCGTACGTTTCAAATGGTAATATAAATATTGAAGGCAATGTCATCACAAAGTACAATGTACTGTGCCCAAAAAATAAGGTACATTTGAATTTAAACTGCGCGCGTAGAAGGATTTGGAGAATTATTTTTTTTTTAGGTTGGTAGTACTGTCAGTCATCTTTAAGTCAAATTTCATGTCAAAATATTCCTTAATGTTTGAGATACGTGTCGTTTCCTGAGCTGCTAAAAGTGAGTTTTTCGTTTTTTGCGATGTTGAAATTTGTTGAGCAAAGTATTTGCATTAAATTTTGTTTACGGAATCAATTTTCTGCTGCGGATACGTTGAGGATGGTGCAGAAAGCCTTTGGTGATGAGGCTATGTCTAAAAAAAATGTATACAAGTGATATAGGGAGTTCCAAGCCGGCCGTGAACGTGTCGAAGGCGAAGGGAGTCCAGGGCGACCATCAACCTCAACCGACGAAGTTCATGTTCAACAAATCAAAGATTTGGTGTTGAGAAACAGTCGATTAACAATTAGAGACCTTGCTGATGTAGTTGGCATATCGAAAGGCTCAGCCAATACCATTTTTAAGGATGTTCTGGGCCTCAAGCGTGTCAAATCTCGATCGGTACCGAAAACATTGAATTTTTTGGAAAAAAGGCGTCGCGTTGAAGTGTGTGAAACGATGCTTTCCGACTACCAGGGTGTCATGAAATGCATTATAACTGGCGATGAGACTTGGATCTATGCTTACGACCCCGAAACAACCGATCAATCGAGCGAATATCGTGCCAAAAGAGAGCCGAGACCAAAAAAATCGTGCCAAAATCGCTCAAAAATTAAGGTCGTGTTGACTGTTTTCTTCGATTATCGTGGTGTTGTGCATATGAATTCCTTCCAACCGGTCAAACAGTCAACAAGGAATATTATTTGAACGTTTTGCGTCGTTTGCGTAACGCCATCCACCTGAAAAGGCCGGAATTGTGGAAAGAAAATTCTAAGTTTTTACACCACGATAATGCACCATCGCATACTGTCCTCGTAATTCGTGATCATTTCGCTAAAAACTTAACCCATATCGTTACGCAACCACCGTATGCACCTGGTCTGGCGCCGTGCGACTTCTGGCTGTTCACCAAGCGATAGAGGAGATTCAAGCCGCAGCGAAGACGAAGATTGGAAAATCCGTTGGCATAAGTGCATTGCATTTGGAGGGGATTACTTTGAAGGGGATGAAATTTATTTGGAAGAATAAATAAAGAATTTTCAAAATAAATACAAAATCCTTATTTTTTGGGCACAGTAGTATATGACCTTTAAACCAGGGAAGATGACATGAAAGCATGAATAGCAGCGAATTCTGATACCGCGTTTGGTCTTCAGTTACAAATTTACTTGGCAAAGTGGGAGACAATGCTGAACGGATCCAAGGAGAACGAGTTGCTCAATATCCCGATACATTTTAAGAGTCATACACATGCACCAGAACTGCCAAAGAAACAACACGAAATTTTTTTTCACGACAAACAAACTGTTGTAATAAATGCCCGAAAAATACAGAATAGTTTATTTGCTTAGCGGTTTTCATCATGACAGTAATCTTTTGCAATTTTATCAGAAAAAAAAATTAGTAAATAATTGAATACTATAACTCGATAAAATGTGAAGTCGGCACAAAGGACCAAATGGTTCCTGTATATTCGAGCAAGCGAAAAACCAACCGATGGACAGTTTCTCTGTTTTATAATTAAATAAATTCTTGCGGTATTTTCGCTAGTTGGCGCTGAAAGCGCGTAGTTCTAGTTTCATTCGTCGCATCGGGTCATGCTATACCTTTTTGCAAAGCTCATTTTACGCGCTAACACATGTTTGACTGATTGTCGTTTCTTTCAAGTCGTTCGTGAGTTATAGCGTCGCAAACATGGAGCAAAATAAAGAGAAAATACGGCATGTTTTACAGTACTACTACGATAAAGGCAAAAATGCATCTCAAGCCGCCAATAAAATTTGTGCAGTTTATGGACCCGATACAGTTTCCATTTCCACCGCACAACGATGGTTTAAACGTCTTCGTTTTGGTGTAGAGGTGGTCGAAGATGCGCCACGCTCGGGAAGGCCTGTCGTTGAAAATTGCGATAAAATCGCTGAATTGGTCGAAAGAGATCGGCATAGTAGTCACCAAACCGTTATAAACCATTTGAAGAAGCTTGGAGTCACTAAGAAGCTCAAAGTATGGGTGCCACACGAATTCATTCAATAAAAATACCGCAAGACTTTTTTGGATGATATGGACTTGGATAATAAGTGTTTCAACAGGATGACGCCACAAGCCACGCTGCGAATGTCACAATCGATTTATTGAAAACCAAGTTTGGCGAATGTGTTGTCTCACGAATTATCCTAGTCAATTGGCCGCCTCGGTCGTGCGATTTGACGCCGTTTGACTGTTTCCTGTGGGGCTACATCAAGTCTATGGTCTATGTCAACAAGGCAGCGCCGATTGATGAACTTCGTACGAATGTCGAACGTGAAATTGCGACAGTATCGGCCGATTTATGTTTGAAAACCGTCGAAAATTGGGTTCAGCGTCTGGACTTCTGCAACCGAGCTCGCGGTGTCTATGTAAAAGAAGTCGAGTTCCATACATAATGGCATCGAATGTACTTTTACAGGAATAAAGAATCTCATTGATATCCCAAACCGTTTTTGTTTTACTTTTGTATCGATCTTTATGCAAAACCTGATATGTTTATATAATATTGGGAATACGTTGGTTTCATACCGACAGTGTGCGAAAATAGTCCACGAATTATGTTGACGACACATACTACGTATGTTATTTTTTATTCTATATAGTTATCATATAACTTTATCCCGAATATGTCGTTAAGTATGAAAACATGCCCTCGAGTATACCATAATTGATTAATGTCAAAAGTTAATATTTTTTCTACTGTCGAAATGACTTTAAACCTCTTACGTTGGTCAATATGTATAAGCTTAAGTCCGGCCATTCTGCAATGTCCATTTTAACCGTATTCCTCCTGTTTCTTGAAGTTATGGTAATGAGGTGTTGAATATCGATTTGCTGTCCCATGCCGGCTAAGAGTGAAATCAAAAACTTCAATTTCGACACTTAAAGTGTTCGTATGAATTGGTTAAGGATCGTTTATTTTCACCCCAAATACCAAAGCAGCTTCAACTTTTGGCTTGAGATAAGCACAGGGAAGAGAGTGAAAAACATAGAAAGACGATAAAAATAGTTAAAGAATCATAAAAAAGTAATACTTTGCCTTATCAAAGACGCCAGGCATCAAATTAGACTAGTGTTTGCCAGTAACCACACATACACACACACCCACATTTGGAATTGCGAATATCCTGCAAAGTCCTGCATGCGATAAGCGAGCGAGCGCACCACACACGAATTGCTTCAAAGCACCGCAGCAATGCAAAAAGTGAAAGTGAACTCTTAGCAACAACTACATGCAAATTGTTTGAAAATTGCTTGCCACCGTTAGGCAAAAACAAATTGGAATGTTGGGTAGTTGCTTTAACGAACATTGAGGTTATGTGGCTGCTTGCTTCTTACAAAGAAAACTAACAAGCAAATAAGGTCTTAAAGGAGCCGAAAAGGAAATACACATATATGTACATACATATGTACATTCGTATTTAGAAAAGTTGATGCGCAATCGTCTAAACGTCAAACTCTGCGTGTGTATGTGTGCGTTTTTATGGTGGCCGGCTTTTACCGACTCGTGGCAAACCGCAACGAATGATGCCATCATCTTTTATGAGGCTGCTAAAATGTGGCTAATAGGCGCCTTCCTCACGGCTGCCATTGATGTAGAACATTAGAAGATGGTTGAAGGTGGCAACGCAGCGCTTATACCTACGCATGACCGTTGAAAGTTTTGACAGAGAGACTGACTGAACAGCGGCATGCATTTAAATGGGGTTTACCAGGATAGAGATCAATGTATGCAAATGTTTATTACTCGAAAACGTTTTTTTTCTTTTTTAACGATAATGTTCTCCTCGAAACTCTTACGTACAACTCATCCGATCTTATTTAAGTACTTAATATATACACGTATCATATGTATGGGCCCTAAAACCTTTTAATGTCACTGTATGGGGTGCTGACTAAAAATAAATTCTTGAATATTGTCGAAAATATATTTTTCGTTTTCACAGTCTTCAAAGAACTGAGAACCAATATTCTGGATAATCGTTGAGATTTTGTATAACATTATTATGTTAAAACAGTTTGGATGAGAGACCCTGGTTTGATGACAACCACTGTAAATGTGTTAAGGATTACGATTTAAGGGCATGAATCTGGAATGTCCGGTCACTTAATTGGGAAGGTTTCGCTGCCCAGCTGGTTGATGTCCTCGTTAGAGTGAAGACTGATATCACTGTTGCCCAAGAAGTGTGATGGACAGGACAAGAACTGAGACGCGTGGGTCATTGTGGCATTTACTACAGTAGTCATTCAAAGGAGGGAAAATTCGGTGTGAGATTCGTGATGGGAAAGAGATTCTGTCGCCGAGCCCTGGAATTTACACAATCCGGATCAAAGCGAAGCTCTTCAACATATCGCTGATGTGCCCCCACGACGCAACGGATAAGAAGAGAGATGTGATGTCAAAATCGTGCTTGGTGACTTTAACGCCAAGGTGAGCAAAGAACGTATCTTTGGCACAACGGTCAGAAATTCTGTTTCTCAAATGGTTGAGGCTGATTGACTTCGCCGGTGCCCGAAAAAAAGTTGTCAGTGGTACTAGATTCCAGCATAGAAGAATCAGTTACATATTTTATAAACTTATCTTTGTGTTTACTGGAGAGTATTAGTCCAATGCGAGACTATTATGCGAATAGTTCTGTTCTGCACTTTAGCTAGAATATTTATTCAAAATTAAATAATCAGTTTTTACTAAAGACGTAATATTAAAGGTCTTTTTCTCAAAGAGTTTTTCTTAAAATTAAATGTTTATGAACCCGGAGAACTACTTACTTTTTTCAAACGGCAACTTTTGATCCGCTTTCGTCACAATTGTTGAGATCTCGAAACCATGATCCGATGATATTACATTGAAATGAGTTGCCGCGTAATAAGGCTCTTTGCAGGGTTCCTCTAGCTGTCAAAGTGAATTTCGTGGTTCCCCAAAATTGACCGTTTAGAGCGGGTTGAGGTATGGCGACTCATCGGGCCTTATTTCTTTCCAAATACCGCCGTCACAATCATCGACGCGGACGATTTTTGTTTCCTTAGAGCGGTGCGCCGCCTTAGATTTCACGTCTGAACACAGTTTGGTCATTCGTTAGTTTCTAGAAAAGGTTCAATCAAATGGCTGCCAAGAAAATACGATTTAACACTTTTAGATTATTTTCTCTTGAGGGTATGTTAAATCAAAGGTTTACGTTAATCAACCAGCAACACTCCAGAAGTGCATTACATCCGAAATTCTAGCCGGAGTTCTGCACCGGTTCATTTTAAACATCGCATGGTTCTTTTATGATGCCCCAGAGCTGTCATACAAACTGATTGATGAAATTAAGTTATTGAATGACAAACTTCTTTATTTAACAGATGTCTTCACGAAATTCGGCATTCAATAATGTGGCTGACATGCAAGCTGACCGATCAAAGTTAACTTTTTTTCTTGTTTTTGTTTTCATTACTGTAAGCATATTGGCTGCTGCGAGTACCTCTAAATTCTCAGCCCGAAAAAAGAAGATATTAATAATTTTCTTTGCTTTTTATGTGGTTCGGGTCAGTGATGCGAACATACCAAAGTGGCTAGCATTTAGCAATTAGCATCTTTGTTGTGGTTATTCCGCGTTCCACCGCTAACCATTGTTTGATGGTATGTATCTTTTATGTGGGAAATATTATGTTCCACTCATTAATTCTTATTTTATGCACTGAAGAGGAATGATCCTTCTGTTTCTTAAGTGGTATGTGTGTGAAAACCACAGTGCAAAGTGCTTTGGTGTTTATGTGCTTAGTAATTGGTTGCGAATATAACGGTAGCTTTGTTTACAAACATAATGCTTTGCATAGTGCAAGAAAATATTTCCAGAATATGAGGGATATATGATTTTTATTATACTATACACATCAAGAGTGGAGTAAGTTTTGAGAAGATAGAAGAGCCCTTTTACGCATAATCACATATGTGCCGTGTATATTCCATTATGGTATCTAAATTACTTTCGTGTAGAAGGGGCATTGCATTGTAGTTGGTCAAATAAAAGTAGCCTTGGAACATTTGAAATTTTGAAAAAAATTAATATGTTTTTCCGAGCTCCAACTTTCCGAACATACGAAGGAAAGTTGGAGCTCGGAAAAACATATCAATTTTGTTAGAAATTTAACTAATACTCCTTCTTCATATTTACTGGCATAGACAGCGTTTACAGCCAAATTGTCATTTCTTCTTTTGCTAATTGGTGCCAATTCGAGATACTAAGGGCATCCAGGTCCTTTTCCATATAATATCTCCAATGGAACTTCCATCCGGACATATTGACTTAGCCAGCGCAGCCGCTGTCTCTTGATTCGCTCTTGTCAGTGTCGCCGTAAATCTCTTAAATCATAATCTGTTATAAATCTTTCGCAAAATCTTTATCTCGAACACTCCGCACCATATAGCAGAACGGGAATGATGTTAGATTTATAGAGCTTGGTGTTTGTTCGTTGAGAGAGAATTATACTTTTCAAGTCTGATTTTCGTGAGACCATGCATAATTCAACTTGAACTGCTAGAAATGCTTGTACGATGTGATGCCGAGAACTTCTAAGAATGGATCAAAAAGACTGCCCTATTTCCATAAAGCAGATAGAGCTTATCAGAAATGTATTGAGCCTGCTAATACATGTACACTTCAGCTAATTTGACGGGTTTGTTCAAGGTATGGCAAACGAGATGCTTCAACTTTAGTATAGCTGGACCGTGAAGCAAAAAGTATCTAGATGTTTTCAGCTGACCTTCTTCCCTGAAACTTTGACGAGTTGCTCGAAAATCTTTAGCCTCACTGCGTCAGTGGCAATGAGACAGTGTTACAGTGTTTAGTTAGGACACCTAGTAGTTCCATGGACCTTTTGACCAAGTGCACGAAGACAGAGGATCACCTGTTCTTTCCCGTTCTAAGAGAATTTTATTAAGAGTGCGTTTTCAAGCGAGCTCAGTTTTACACTTTCCGAGGAGTCATGTTTAATATGGAAGTTGCTTGATACTACAGCTAGCTAGGTCATCCACTCTTGACTAGCTTTGATCGCTTCCATGACAATTTTGAATAAATTTGGTTTCGAATTGTCTCTTCATACGGCATATGGTTACTCTAATCTGACCATATCACTATTTTCTGTACCAAGGTATAAAGAAAGTGATCGCTAAAAAGAAACTGAGCCACAATAAAGAATTTGCCATTTCGAAGCAAAAGCCAAATAGTTCTAAAAAAATAGTTGAAAATTGTTATTCCTTTGTTTGCCTTCGATGACGATTATTATAAATAAAAAAATCTGTCCAAAGGAATATTTTTTATAACCATACGAATTTTCAATCCACCTGCTAGTGGTACCAGCATATTGCATAAAACATAACATTTTTGGAAAAGTAAAGAAACTAAAATGAAACTATAATATAGAAACCTCAAACCACATTCAAATAAAATTTGGTCAAAACTATAAAACTTTCACAGCAATATTTCAGATTCCTTGAAGCATCAATTTTAAAAGGTTTTATCCACTTAGATTAATTTGCTAACACAATTTAATGCATATGCAACTGAACAAATAGAAATATATTTTATTGAAAACTTGTGCTTTACACAAGAACAATATATGTCCTGCATGTGCTTGAGTATGACAGCAAAATGCATGAAACAATCAACATCCACTTTTTCCGAGCCAACAATTTTAATATGCCAAATGCGCCTGTCCCTCAACAATGAAATACGAAAATCGCTTTAGCAAGTTTTGTTACGATATTAATTTTCTTATGTTAAAATAAATATGGAGTATTTAAATACCAACTCGCTTGCGGTCTCACTGGTGCTTAATCACACACAATCATTTATACACTCACTCATGTACATTTGTATGTGAGTGTGTATATGTGTGTGTGTGCTGGCATTTCGTATTCAACTTTATGATTTTATTTGTTTGAATTCCCAAATGTGCAAGAGCATACATGAATGCACATTTTAATTTTCGCCAACATCTTAAAATCAGAATGAAATGGATAAAACGAATGACTGAATAACCGAATGAAATGCTGAGGAGTGAGTTGTGATTGCAGTTTTTCTTTGAAGCAATCACTTTGCCCTGCATGTAGTTGTGAGATTTTATTAATATGCAGAGAGTTATTGCGCCACATGTAGCCCAGTGTTGAGGGATTTTTGCTGTGCTGTGTTGGTGGATTGTAAAAGATTGAAATTTTGACAACACTTTTCTGACAGTTGCTATGAAAGGAATTTCTGTTGAATGAAATGTGTCGAAAATGTTCTTGAATTAGTATATGTTAAACAAACGCAAACTTACAATAGGCACCTAAAAATTAATTCTGATATCTCTGGCAATTAGTGTGCTCGAAGGTCATTTGGGTATTAAGGGGGTGACTGCTTTAGAGGCTTCAAAAAATCGATTTTTTGAGGATGTTTTTGGGAGGGAAAGAAATAATTGATTAAAACGAAGTTTCTAGGGTTTATAGTTATATATTTAGACATCATTCACTAATTTTTTGGATACGAAATCTTTGATATTCTGCCCGACGCATGTGCATTTGTTGGACGGCGGGCAGGATGCAGGTAGCAATTTCTATCGAAAACAAAGAATTCAAAAACACTCATATTTTTTAATAATTCTCTTCCAGTTAAACTAAAAAAATTCCAAAATAAAGTGTAAAATTTTACGATTTTTTAAAAATTGAAAAAAGTGGTTTTTGATCACAAAAATTTTATTTTATGTTGTTTAAAATATGTTCGAACTTGACTTTTCTTAGTTTTTTTAGTTGAAATAGAATATAATTTAATCCCAAAGATAAAAACTGTATCCACACAATGTCAAAATCGTGCTTGGTGATTTTATCGACAGTTAAGGCATAGAAGGTATCTTTGGTACAAGGAATGGTAAATTCAGCCTCGATGATGAAACATCTCCAAATATTTTGAGATTGGTCGAATTCGCTGGGTGTCTTCGGATCGAAAAGCCACCAACCTGGTCGAGTGTTTTAGACATGCGTACGCTCCGAGGTCCTAAGATTGACTATGACCACTATTTTGTTACAGCCAAGATACGCACCCGCCTCTGTGGTGCGAAAAGTACACGAAAACAAACAGAAGCAAGGTTCGACGTTGAGAAGTTGCAATCACAGTGCAATGGCAGTGAAAGCTATTGCCTGGAGATGGTAATTCCGATTCTCCAATCTATAACGATTATGCAGACGTTCCATTGCCTGACCATGAAGAAGTTTGATTAGCAGTTTTATGCCTAAAGAATAATAAAGCGTTGTGATCCATGGACTGTCAGCCGAGCTATAGCGGCAAAGAAATGATAAGGAGCAAGCATCAGCTTCTTTGTAGAATATGGTCGGTCGAAAGCATGCCCAATGATTGTATTTTAAGTGTGTTCTGTCCAATCCACAAAAAGGAAGACTCCAAAATCTGCGCCAACTACCAAGGGATAAGCCTCCCCAATAGCGCGTATAAGGTTATATGGTGCGTATTGTGTGAAAGATTAAAGTCCACCGTCAAAAAACTGATTGGACCTATTGTGGCTTTAGACCTGGAAAATCAACAACTGACAAGATATTCACCATGCGCCAAATCTTGGGAAAAAACAGTAAAAAAAAAAGGATCGGCACACCCTCTCAGGAAAGATCTCTCCGAGCCGTTCGAGATTTCAGACAAGGCGACTTCCTATCGTATGACTTCTTCAATCCATAACAACCGCGCTGTTAGTTCTGCTTTATGCAGTTTGGACAACGAATCGAAGCAAATTGGTCCTATAGTAGAAGAACCTCTTGGATTGGTTTTTTCTAAACTATTGTAATTGATTTTAGCTCTTAAGTTTTTAAAATCAAAGAATAAAATGTAACACTGATGTAAAATATTCTAAACAAGTCTTGGTAGCACAGAAGATAGCCGTTATACCACTTTAACTCACTTATTACTGCTACTATAGTTTTAGCAGCGAGCAGAGGAATGGCGAATCGAGGGCAGCTACTGTAGACTTTTTTTTGTTAATTTCAATTAATTAAAACTACGTATTTGCCATAAGCACGTTTGCCTTTCTTCTAAACATATTGAGACATCAAAGTACTTTTCTTTATACTGTTAAAGTGGCGACTAATCAGCCGAAACCGTTGCTTATTTTATATCTAAAGTGATGTACTACTATTAAGAGATGCCCACATTTTTTCAATGTAATTAAATATAATAGCTGAAGTTAGTGCAAATGCAAATAATGTTTTTATACGAGTACATACTTACATGCATACATACATACTTAATAAACCGCATGTCTTTTAAGATTGATTAGTGACCGCCTTCACCAAAGCAAAAGTGATTACAATAAGATAAGCAGCCATTGAGAAACATGCTAAGCGATTTATCCTCAACCCAACGCTGGTAACTAACTAGAGCTCTCACAAGGCGCAACCCTGGGCGCTCTTAAACTTATTAACGTAAGTGATTTCTCTCAAGAGTACTAAGATAGTGTAAGTATATATAACCGTAAATATATGAAGCAGACGCCAATGTAATGGATTGGAGACTAAAACGCCGATTGCACTTGTAAAGCGCTTTGCAATTTCCGTTGTGGCTGATTGATTAACGTAATTTCCAAAGATAGAGTTCGGCCAAGTCCATACTGAAGCATTGGATACGTTAAGGAAATTAGTAGAAAAATAATTTAACTAATTGAAGTTAATATATTTACAAATATATATCATTTACGGTATTATAAATGTTTCGAAGTTTATGCAATTATTATTTTAATTTTCAACTGTTAGTGCTCACGACTAAACTTTTCAAAAGTGATAATGTTACATGCTGCAAACGGTAAGTTTTTAAAACTTTTAATCCCAAATGAATGCTTGTGTCACTAAATCTCCTACTCTAGTAAAACAATAACGACTTTGGCATAATTTAGTCAACAATTTGAGAACAAATTGAATTCGCTTTTTAATATTTCGCAGAAACACAGAAATGCTCCTTATAATCCCACAAGCGCAATTTCGTATTTATAAAAAGTTATTGAAGCTGTTTTACTACAGTTTTTATTTTTCTAAGTATTTTAGTTATTCTTAGTTGGTCTTAAACCGTGAATTCCCATGTTGACAAAGTTTCTCACAGTGCATAAAAATTTCTTTATTTCGAGCATTAGAAGTTATATGCTAAGTTTTGACAAGTATCATAATATATTTGCATGGTCAAAGCATTTTTTTTGATTGTTGAAAAATTAATTTAGTTCTGTTTATTTCTCATACTAATAAAATGATACATACAATATATATTAAGTAGGGTCACAAAGTAGATACCCAGTTACAACGCATGCCTTTGCTATAGGTTTGGCTGGTGGCGTTAGAAGTAGTCATGCTTTTATTAGCAAAAAATAGTAAGAATTTGTTCACAATTCTAAAATACTTAATTTATTCTTCGAGTAAAAATAATAATCCATCTTGGTTCCAATACATTTGTACCAACGTTTTTTCCAATCCTCTAAACTGCCAATTTCCGGAACAGCTTTCAGTGCGAGTAACAATTCACGTTTAACGTCAGCTTCAGTCAAACGCAGCATAACACTAAAATACCATTCCTTATTCCCTGTTTGACACTAATTAGCCGATCGGAAGGATTCGGCGATAATCGAATCGAAGAAAACTGTCAACATATTCATATTTAGCCGATTGATCGTCAGTTTCTGGGTCGCAAGCGTTAGATCCAAGACTTATCGCCAATAATAATATATTTCTGGACATCCTGATTATCGTAATTATTAGGCGCTGTTTTGCGAAAAAAAATTAGGGAATCAATCGTGCTTTAGGTCGAAATGGTCTTTCAAAATAGTACCACTGATTCTTCCGATGTCACTTAAATCTCTGACCGTTAATTGTCGATTCTCGAGCACCAATTCCTTCGTTTTATTGACGTTTTGATCTCCAGTTAATAGTTATATCCATCCTGGACGTGGTTCGTCGTGAAGGCGTTCTGGACCCTTTTTGAATAATTTGTACCAATCAAAAACACTTGCTCACGACAAACAATTATCACCGAAAGCCTTTTTCAACACTCTTCAACTTCTTAGTAGAACAATTTCACTCATCGTAAAAATCGCCGAATGCCCTTTATGTACTTCAGAGAGACAAGCGTATACTAGACACTTATGTTTATTTTGACGTGATATTTATAAAAGATATCACTGATATTCATACCAACCTAGAAGAAAGTACTTCGACGAATGGGATAACTCGTGAAACTTAAGTAAAAAAGTCTTACTATTTTTTGACCACAGTAGATAACAATATGCCACTGATTGATATGTGGTAATGCAGACCAATCGATTTTCCCTGTCACCTTTGCTCTTTGGTAGCATAATGGCGAGGTCAAACCACATCAAATGGTCCATGAAAATTTCGCAAAATCACCAATTTTGAAAATTAGCTGTTCATTAAAAAGAGGATAAGCCACATATACCGTGATATATAACTAGTATGCATATATTTCTCCAAAATTATTTTTTTTTTTATGTTATTGAAGGTTGAAATTTCGAGCACGATATAATTGTAATTAAATCAATGAAATTTTATGAAGCCAAAGAAAGTTATGCGTCCTACATTATAAATATTTTTTCACGATACATTTGTTAAAATAATAATATTTTAAATACTTTTTTGTCAAACAATTAAAATTTTTAATTTGTACTTCACGCTAAAAAATAAACCAAAAAGTATGGACACAACGCGGAAAATATTCACCTTTAATAATCTGCAAAAAAATGTTTGTTCATTTATACCATTCCAAAGATATTGAATCTTTTGTCCCCTAGCGCTCTTAGAACGTACAGCACATCCATCGTTGCGCAGTACGAGTACGCTCGTAAGCTCCCGACATTTTGCCGCAAGAAAAGCATAAGCAAACTCATTTGTCGAAACCGCCCATATCGCACCACTTCGGTATATAGACCGATGAATAAATATAGTTTTAAAAAACTAAAAAACACGCTTTTAAAGCATATCAAACTAAAAAGTGAAAATAATTCTTTGTATAAACTAACAATAAAAATAAAGGAAAAATTCCTGCATTATTGTGAGAAAAGCCTGGCATGCTCGATATATGAAAAATATGTCACAAAGCACCCCAAAAATATGAACTCTGACATGTAGTACTCGTAACCTTTCATGATTAATTGAAATGCATTATTTGCGACCAAGTTCTATTGACGACTTTACGAATTACTACTTCTTGATCGAATCATTTCTTCTAAGGCTTCACTGTTACATGGGGTTTTACCTGTCAACTTTTAACAGTCTATTTCTTCAATTCGAATACCGTCCAAAGATCTACAACGACTAAGTGCTACATAAGCTTGTCCAGCAGCAAACAGTCGAGAGCCCAGATAAATTACTGCATGTTCTACTGTTTAACCTTGCATCTTATGAACGTTCGACGCCCAACTCAGTATGCTATTTAAATGTCACTAAAACTAGTTTTATATAGATGTTGCATACTTTTAAGCGCATCTCTTTGGTGAGCAGGGCCCGAATCGCGGCAGTCGTGAGCGAGCAAGTAATCGTATCGAGTGAAATTTCGTAACGTGTCGAGTGTGCGGATCGTCGCACTCGATACGAAACGAATAGAAATTTTATGAAATAACTTCCCTGTTGTAGCTCTAAATGAGATTTTCGAATACATTGAAACACGAAAAAAAAACAAAATAAATAAGTATTTGAATTGGAATTGAACGTAAATATTCAATATACGTTTATGCAATATGTGTAATAAAGTGTATATAAATTTACGAAATTTAGTTTTTGCATTCAATAAAATGAACCCTAACGTGTTTTTTTTTTACAAGTTCATCTGATTCAGATGAAAAATATCACCAAATGGCCGTAAGGTTCAGGATTCGTGATAAAAGTAATCCCATGGCTTTACCTGAAGCGGCGTTAGAAAATTTTTAATTATACCGTTTAACTTATTATTTTAAATCATTTACAGATTCAGGAAGCGGTTTAGACTGACCAAAGACGCATTTACTTTCATCGGATGGGAAATAAAATTTAACGGGCATTTATCAAACGCAGTACCACCAATGCTTCAATCAGCCGGTGGAAAATTCTCAGTAATGATAAAGGAAGTCGGTATAGTCCTGAGGAGATGTCAAAGTTCCGCAATGTATGTGCAGGGTTGCATAACATCTGCATACAGTTTAAAAATTCAACATATTGCAAATATTTTGTAAATGAAAACAATAATACTGAAATAGATAAGGGAAATGAGACTCAATTAACTAAATTGGTAATAAAATTAGAGATCACATTATGATGTATTTAGATAATAATTGAATTAAACGTTCCAACAACATTTCAATTCATAATTTCTTTTAATAAATATATTTTCAATAAAAACAGGAACTTGGAATTAAGATATCGTACATATTAGTGTTTATTTCTGAACTTTTCTCTTTAAAATATCAAGCTCATGAGTTTTAACCTGCAACTCTACAGCTTTGTTTTGCGAATCTGCTTTATGTACCTCTTCTTTTATTTGCAGCGATCTCTTCTATAAAGCAATTAGTTTCTCAAAATTTTTTCTTTTACTGCAACAACTCTCCCCGTAGATTGGAGGAGTTGCTCTTCTGCTATAGTTAAAAGCTATTCCTCGTACTGACCACCACCAGTCCTTTGTTCAGAGGCTTTGTTGAATGAAATTTTCTTTTTTATATTGTGCTTTTCATCAGCAAATACCTATTTTTGTATTTTATTATTATTTTAATCATCTATTATTTTATTTATTTAATTAATATTATTTACTTGTATTGATCTTACTTTTCGTCAAAATTTAGTATCTTTCATCCGGCAGAGTTAAGGTTTAGTGTCAATGCATCCCATAGCTTATTTAATGCAACTTTGCCTTACCCACAATTAGGCAAACTATTATTTGCTAAGATCTGATGCTATAGCATAAAATTACTCATCACATTTTTTTGACGCATATTTATTTTGTTTACATTTCTCCTTAAATCATTAGTTATAATTCTAATACATGTTAACTAAACTCAATAAAAGAAAAATAACTTACATTTTACCTCCGATTATTTTTAACTGATATATTCAAAACTTTTTTCTTTAATTTGTACTATAACGTTTCTCAAATAGCTAACGAGTGAGATTTCGATTCTTTCGTACAAACGAGAACACGTTATCGAATGAGAAAATTTCAAATTTCGAAAGAGCGTATTCGATAGCGAGTACAACGATCCGAAAACAAAAAAAATATTTGAATTTCGTTCGTTAACGTGTGCCGCGATTCGGGCCCTGCTTGAACTTACTATCGCCTTCCTACAGTGTCGCTCAAGTATTCTAGGTTGCAGTACCACTTAAAAAAGTTACAAACATACATACATACATACAAGTGAAGCTAATAAAAGCGTATTGTATTAAAAACTTTTTATTTATCAATTTATATTCCAGAAATTTGACATATAATTTCTCCTAAAATATTTCGATATCAATACGTGCTCTGTCCGAATACTTCGATTAACGTTCCAATTATTTCCAAATGAGATTTACTTAAATTAAGTAATAAGTTAAAGGCATCTTTTAGTTACGGTCCAGATATGATGCCTTCATGCTTCCTGAATAATAGTGCCAAATACATCTTCTTACCCATGACATGGGTTTTTAATTCCTTTCTTTCTTCAATATGGAAACAGTCATTTATAACCGCTTTGAAAAAAAGTGGATTTAGGTCATACTTTGTAACTAACAGTTATATCTAAACCTATCATTGCTGACCATATAAGTTCTTAGATGTTTCCATTTATTTCTTTTTCTTTGGATGGATTTCCGAAGGGAAATCTACTCTAACAAATTTACTTGAATTTGAAAACCATGTGTCATCAATGATGGTTAATTTGTTTAAGCACAAGATTGTTATATGTGGTACACTGACTTTAGCAAAGCTTTCGATAAGGTACATCTCTCGACTCTCGTATATAAACTTTATCTTCTGGGCTTTCAACCAAGATTTCTTCAATGGGTATCTTTTTATCTTTATAATTGAACACAACGAGTGACATTTGAGGATACTCTTTCAGATTCAATTAATGTCTTTTCAGATGTTCCGTAAGGCAGTCATCTTTGTCTCATTCTGTTCTTGTTATTTATTAACGATATCTGTCATAGAATTCTCAAATGTTTTATTACAAGCCGGCGACGTAAAGTTTTTAAATCATATACTTCAGTTGACGAAAGATGTCTGTTTAAAATAGACTTAAACAATTTGATTGCTTGGTATTATAGAAATAATTTGCCATTTAATATGGAAAAATGAAGGACAATGTGCTCTTCCCGAAGATCTGAGCTCCACTTGCCTTATGTAACAAAATACTATATACTAGAGCAAGTTTATAACTTAGTTGATTTGGAAGTTACCATGGACCCTAAGCTTAATTTTAGTCTTCATATTACTATCATATTCTTGAAGGCAAACAAAATCTTTCTTTTGTTAAACGTTGGTCTAAGAACTTAGGGATCCGTATGTTTTCACAACTTTCATCTATATTGGAGGAGGGTAATTGTTGAGTTGTAAAGCAGATTATAGATCTTCATACACAATCAGTTTTCTCTATTCAGTAAGCTTCATTCGAATTGATGATGAAGATCTACTAGTGTACCAGTGATTAATATTATAGCTTAGGTTAACGTTTTTCCTGGTTTTACTCTCCAATAATAATTTCTTCTGATTCTTTTCTTGTATACGAACAAAAAATTAGCCAACAGTCATTGTCAGTTAACTGACCTTAAGTTTTAAACTAATTAAGTGGTTCTCGTCATTTTTTTGTAAAAGAATATATGCTAGGTCAAATTGGTCGGCCTTGCACAGAACATTGCCTTCAAAGACATTTTCATATAAAGATTAAAAGGGCTTGGAAATTTCTACTTGAAATAGTAGCGATTCAGTAAGGTAATAAGAAACTCTTTACCGGTTTCGTTTCCATCGGTACCATTGTTGCCATGTTTACTATTTTTATTTCCGCCTTAATTAGTTCCGCACTATTTGTATAAGTACTTTGTTCGAGCTTGCATTTAAGTTAAGTATTCCCAACCAGGCCAATAAGCTGCTTAGCAATCACAGCTGAGGTACGGCTGTAAATTTTGTTGCGCGGTTGCAACTGAGATGCATTAGACCCTCCAGCCGAGCCATGTATTTTGCAGTTAGCGCGACGCGTTTGTGGTGGCCGGTGGCTTAGGTGCGGTTCGAAATCCCAGCACGTCAATGTGTGCCCTACAATAAAGGCTGTCGGCGTGCAGCCGTAAAGCTGCTGTTGTTGCTGTTGCTGCTGCTGTTGGTGCTGGTTCTATTGTAGCGCCTGCTCGAGCACGATGACGCAGAGATTTGTCAATGCGGCGATTGTGGTGCCGCAAAATTGTGAACAATTTCGAAAATTCAAAATTGCTGCAGCAGGTGCAATTCCGCGCACGTTCCACCTTTAACGCCCATGATAATGCGAGTATGTACGGCTGCCACATGCAACTGGCTACCCAGTAAAGAGAATGTATAGAAATTTTTTCTGAAGAAATTATATAATTTTCGTTAAACTTGTTGCTTTATACTTTTCCCTTTTCCACGAAAATCGGAAGTATTTTTTAATGGAAATAGATGATATGATGACTGTTCATTCATTACCAATTCCTATACATTAATTGCATATTTTTAACGGCAAATTTGTGAGATGTTTTCATGAAAAGTTTACACTTTCTGAACTTAGCATAGTGCTGAAATCTTATGAAGTTAACGCTTCGGTTACCTTCAGGTCACCTTTTTATGTTTGTTTTTTATAAAAGATATATTATTATTTCATAAAAGACACACATTTTTGGGATTTCCTTTTGGGATTTCCTGCATTGAGAGAAATCACTTCGGAAAAGCCAATTAAGCCAATTCATTTTTGTGTAAAAGGACAGACATTGTAGATGTTTTCTACTTTAACCCATATTATCCCAGCGCTCCATTTAAGGTGCACTTCTTTTTTGTTTCAGATTACGCAAATTTTATTCTGTGTTGGTAGAGGCTATAATTTATTTGGGTTCTTGACGTATGTCATTATCACCTAAAACTTGTTGAAAGTGATTATTGTTTTCGGTTATCTCTCAGGAATTATTTAAACTCTGTGAATTTCAGCCATCATGAATTCCAGGAGAGGGTAAGTAAAAACTTTTTTTATACTTATAATTAATTTTACCGTTTTCGTTTTTTTTTTTTTAAGTTTTAACTAGTCTATTAGTTAACATCATGAATTTGACGAAAATTTGCTTTTATGTGTTCATTTTACTAAGTTTTGTGTACCGCCCCATTTGAGGTGCGCTGGGAATAGGAGGCACCGTGGTTTTTGCTACGGGCCCTTGTACTCCCAGCTTCAGTAAACTATATTTAGAACTATTTTACCGTATTTTTATATGTTTTGTTATTTACAGGTTGAACGTTCACGAAATTATATCGGCATTAGAAGATGATCATAATATACTGTCTGCAGATATATTTATCACACCACCTGAAAACAATGACTTCAGCGATGAAGACAGCGGAAGCGAAGAAGCGGGAGAAATAGGTAATCTTACGCGTCGGCAACTACTAGCAGAAGCTGAGGTGCGATGCCAGCTACCATCAGCAGATGGGGTCCTGGAAACCGTAGATGGAATTCCATTTATAAATCAGGATGAACAGGAACAACAGCCGTCCGCGTCTCAGTCAAATGAACCACCTGCAAAAAATCTAAGACTATTGTCACGAGGAAGTGGAGACAAAAAGATATAGCTGCAAACCCTGAAAGGGAGTCGATGCAACCTGATTTCGTTTTAGATAAGGATAATCCATTAGATTTTTTTGAGATGTTTTTTGACGAAGAAGTTTTCGAGCTCCTGCGGTCTAGCACGGAACAAAATGCAATTGCAAAAGGACATGTCAATTTTCGAGTCACTGTTGAAGAAATTAAAAACTTTATCGGTATTTTGCTTTTGTCAGGCTACAATAGCGCTTCACGCTATAGATTATACTGGGATCAAAGTATTGACACTCATCATCCAGGAGTTGCATCATGCATGACTCGTAATCGTTTTGAAGAGCTTTTACGTTTTTTTCATGCATGCGATAACAACCGCCTACCTTCTGACGATAAGTTTGCAAAAGTAAGGCCACTGTGGAATCTTATGAATGAGAGATGGCTAAAGTTTTATCCCGGAGACAAACATTTGTCTATCGATGAGTCTATGGTACCTTATTTTGGAAAACATGGCGCAAAACAACATATTCACGGTAAACCAATACGTTTTGGCTATAAGATTTGGTCACTGTGTACACGATTGGGTTATCTTATTTATGGAGAACCTTACCAAGGAGCTAAAACTGGTAACACCAATCCAAATCTAGGCGTTGGAGGCTCTGTAGTGACAAATTTGATTTCGAAACTGCCAAGTGATAACCACTACAGTTTCTATATTGATAATTTTTTCACTTCTTTACGTTTACTAGACGAAGTAAGTCAGATGGGTCATGTTATCACTGGTACATTACGTGCTAATAGAACAGAAGGTGCCCCGCTAAAAGACATCAAGGAGATGAAAAAGACATCACGGGGTTCGCACCACCAAATTACGGATTTATCATCCAACATGACTTTAGTGCGCTACAACGACAACAACATCGTAACTATTGCCTCAACGGAAAGCGGTGTTCATCCGATTGGTAAGGTGAAGAGATGGTGCGGCAATAAAAGAGTAGACGTAGATCAACCGCATTGCTATCTATTATATAACAAATATATGGGCGGAGTCGATCGACTCGACCAAAATGTTGGAAAATATAGAATTTCAATAAGACTGAAGAGATGGTATTGGCAAATGATAATGTTCCCCATAAATGCCTGTGCTAATAATGCTTTTCAGTTATACCGAGTTTCACCAGCAGGCCAAGCTAAAGACGCTCATGATTTCTTGTCTTTTACAAGATACATTGTGCAGACTTATTTGATACTTGGCAAACCTTCTACATCCATAGCAAAACGCATTGGAGGCAAGACACCGTTAACTACGAAAAGTAAGCTGCCAGATTCGGTAAGGCTGGATGGGAAGGAACACTATATCATTAGAAACGAAACTCAAATTCGATGCCGCGAATGTCACAAGAATACGAAATTCAAATGCAGTAAATGTGGAGTTGGCCTCCATCAACATTGTTCTCAAGCTTTTCATACCATAAAGTAATTTTTTTTCTCTCATATCAACTTTGATTTTTAGCTTACGTTTATAATTGATCTTATATATTGTGATTTATCATAATTTTTGTGTACTTATTCTTTATTTACTAATAAAAACCATTCAAAATAATAACCGACTTCGCATACAAAACCCGAAGGCATATTTTCCCAGCGCCCCATTTAAGGTGCGGTCCTGAATTTCAGCCAGTATAGAAAATATTTTTGATAAAAGCTTATTTTCATGTTATTTAGAGCCTACTCACTAGATAGACATAGAAAAAAAACATTTTTCTATGTAATATCACACCTTGGGATAATATGGGTTAAAAGGAACCGAGTGATGAAGAAGAAAGTATTGCTGAAGCTGATGAAAGTAACATTCCCGTGCACTTTTCAAAGCGCAAGTACATTAGTGGTCAACAGAACCGACTGAAGCTAATAACATTAGAGTCAGAACAGAAAATATAATTTTACGACACCCCGGTCTTGCAGTATATGTAGTTCAACTAATATCAAATATAAAAGGATCATTTGACGTGCACTTTACACCGCAAATAAAAATTGGACAGATTTTTGGGCATTCTGTCCTTTGTAGGTACTTCAAATGGTACATTTGTTTGTACAGGTTAAAATATATTTAACTTAGAACCTACAGAGATATATAAAATTACTGGTGTATATTGGTCGCAAGGAGAAAGTCTCCGCAATATTTGGGATGAAGGTCAACCATCATTTCACGCTGTAATATCATTAACAAGGTTTTTGGAAATGAGTTGTGTACCAAGGTTCGATAGCAGAGATAATCGTAGAGCTGAAAGAGTGTACGATAAATTTACTCCAATTCGAGATTTATACGAAAAGTGGGAAGCTAACCTGCGGCTACTGTTTGTTTCGTATGAAAACAAAAAGGGAGATGTCCATTCTTAATTTATAGTACACGCCAAGTAAGTCAAGCAAATATGGGAAGAAGGTATCGGATATGCGTACAAAATTGTGCCTAAGTTTTAAATATATTTGGGAAAAAATCTAGCAGCAGCACAACCAGAGCAAAAGCAAGACCAACGGGTAGTATTGGAACTAGTAAAAGGGTATGAAGGACGGAATACTCGTACAACGACAGATAACTTTTCTGCAACTTGAGATTTGGGATTACTTTTACTGAATAATTATATTACATTGGTGGGTGTTGTAAGAAGTAATAAGCGCTTTTTGCCGATTTTTGTCACTAACTAAGAATTAAAACGACTTCCAGTACTAAGCAGTCGTTTCTTCCTCAATTTACCAGTCATCATATAATCCTAAAAAGTATAAAAAGGTTACTGTATTGAGAAATTTGCATCATCAAAAAACATACATAGAAATGCTTTCTAATAGGAACGCGCCAAGAACATATAAGTAAAGACTCTTTCTAGAAATTCTTGGCCTAGACATTGTTCAGTGTGAAAAATTTCATAGAAAACGCTTACCAAAAATTCAATTCTCAGTTCATGTTGTTCCAAATATCCGGGCAGAAGTAGAACAGACAAACACTTCAGCGGGTTTTGTTCCAAAAGAGAGAAAAACGAGTCATCGAGTCACCTGTGCAGTTTGCGCGCGCTCAATTTGCTACAAAACATACGAGCTCTGCACAATTTGCACGAAACCCGTCTGCTTTCAAAATCGTACAACGGCAACAGTTTCTACGTCATATTGCCTTGAACATATGCAATAAAAAAAGTAAGTATACAGGAAGTTTTCTTCATTTATATCCAAAAAATCGAAGAAATGTTAAGAACAAAATATAATTATAACAAATAAAATCATGAAATGTTAAAATCGAACTTACTAGTAGTATATTAGAGGTTTTTATGGAATACACTTACAAAATACTGGTCAATTCATACTCTGACCTTAAAACTACATATGCCTACTCTTTATTAACATAACAGAAGGGTTAATCCATATGTTCTATAGTCAGTCATATACCGATTTCCAACTCCACTCGTTAGCTCTATCTCACCGTTTAAAAATGCCAAGTAATTTCAGATAGCTTAGTTCAATTTCGCATATTAATGAAACCAAGTGGTTACATGAGTATCTATCATCGACTTAGTTTAGGATAAAACTAGTTTGGGTGCCTGACTACAGTGGTGTTGCTAGAAACTGTAAAGCTGATGGGCTGGCTAGGCAGGTACTTCGTCTTAATAAATGCGGAATATGTACGGGTAGGAGCTCCATTGGTTTCTTGTGGTTGAAAACTGGATTGATCATCTCAACACTTTCTCCTCTTCTCACTCTTCGGATTCCATACTTTTTTTCATTCGAGTGAAATAGTGAATGTAGAAATAAAACATCTAAGCAGATTTCTGATAGATCAAGGCACTTTTGAATATAGCTGATATACAGCTACAAGTGTTTTTCGTATGATTTCCAAAAGGACTGTACTTTTTTTAAGCGTACATAACAACCAACCTAAGTGAATTCAAGACCACAGAGCAATTGACCGTCTTAACATAGTTTGTACTCTCAATAGTTTGAATCAGATATTCGCGTGTAAATGTAAGATGATAAGCCGAGATGTAAATATTCTTTGGCATAATTTTTTGAAGAATATCTTCTATATCCGTTGAGTCCAATTTTCGATAACTAGTTCGAGCATTTCGACTAGTAACTGGCGAATGACATGCGTGATGGCTCCAATACATGAATCGAAGCAGGATTATTAGACTTTAGACTTAACATGTCTCCACAGAACCAATTCTAACGGTGTAATGTCGCACGATCTTGGTAGCCAATCGACTGTCCCAAAACGTAAAACTATCTGCTTATCGAAGTGTTCTCTCAATAAATCCATTGATTGATGCGTTGATGCGACTTGTGAGAAGTGGCGCCATAGTGTAGATAAAAAAGTCGCTGAGATCACGAGCTTCTGCCTGATTTTGAACCGGGTTATTCTTATTTCCAAGTGCGGCAATCTTTGGCTCGAACACGTTGGATCTTCTTGGAACTTTTCAAGAGCCCACAAAGCGAAGCGATGTCGCTTGGGATCTGTATTTTGTACGCTTTTAATTTAAGAATTCGATGTAAAATGCGTCAAGTCGTTACATACGTCAGTCTGAGTTGCTGCAAACGGCGTCGAATCGACTCTCCACGGTTTTCGTATACACTCTTAACTACAGCTGCAATAGTTTCTTCACTGTGTGCTGGACGTGGTCTATTCGGTCGAATATTATCCAATAATTAACGCTGGGTCTCAAGATGGGTGATAGTGTTGCGAATAGTACGCTCAGTAGGCCGATTATGTGGACAATAAGTTGAGCGAAGCACACGAAATTTCTTCTTTCTTCAATCTTTACAGAATGTGAATTTTCGTAGTAAGATTAGACGATTTGTAAACATTGTACAGGCGTTAGTCTTTCCATAATGACAATTATCAAACAGTTCTGCACAAAAATAATATTATGGCTTGATACGTTTCATGCGTGACCTATCAAAAAGAGGCTTTTGAAAAAAGTACCTATACTTACTTCGGGTGAACTAAGACTCTGACTAAATCTGATGACGTAATCGGCCAAGAATTTTGCTTTCAACTGGGATCGTTTTGATAGCTTTTTTATAAATGTTTGATATAAATAACCTTTAATTCAAATTAAGGTGGGTTAATCCAGAAAACAGATGTTTAAAAATATTTTTTTTTATTTTGATCGATCTGTTTGAATATCAGCTACACGCAATATATATTGCGTTGTCTTCTGCAATAATCTTTGCGAAGTTTTGGAAATATATCTTCTCAAATAACAACATTTTTCGCACAAAAACTTGATTTTGATCGATAGGTTAGTATGGTGGCTTGCTGTTGAGCTCGTCTCGTTCATCATTTATGTACATATATACTTGAAACATTCCAACGTTGTCCTTTGTATTTTAAAAACTGAATAGAAAACTTAATAGGCACTGATTAAGGTATAAAAAAAGAACGCTTTCTCGCAATAACTATGACTTCAAAAATGTTTTGCTTACTGGGTATCACCATCAACCATTCGTGTAAGTATGTGTTAGTCCTTTACGTGATAAATAATGTTCTCTACCATTAACCGACCAAAATGTTTATTTTTAAAATGATAATGCAAATGAAATTATCGCTGATTTACACAAAAACACCAACAAAGCCATACGAAATGCATTACTTGCTGTATCTACCTGTGTGTCACTGTGGTCGCCAATAAAAAGGTGTTGACAAAAATGTGCAGATAATGGTGATTACGAAAGCGATTTGGCTGCGGTTTTTCCGCTATTTCTGACTTTACATTCACTATTGTTGTTGCTTTAGTTGGCAACTAAATGCTTTCATTGGCAGTTTATTGGTCTGGCATTGCATGCCAATGGTTTGTTGGTTGCTCCACAACTGGCACGCCGGCGAATTGCATTCGTGCGGTGTTTTGCCAGCGATAGAGAACAAAAGCATTTACAACAACAACGAAACGAGTTAAATGTGAATGTTATGCAATTGCGAGGCTGCTATTCTTTTAAGCGTTTCGTATTATAATAAATAATTGTATATTCCCAAACGAAATTTATGTGCTTAAACATAAAACATTATACTTATAATAGCCTATAATTTGATATATTTGCTTATTTGGTTCATTAGGCTTTTGTTAATATTTATTTTATTATATTTTACATGTATTTCATGAGGCAATAAAAATGATTTGTTAATACGTGTTATGTTTATTGAATACAAAAGATTTTGTAATCTCGAAGTTTTTAGTAATTTCGAAAAATGTCTAGAACATTTTGCCAAATCGAAACAGTATTCAAACAAATAAAGCGATACTTATTTATAAACAAAACTTTTATTAATACGTTTATGAAAATTAACAAACTACATGATATATCAATTCAACATTTCACTTAGTTTTGGTAGAAAAGTATAGAATATTTAAAATAAATTCAACTCGAAGTTTGAAAATAACTATATTTGGTACGCATGTGAGGGCTAGTGGTAGGACCAAATCTGTTTTATCAGGTTTTGAAACCAGACCACATTATTATTAGCTAAAAGGGTCCAGTTCTTTTTATTCAAATATTGAAAATGAACGACGATTTCAGTTGTTATTAGAGTAGTTCTCGTATTCGATATCTGGAGTTCAGGACGTGTAAAGCTTGATTTCGGCAATTCTTAATTACGCTATCAATCTACCATGCACAATAAATTTTCTTGATATGTTAAGAAGAAGTATTGTGTAAACCATTTCTGTAACAAACAATTTTGTATTCGATTTGATTTAGAGTTAAAAGTTGCATCCTCGTTATAGGGCAAAAACTACAACTTCAGAGGACGTTTGCTTTCGTTTCATAGATTTTGTAGAAAACTTAGTGCTTTTCAACAAAGCTTAATTTAAATAAGATTGTATATTGATTATGAATATCAATATTTTAAAAGAAATATTTAGAACTCAATTAATTTAAATAATAGTTTTTAAGAACTTTACTACTCTGCAAAAATAGTTTCGTTAAAAATCGTTTCACTTACTAAATATATACAATCGTGCTTAGATACGATTTTGTAAAATCTATGAATTATTCTTCTACAAAGGCAGCCATTTTCGGCGGTTAATCTTAAACAAATGCCTCAATACAGCCAATTATAACTTATCCTTATTGACCATCTGTCCCTCCGGAACAAATTCACGATTCACCAAACCACGAATGAGTTATGTCTTAATTTTTGAGCGGTTTTGGCGTGATTTATTGGTTTCTGCTCGTTTTTTCACCTCCATTCCGATGACGGTTTATTTGTTTGCATATCAAACTCATAAACCCATGTCTTATCGGCAGTTATAATGCTCACCGTGAATGTGAAATCACTATTTGCTCGATGAAACATGTCCAAAGAAAGGTTTCGGCAATCTTTTAAAATAAAATGCAGCTTTATGAGGAAGTGTCGAGCAAGAACAAGATGTCGAGCTATCTTACCATATCTTCTACACTTGTCTGACAATTTTCAAGCAGCTGAAGCGGTCGGGAGTGGTCCAGGATGATCTCTCTATCGTCTTTGAAGGCTTTGCACCTTTTGTGTGCCTGTGTTTTGATAAAGTTGTACTACCAACCAACCTTTTCCAAAATTCGCAAGGGTTACCCACATGAAATTTGGTTAGGAATACAAAATTTGAGAAAAATTGTTTGTTCGATATTTTAATCCATCGCCAAAATCGCACCGCACTACTGAATTGTGTAGTAATTAATAACAGTACTACCAACTTAGAAAAATACATTTTTTTTAAATATCTTTTAACTTGTAAAATGGCATCGTTCACGTTTTCCTTTTTTTCCAATGGTGTAGAGCATATTACATATATTACTGTGCCCAAATAAGGTGACATTTGAATTTAAATTGCGTGGGCGAAGGATTTGGAGAACTATTTCTTTTTAGGTTGGTAGTACTGTCAGTCACATTTATGTAAAATTTCATGTCAAAATATTCATTAGTGTTTGAGATACGTGTCGTTTTGTGAGCTGCTAAATGTGAGTTTTTCGTTTTTTGCGATGTCGAAATTTGATGAGCAAAGAATTTGCATTAAATTTTGTTTACGGAATCAATTTTCTGCTGCGGATACGTTGAGGATGGTGCAGAAAGCCTTTGGTGATGAGGCTATGTCTAAAGAAAATGTTTACAAATGGTATAGTGAGTTCCAAGTCGGCCGTGAACGCATTGAAGACGAAGAGCGTCCAGGGCGACCATCAACCTCAACCGACGAAGCTCACGTTCAACAAATCAAAGATTTGGCGTTAAAAAACCGCCGATTAACAATTAGAGACCTTGCTGATGAAGTTAGCACATCGAAAGGCTGAGCCGATACCATTTGAAGGATGTTTTGGGCCTCAAGCGCGTAAAATCACGATTGGTACCGAAAACATTGAATTTTTTGGAAAAAAAGCGTCACGTTGAAGTGTGTGAAACGACATTTCTGACTACCAGGGTGTCATGAAATGCATTATAACTGGCGATGAGCCTTGGATCTATGCTTACAAACCCGAAACAACCGATCGATCGAGCGAATATCGTGCCAAAAGAGAGCCGAGACCAAAAAAATCGCGCCAAAGTCGCTCAAAAATCAAGGTCATGTTGACTGTTTTCTTCGATTATCGTGGTGTTGTGCATTATGAATTCCTTCCATAAACAGTTAACAAGGAATATTATTTGAATGTAATGGTCGTTTGCGTTACGCTATCCGCCTAAAATGGCCGGAATTGTGGAAAGACAATTCTTGGTTTTTACACCACGATAATGCACCATTCCATACTGCCCTCGTAAATCGTGATCATTTCACCAAAAACCCACATCGTTCCGCAACCACCGTATTCACCTGATCTGGCGCCGTGCGACTTCTGGCTGTTCACCAAGCTCAGAAAACCGCTCCGGGGACACCATTTTTATACGATAGAGGAGATTCAAGCCGCAGCGAAGACGGAACTGAAGGCCATCCCGGAAAGTGACTACAACCCGTGTTTCGAAGATTGGAAAATCCGTTGGCATAAGTGCATTGCATCGGGAGGGGATTACTTTGAAGGGGATGAAATTGATTTGGAAGAATAAATAAAGACACATAAATATTATACATTTTATCGAATTCACGAATATTGCTGCTACATAAATTACTATATAATTTCTAATTTATTAAAGGTAAGCTGTGTGAAATGGATGTATGATTGACCAGTTTGAAAAGAAGAAAGTGGAAAATATGACTTTGCAATTATGCCAAAGTTCTTTTCGAAAGTTTATCAAATAATTTTTCGCAAACTTGGATTACTGAAAAACTAATTTCCACTTTTGCACGCTTTGATTACTGAATAATAAATAATAAGAAATAAAATCGTCTGCACATGAGTGCATTTTAATGCTGCTTTCTTTTCTGTCTTGTACTGGAATCTAGGATTAAGTGCTCACGTAGGTGTCCATGTAACTCGTATATATATATGTATATGATTTATGTGTGTCTGCAGCTGGTAGAAACCACGACTGCTACCACGCAAATGCACTTTCAGGAAACTTAGTCAATATTAACAATTCGAAAGAAAGCAATAAAAATGTATTTTTATGAGCAAAACTATGGCGCACAATAAATCTTTATTGGAAACTCGTTTGCATTTTCAACAAAGCGAAGCAAACAATGCAAAACTATCCTCAGTGGATGCTTGCGAATGGAGATTGTGAGCCAAGAGAAACGGCAAATAACTGTTAGATGAAGTGTGTGTGATATCGCATAGCACTTGTAAAGCATGCAACAAAACACACAAACAAATAACGGGCGGATAAATCTATAGCGGGTTGAGTGCGACAGAGAGAGAGTAAGAGTTAAAAAAGTATTTTAAGTAAAGTGGCACAGCAGCTACCGCAGCGAGGCGTGCAGCGGTAAATCTCAAGCAGTGCAACAAAGCGAAAAAAATTAAAATGTAATACGAAAGAAGTGAGAAACGATTTAAAAGTGGCGAAAGTAACAAAAACATTGAAAAATCGCGAAAACACCAAATATGATGCTTAGTACAGATTCATATTTCTGAGCATCACTGCAGAGTCGTAATGGAGTAGTCGGTAGGTAAGAAGCAGTAGTAGACAATGGGAAGATGTAAAGTGATAGTGAACACATACAAAAAGACACTCCCAAGAGATGTGCTTCGTTTATAGCTTCATTTTTCCTACATTTCCATTTAAAAAAAATTCAGCAGCACCCGGTATTTACTCACGGCAATGGTTGCTCATACGCCATGACGCTTTGTAACGAAGTAGTTGACTGACAGCTTTTGTAATTTTACCTGGCATGTACACAGATGTGTTGTCATAGGATTGACGAAAAACTCTAAAAAAAACTAAAATTACTGTTTTGATTAATGGGAATTCGTAGAGCACGAATGATGGATTAGCGCCGAATGTGCACAGCAGCAAGAGTAAAACAGTATATTAATAGTTACTCAGACGCTCTTAAACCATATTAGAATATTCGCAAACAATACTCGGATGTATGTTGAAATATTTAATACTAATTTATCGAGTGATTTACTCGAATTTTTCTGACCTTCGGAAGTGTGAAATCACTTGAGCAGCAAGCAATTGAGAATAAATATTAAGCATTATTTTTTTTTATACAGTCAAGTTAGCCACCACGTAGATTATTGGGTAGTCGAAAAAGTCTTTACGTATTTCTTAATTTTTATTTTTATAATGAACTTTAATGAACCAAATATGTACCATTTTGGTAGACCACTTCTTGCCATTTTTTCTCTAGAGACATTATTCAATCAGTGTAAAACTTTTTTGGTTTCTCGGCGAAAAACAGCGATAAGTAATTTTCACAGGTTTCTCTTAAAGCCAACATTTTTCCCTTAAGGAAGTTCTCCATTGACTCCATTCAGAAAGTTCTGTATTGACTGAAACGAATTGTAGTCCGCTGGTGCAAGATCAGTGCTATATGGTGGATGCATCAAGACTTCCCAGCCAAGCTCCCTAGTTTTTTGTCGAGTCAACAAAGATGTGTGTGGTCTAGACGAAGCTATTTCTGTTGGTCAGTTCTGGGCATTTTTTTTTTCGATTGCTGGCTTCAATTTCATTATTTGTTGACAGTAAAATGTAGAATCAATCGTGCGACGAGACTGGAGTAGCCCAAAGTGGATTATTTCTTTCCAATCCCACCAAACACTCAGCATAACCTTTCGAGGCTTCAATCCTGGCTCTGTTACCATTTATTGAGCTTCTCCAGGCTTGCACCATAATCTTTTTTCATATTATTGTCATATTTGAACCATTTTTCATCTCCTATTACCATTCAAATTGTTCGATTTCATTTCGTTTCAGCAAAGAATCGCAGACGTTAATTCGGTTCATTAAATTTTTCACAGGATTAATTCATGTGGTAACCAATCATCGAGCCATTTTTCAAAAATTTCCAGCTAGCCTTTTTTAAATGGTTCAAACCTGTTTAAAAATGAATGCCAAGTTCCTTAGCGATGTCATGGCTGCTTATGTAACAGTTATGGTTGGTCCTTTTCATAATTTCATCGACTTTTCAAACGATAGGTCGACCAAAGCGAGGTACATTTTTCACATCGAAATTTTTAGAACGGAAGCGAGCGAACCATTGTTGTGCTACACAAACTGATACAGCATCGTCTCCGTAAACTTCACAAATTTCTTTGGTGGCTTGCATGACATTCTTCTCTTTTTTATACAAAAAATTTCAACATATAGCGAATTTCTTCATTATTTTCACTAATTTTTGAACAGTTGTAACTTTGTTCAACTTCTTTTTTGGTTAGATGAAGCTTAAACTCACCTTACACTATATGATATGACACAATATGGTAACACTGGAGACATACGACTATAACGACATCTACAAACAATCGTTAGTTGAACATACTAAATGGTGGACGAAATATATGCCGAAATATTTTATGGAATATGAGAAATTTGAAAAATTCCAAAATTTTTTTAAACCGATTTATGCCAATATAAGGTTATAAAGCTCTATTCTAATCATGATAATGAATGTGCAACCGCTTAAACTTCAGCTTCCTATTTGGTACTGGGTATTTCTTTAATTTATATTTCATCTGTTTTGCGTACTCCACTCATTCGCGCCATAGTTTCAAATGTTCTTTTTTTCTGCATTTTTGTAGTGGTCTTCGTGGTGGCGGTTTTGGCTAGTTCTTTGTTTCTTCGTTTAAATGTCAATTTTTTGTTAAACTCTAGTCCTTTAAGTTGCAGCGGTTCCAGCTCGGTTGGTCACTGTCGCCACCGTTGAGGTTGTGGCACTGACAGTATCTGTAATTCACGATGCGCTGGCACTTGGGAGTGTATCTGTCCTAAAGCTTGCTTTGAATGTGCATGGGAGTGTACTTGTTTACTATTGCTCACTGCTGTTCATTTCATTTCTGCTTTGTTTATATATACATATTTATTTGTCTTCTTTTTTTGTGGATTTATGAGTGAGCATTTTAAAAGGTTCTTTGCACGTTTGTGTTCTTTGAGGGATTAATTTTGGCTGTAGTTTAAATTTTATTTTTTGCTTTAGTTTATGTCGATATTTATCCTTTTTGGCGACAAAGTTAAATAAAACGGTGATATTAATACTTTATATATCTATTAATGAATCTCTTTTCGTACTTGCAACTCTTAATATATTTGGGTTAACATCAAATCGCTTCGCTTACTTAGTTCTTTGACCTAATGGTTGTTTATAACATCTAAAACTAAATATTAGGTAGTCGAAAATGTCATGTCGTATTTTGCCAACAGATGTTGTTGCAGTCGTATAGTTCCAGTGGTAAAAATCATATTGTGTCATACCGTATATTGTTGGAGAGGTGAGATTTTAAACTTTATTTAACCAAATAACCGAAAAAGAAGTTGAAAAAAGTTACAGCTGTTCAAAAATGAGTGAAAATTATGAAGAAATTCGCTACATTTTGAAATTTTTTGTATAAAAAAGAGAAGAATGGCACGCAAGCCACCAATGAAATTTGTGAAGTTTACGGAGATAATGCAGTATCAGTTCGTGTTCGCTTGCTTCCGTTCTAGAAATTTTGATGTGAAAAATGCACCTCACTCTGATAGACCTGTCGTTGAAAAATGCGATGAAATTATGGAAAAAATTTACCAGTACCGTCATATAAGCAGCCATGACATCGCAAGAACTTAACATTCATCATCAAAAACTTTTGAGCCATTTATAAAAGACTGGCTACAAAAAGAATGTCGATGTTTGGTTACCACATGAAATGTCTATGAAAAATTTGATAGACCGGATTAACATCTGCGATTCTTTGCTGAAAAGAAATGATATTGAATGGTAACAGGAGACGAAAAGTGGATCAAATACGACAATAATGTGTGAAAAAGATCATTGTCCAAGCGTGATGAAGCTCAACAAATGGTCGCAAAGCCAGGGTTGACGCCATGAAAGGTTATGCTGAGTGCTTGGTGGGATTGGAAAGGAATAATTCACTATGAGCTACTCCAGCCTCGTAGCACGATTGATTTTACATGTTACTGTCAACTACTGATGAAATTGAAGCAAGCAATCGAAAAAACAGCCAGAACTGATCAACAGAAAGGGCTTCGTCTTCCATCAGGACAAAACCAGACCACACACATCTGTGATGATTCGATAAAAAACTGGGAGTGCTTAGCTGGGAAGTTTTGATGCATCCACCATACAGCCCTGACCTTGCTCCATCGGGCTACCATTTGTTTCGGTCAATGCAGAAATCCTTTAATGGAGTTATGTTGGCGTCAAGAGAAGCCTGTGAAAATTACTTGTCGCAGTTTTTCACTGAGAAACCAATAAAGCTGTAGATTGATGGAATAATGTCTCTAGCAAAAAATTGGCAAAAAGTGTACGACCAAAATAAAACATATTTGGTGTATTAAAGTTCATTATAAATATAAAAAAAAAAAATAAGTTGACGTTTGATTAGAAATTCGAAAAGAGGTTTTTGACTACCCAACAATATGGAGGCGAATTAAGTCCCGGTGATTAGCTGTAATCCCGGCTATATGTCTGTTCGTCTTAAGAATTAAGACGTCTTAAGAAGTTGCTTACAAAATGTCGTTAATTGAAAATTTTGGTTTGGGCGGAGTGGACATGAATGTATATATCTTCCAAACATCTAAAGCTAACTGTATTAAATTTGCGCTGGAACAATTTTTTCGGCGTCTCCTGCGAAAGTGTGAAAGTAGTGGAAGTCGAACTATTAGTCCATCCACTGCCGATAAAAAGGTTTCTTGAAAACTACTGAAAGTGCTAAAACAACCAAATTCGGTTAACAATCGTCTAAAATTAGTATGTTACGTTGTGACAATTTGTTAAATCGGTTAATAACCACTCCTACAAATTTAAAATCCATCTGACCGCTTCTCTTTTTAGTAGATACACCAAGCACCAATGAATATATAAGGGTAAGACTTTGCACAATATAGTCTTTACGGAATGCCCTTTCAAGCCTAATAATTGTCATAAATGGACCGAGACTGTTCAAGCTCCTATATGATGAATATGTGAACCCCCGTGTTTATGGGCGCCCTTTAATCGAAAATAGCCTTTAATCTGTGAGTTTTGTTAATGAAATTCGAAGAAAAGACAACTCATTAACCGAAGAATATTCGTGTTATTTTTTTAAGTAGCACCATAGCTTGATTGAGTGACGCCTTACTCAAACGCATAAAGCAATTCATCGTTTACTCCAAAGCTAATTTCCTCTAAAACGCTTAACCTATTAAAACTTAGTCTCATGAAAATAGTGCCCAACTTTAGCTACGGTCAAGGTATAGATTAAAGAACAAAAGAAATACTATTTAATGGCAAAAGTTTTCGTTTACCTGCAGAATATTGAAGATTAACTCAATAAATAATTTCCACTGTTGCTTTGTATGCTTTTGCTTTATTGTAGCTGCCTTATTTCGTTAATGCAACCGGTATTAACTTGAGGAAAGTAAGAAAATTATTTCCGGCGTCGGGTGAAACGATAAAAGGAACTTGCACAGATAGCCAGAGGATCTGCAGAAGCTTCACCTTGAGCACTTATCTACTTGCGGAACAGCAGGAATGAGTGGCAGACGCATCTACACTCAAACATAGTGAAGTTCTGCTTCTCTTGAAGAATACAATTTACATCATAGTAGTGAGATCAGGAATTTCAGCTCAACTATAAACGCAGAAAAATTATAAAGTCAATAGAAATACACACATGTAACATATAAGTCTACAGAGAAAGAAGAAAAAAAAAAGAACTGTGAAGAAGCATTCTTGACAATAAGTGTAAATGCGTCATAGGTGCGATTTGCGGAATTTCAGCTCGAAACGCGGAGGTTAAGTGAATTCTTTCAACACTTCCACTTGTATTTGAAATTATATTTACTATATAATCCTTTTCAGTGGCCAGCAAAAGTTTTTCACACGTTTAAGTTCAGTTTCCACAAGCGAAAATTGAAAAGCTTTTTCTCCCTGAAGCCAATATCTTCAAGGTGAACGGTGAAAAGCATTTTTCTGTGGGAAAAGTTTGCTGGCAGCTTTCCGGAACAAAGCATACAAGTATACCGTTATATGCAGTCTCTGAATTCTACATAAACATTTATATTTACATACACACTGATTAGCTTATTTAGCACTGAACTGAAATAATATTTAGTTCGTGTATAAAACTATCTTTTATATTTTTACGTGAGCTTTTTTCTTAAAAAGTGAGTGATTATTTTGCGTATTGTACACATGATAGACTTGATTGTTTATATATTACATCTAGTAGAATTTAATTTTTTATTTAGTATAGTTAGATTTTTTCTATTTAGGAGAAATTTCGCCATTTGTTTAATATTTCTTTATTTATTGGATCTGCTTGGTAAAGTCTAAAAATAAGTATTTAAATCTTATGTAAATCTATTTAAATCTAAAGAAGCTCAAGAATGTGGCTGAGCTTTTTTGGTAGAACGTTGCTCTCTAGTAGGCTGGTAGATCATTTCTTTTTAGACGTGTTTGATTACAGGAATTTACCAAGGTGTTAGCCATTGGATTTCAACGTTCGTGAAGTTTGGAAAAAATCTCATTCTGCTGTCCTTTTCTCCTTCTTTATCATAGGAATATTAAGATTATTATTAATATTTTCGTTATGCATGAACTACTGTTAGACAATATCTTTTGTTATAAACTTAAATATACTAATATTAATAATTTCAAGAGGGTAAACTTTAAGTTTAGCGTATTTTCTTTTTTAAGGGGATATTCTACTCTAGAAATCAAATGTTGGGCAGTTTTTCGCGTCTTGGTGACATTAATCCTGACTCTCCTGGTGGTCTGAAAAAAAAAAAAACAAAAATTTTGACACGATGCTGGTAGGAACGATAAAGGATTATATAAAGAAGGTTCAAAAAAAATGTCAAGTAAATCGGTTGTATAGAACTTGAGATTATGCGTTTAAAAAGTGAGTCTACCTATCTACCGGGCTAGGTACTGCGTCACTAAAGTAACTGTAGCTAACTATAATTTTAATTATTAAAAATCCTTTGGAGGATATGTTCTTAAGGGTCTAATCTTTAAACATATGAAAAAAATCGAATTTTTCAAAATTCTAGAGTAGAATACCCCCTTAATGCCGTTTTTTCTTCTACAATGTAGTCTTCTGGCAATAAGTTGCGCCCTTTTAAGTTTTATCGAAAGAGAGGGGAAAACAACGTTGTGGACTGATTGATGCGCCTGTTAACCATAACTTTGCTCGTCCGTTTTCTGCATCTTCCCCTAATTGCTTTCGTCTTAAGATCTACTGTCAATATTTATCTAGTATTAGGTCTAAGTCAAATATTATTCGTACATTTTGTTCGCGTTTAATTTTGATATTTTCATTATAGTTGAGACATAGCTTAATACTAGTTACTGTGATAGTAAGTAAATATTTTGACTCAAATTTTTTTTGTGTTCTGTAAGGAGAGAGATTTCGAATAAATTGGCTGTTTCAGTGGTAGTTATGTCCTCCTCGTAAATTTCGTCCTTATTTAATATTGCTTGATAAATATGATTCTATTCCGGACCAACTACATATATGTATGTAGCAATGACTCTCTGTGCATTGTTAATTCCAACATCCCTCCTTATTGTCCTCAAAAGTTGTATAAAATACATGCAAATAATATTTCCTTACTGGTTATTAATAAGTTGAAATAAAAAAATATTTGTGTTCTTGGTGACTTTAATCTAAGAAATATTGTCTCGTCCGATTATTTATAAGCCCTGCCCTTATTTTCTCCAATATTTTGTCTTCTTTTGAGTTATATCTATTGATAGCTTGCTTAATCTCAATCTGATTTAAAGTAACTCTTATTCAAATAGTCTTGATTGATATCTTGACTCAGCGATATTTTAAACTTCAGGTTCCTTGATGGTTTCTTCCATTACTCCAACTACAATTCATTATTCTCCCTTAACGTTTGAGCTTGATTATTATCTTTTTGCTTCGTCAAACCTATTGATGGATTAGGAATTCATTTTGCATTCTGTGATTTTACAAAACTCAACGATTTGCCTTGAGTTTAAATGGTAAGATTTATTTTCTGGATGAGATACTGCTAATAGTTTTTTTTTTCAGTTGTAAGAAATCCATTCATGAATATTTGCCTTGGTGTACTAATGACTTCAAACGGTTAAAAAATCGTAAAAATTCATATTTCTTTTCATTTTTTTTTAATTTTTTTTTTTTTTTTTGCATTCTCTGTTCCCTTATACCCATAGAATTAATGTAGAAACCACTTTACGATTGGAAGGTTTCGAAAAAGGCCCAAAAATAATAATACCGTTCGACGTTCGGAGCGCCTAGAACTTTAAACGCGTTTTTCTCAAAACACACTTAAATTGGGTTTTGTGTTTCAGATGATCCAAACATGAGAAATCGTGTCCGCCAGTGAAGAAACGCATCTTATTCACCCAGCCATTTCTCCGACTGATGACAACAAACATCGGAAAAAAATCTTTATACACTCCATGATTTACCTCATAACATGTGAAAAAAGTTCTATTGTAGAATAAAAATTTCAAAAAAATGTCAAAAAACAAGGTATGTAGATTACATAACCGACTTCTTAAGATTACAGAAAGTTCTATGTTTTTCCTTCGTTAAAATTTAACACTACTCAAAATTGTTTAATAATTTGAATAAGTTGCTCTATAAAATCAACTAGTATAACATTTAGTGGAACCCTCAGTCTTTTTGGAACTTTGTAAAATATATAAAAGCCTGATCGGCCATTCCTTCCACTTTGCGCTGAGGTGATAAGTCGGCATGCAATCCATGGTAAAATTTCCAACCACTCCTCCTAATTTTTCAAGTCAAATTAAGTGCATAATGAGCTTGGAACTTCTTCTACTTTTTCTATTAATAATTTTTCACCTGTAAATTTTGGCATACTGTGTCTTTCGCAAGATGTTATTGCCAAGGCTATTTGTGATATCAAGCCTTCTTTCAAAATTGATCTTGTGGGCTGCCCCTTTTACTTATATATACAAAATGGTCCTGCTTTTGTTCATCCTCTCAAGTTTAACTACAATAAGTCTCTATCAGTTAAAATAATCACTAACGTAAAATTAGCATTGGTTTGTCTCTGGTCGCTCTATTGGGTAAAATTTTGCTGTTTTTAGTGATTCTTGTATGTCTGCCTTCGCCGCTGGATTTTAAGTAAATTGTGTTTAGACAGATCTTTCTAAAGTATTTGATAAAGTTTCCCACAATATTCTAATTAAGATGTTACATATTCTCTTCAGGTTTTCACTCTTTCTTTTTGTGGTGGATCAAGTCATATTTGCATCATAAGCGTTGTTTTGTTATTGCCGATGGGGTGTCATCGTATTCTTTCATCGCGTCATCTGGAGTGTCACGAAGAAGCGCTTTAAGTCCTCTTTCTGCTGTTTATCAACGAAAATTCCTCTTGTTTCCCTTTTTCTAAATTTTTGTTATATGCAGATGACTTAGAAATATTCACAATAATCAAAAAATCCGAAGATGTGATTAAACTGCAGTGTGATATTGATAGTTTTTATGATTGGTGCCTGAAAACACAGCTCTCAGAATTTGGGTAAATATTCTCAAATTTCGTAGGTGAGGAGACATAGCCTCTTTCCTTCTTGTTACAATTTTTCAAATTGTCAATGGAGGTATTGACGATACTTATATGTTAGAAAAAATTAATTTCAATATTCCTCAGCGTTGCCTCAGATCTATTTCCCCATTTCACTGTAAAAATGAAAAAAAAACTGAATTTACAGATTGTGCAATTGATATGCATATGAAATATTGTGACCAAACTATATTATCAATCAACTCCCTTCGTCGTTTGCTGGTGCATTTTGTCAAGCAGCGGACACGACAACCTAGTTTTCAGCGACAAAGGTTGTTGAATGAGTGCTGCCCAGAAATAATGTTTCGTAAAATACAATCAAAAAGTTGTTCGGAAGTTTGCTGTCAATATAGTTGAAATTAATAGCTTATTTATATCTACAACTCCTAACTTTTTATTGTAGGATTATTTTAGAAGTATAGGCCAGAAATCAAAGAAAGCATTGCTAAGCCACTCGATAAATTCTTGAAAATATATCTAACTAATGTTAGTTTGAGATTAGATTAGATAGTCTGGTAGGCCTAATGAGCCAATATTAATATATCAACCAAAAATATTAGGCAACCTTTACCTGAAAAACGATATGGCATAAAGATACTACACAACAAGAAAGCTAAATTTGCACAAATAAGTTTTAGGCTCAGATTGAAATGAGGAATGATTTTTTTTTTTAAGTGTGCTTATTTCCACCACAGAAAATTTTTGCTATTTCCATAGCTTTGGGATATTTTGTGAATTGTATTAGCAAACAATTTCGACAGCTCTCTAGGCTTATTATATTAATAAATATTAAAACGTTTCGACATTAAACATTTTCAAAGCACGCAAATCATTATTGACACATGCCCGTAAAATATATTACAAAATAACCACGCACATATATATGTACGAGTATGTGTGCATGGTAAATTCATATTCAATAAAACGCATTTGGTGCGCGTTCATTATTAATGCAAGTTGCATGTTTCTGTGAAAGTTTGTAATTTTAATATGTTTGCTTTATGGATTATGAATTTGCCGTTGTCCCAGTGCAGCTTGCAACATTTAGCAAAATCCAATGGCTACCGCATTTATACAAGCCTTTGTACATACTTATTTTATTGCTATAAAACAATTAATAAAATCGCTGAAATTGCTAAATATCACGAGTTAATGGTTTGAATACAATATTGTGCTTTGTTGGTGGGCTTTTGCTATGGATGTTTTAATTGAATATGAGTAGTGGCGCTTGCAGGGTTGTCACGAAACATGGTGTAATCATTCAAAATAAACTAGATAGATCTAGATGAAAACATTTCACTAAACGGTCTTAGTCCTACAGATCCAATAAACAGTTATTATAGAAATGTTACCTGGCTATAAACGAACATGATCAAGGTGATCACTAAAAAATTGTTCCAAAAGCCACGTTGATTAAAAAAACAACTGAACTAATTATGAAAACATCGAGCCGGCATACGCGGAAAAAAATTTCAGTGGGGGGTTTCAGTTCAAATTTTGCATCATATTCGAGCGTTTCGACTGGTAACTGGCGAATGGCACTCGTAATGTTTTTCACCAATGCCTTAATCGAAGTGGGATTTTTCACATAGAATTTAGTCTTTACATATCTCTGCAAGAAAAAACCAAACTGTGTGATATCACGATCGACCGACCCAAAACTTGAATTATCTGCCCACCGAAGTTTTCTCTCAATAAATCCCTTGATTGATGCGACGTGTGGGAAGTGACGCCGTCTTTTTGAAACCAAATGTCGCCGAGATCACGAGCTTCAATTTAAGGCATCAAATAGTCGGTTATCATGGCGTGATAATGGTCGCCATAGACAGTTACGTTCTTACCGACATCATTTTTGAAGAAATATGGACCGATGATTCCACCGGCCCACAAACCATACCAAACCATTATCTTTTATGGATGTAATAGCAGTTCTTGAAATTTTTCAGGTTGCTCTTCGTCCTAAATGCAGCAATTTTGGTTGTTTACATTTTTATTGAGCCCGAAATGGGCCTCATAGCTGAACATATTTTGGATTGAAAACTTGGGATCTTTTTGGAACTTGTTAGGAACTTATAGAGCAAAGCGATATCGCTTGGAAAGACTTCAGTTCTTGTACAAGCTGCATTTTGTACGCTTTCAATTTAAGATCTCGTCTAAAGTGCATCAAGTCGTTCTATTCGCCAGTCCGAGCTGCTGCGAATGACGCCGAATCGACTCCAACGGTCTTCTTGTACACTCTCAGCCAAAGCTGCTATATTTTCATCACTACGTACTGGACGTGATCTATTCGGTCGAATATTATCCAATAATAAATAATGGGTTTCAATATGGTTGATGATGTTGCGAATAGTACGCTCAGTAGGCCGATTATATTGACCAAAAGTTGAGGGAAGGGAGCGAAACATATTCTTTGATCGAATTGCAAACGTTGCTCAGGCCAAAAAATACTGAACAAAAACTTTGCGCAGATTTTAATTAAAAAAACAAATATATATAAAAAAAAAATAAAAAATTGCATAGGGAACATCCTTTCCATTGAAGCAGTTATAAATTATATTAATAATCATTGTGCAAATAATGAAAACAATATTTTATTTGGGTGCACACCAATGACATACATAAGTACTACAAAATATATTTGAACACCCGGTAACAGTATTTTATGAGCAATCATCTTGAATTTAACTATTATTTCAATTGGAATGTTTAATGGTCTTGACGAGTCTAAAAACATCAAAAACTGCTTCACTTTGTAATTTTTTTTCTGGGAATAAGGGAAAAGAAAAGATTCTTTTTTTTTAGGTAGTGTCATTGAAAAATGAAGTTTCAAGAAAATTACGTCTAAAATTTTACGTGTTAATGATGAGCCCGAGCGCTTCAACAATACTGCGGATTGAACGGGCAAGTTTTAATAATAATAATTGCTCTTTAATAACATAAATTAGTTTACCTCAATCGATACATACGTAGTTATTATATATAAATAAGGAATAACGAGACGAGTGTAATTCCAAGGAACTGTCTGGCCGTCACTCCGTTATTCCACCCGAGGCTGTAATTTGAGTAACACTTTAGACATCAAGATGACATTTGGCACAAATGTTTCTTAACACCATAAAAAGTTCGATATTGTAGATGGCAGGAAACGAATCACTACCGATTCCACACATGCTATTAAGGGTCAGTAGGGTAATCTGGCCTGTTTTTTGAATTTTTTTTTTTCATATAAATTTTTGGTCTACAATAGAACTTTTTTCACAAATCATCAGGTATATCCTGGAGTTTATAAAAATTTTTTTTCGGAATATGACATCGGTCGGAGAAATAGGTGGCTGAATGAGAACCCAATTTGTTCTTAAAAAGTACGTGAATGGTTATCGTCCTTACTAGAATCATGAAAAAATGTTGATAAATATAATTGTAATTAACGTTTCCTTTTTTTTAATTTTACCCATGTTTTTTTTTTTTTAATTTTGTCATAACATTGTCAATAAATTATAAAAAAATATAGGTATGATAGCCAAGCGTTTTGTGAACATTAAATTTCGGCCGGAATCATGTCTGCCAGTTTAAAAAAATTGTGTTTTGAGAAAACTGCGTTAAAGTTTGAGGTGTGCACTCGGAGAAACATCAAGTGGTATTACGAGAGCTGCTATATATATTTCTGGCCTAATAATGAAAATAGGCATATTTATTAACGAAAATGGTTTTTTTTTTCGTTGGATTTGGCTCGTCTTGGAAGACCCACACGGTCGATTGCTGTTTTGTTTCGGGCTCATACGCATAGATCCATGATTCGTCACCTGTGACGATCTTATAAACGTCTTTCGAAGCACCGCGATCGTATTTTTTCAGCATTTCTTTACACCAATCCTCACGAGCCTTTTTTGAGCGATTGTCAAATTGTGCGGGATCTAACGAGAACAAACCTTTTTTCACGGCCAGGTGTTCATGCAATATCGAATGTATGCTGGTGGGAGAAATGCATAGGCATGCCTCTATCTGAAGGTATGTTACATGACGGTCTTGCATTATCAGTTCACGTACGGCATTGATGTTTTCTGGCACAACGGCTGTTTTTGGACGACCTTCACGGAATTCTTCTTTGTGCGAGTGTCGGCCACGATTGAATTCGTTGTAACAGTTTTTCACAGTGCTATAGGATGGTGCTTCATAGCCATACAAAGATTTTAGTTCATCGATGCACTCTTGTCGTGATAATCCACGTCGAAAGTTGTGAAAAATGATCGCACGAAAATGTTCACTAGTTAATTCCATTTTTTGGCCGAGATGAATTTTTTAATTCCCTGTAAATAAAACAATTCACCATTGAATGACAAAACGTTCTGCGTGATGTTATGCTAAAAAATGTCAAACTTTCCAATGGAAATGTCAGATTGCACATGGCAACACTTAGTGTTGCCTAGTCCAGAAATATATATAGCAAACTATGTATTACTTCTGGGCCTGTTTCGAAACCTTTCAATAGAAGAGTGGGTTTCTACATTAATTCTAAGGGTATAAAGGCATAGAAAATGCATAAAAAAAAAAAAAATTGAAAAAGATTACCCTACTGACCTCTTAAGGGAAAACCGATATAGTGCATAAAGAAACTGTATCCCAAAATTAATCCCAATTACAGGGTACTAGTGGCTGAATATTTTTAAAGTTTGCGTAACCCCGCCCACTGTTAATGTGCATATCACAGAAACATCTTACTATATGAATCGTACACTATGAAAACGGATGAAATCTGTTAGTAATTATCACTCCCATATCACGATTATGTTGAACACTAACAATTTCGATATATCTTAGTAAAAAATCAGGACATAAAATTGGTAAACGTAATAATTTGAAAATGGCCCTCGGCAACTTAAGATGAAATTCTACAAGGTGCGTTCCAAAGTAAACAGGACTTTTTGAATCTTGCGCCCCCTGGTGGCGCCATCTATATGTCGACTGGTGCGTTAGAATCTACTATCTTTATCGATTGTGCAGTGAGAATTTCTTGATATTTTATAGATTGGAAGTGAAGTTATTTAAGTGTCAGTATGTTTGTGTTATCGGTGCGAAAATGAGCTTCGAACAAAGAGCCAACATTCAACATGTGCGCCAATCAAAATCCGTGATTACCGGCAATTCCAACGAAACTGTGAGTGAATTCATCAAAAATCAGCCGAAATCATCATTGGAAGTTCATGGAAATGGAATTGAGCATCTCCAAAACATCGATTTATCACATTTTGACCGAACATTTGAGCTTAAGAAAGGTGTGTGTACAGTTTCTTCATCACAAATTGACTGACGACCAAAAATTGCTCAGAATCCAATATTTGAAGGACGATTATTTGGTCAAAAATCACATTTAACCATTAACTACTTCCCGTATTCACTTGATATGGCACCGTGCGACTTCTTCCTTTTCGCATTTGCATTTGCCTATGAAAGGAAAGAGCTTAAACACTCGTTCGACATGCTTTTGGACCGTGCCAAAAGCTGTATTGAAGCAGAAGGAGACTATTTGGAATAAAATAAATTGATTTTGCCGAAAAAATCATTTGTTCTGGTTTTTTTTTTTAAGTCCTGGTTACTTTGGGACGCCCCTTGTATGTATATGTGTAATAACATAAATATTTTCATTGCGATTTAAGGTAATGTTTGGTAAGTTTTATACAACATTTCAAAAGTAACTATACTTCATAATAATGATTTTAACTTATTTAGGAGGAATTCAACGATTACTTTGAATTTCCTTCAAGAAAAAATTGTTGATTAATTGTTTCTTCGCAAAACCAGGATTGCTAAAAATGTATTAACAATTAGTACTAGATTTCTTTAGAGCTGCATACTAACACAAGAAAATTTAGAGCAGGAAATATTCTTGACCATTTCTTAAGCGTTTTTTTATTTGAATATTACACATATCTTGAGAGATAGATACTAAGCTTAACCGCATGAAGTAGAAAAGTTTATTTAAATATATAAATTTTAAATTTCAATAGTGCTTTTAATTTTTTTTGTTTTATTGAAATGTCAATTGGTTCTCAATTAGTTTTCTTAGGATATGATTCTAGGTATAATCAAGTCCAAGCATTTTTATTCGATATTTCTCTGAGTACTTGACGTACTGAAAAGTCAATTGAACTAAAAAACTTCTGTGATACCTTCGGTTATTGTTGCGTCTCGAAACTATACAGTCTGAGGTATCTTTTGGAACCTAAGGGCAAATTTCTATTGTATTTTATCAGAGAGTTTATTAGATCTGAAGTTTAACACTTCTGTGTAATTATTATTTACGGTTTAAACTTCATTAATATATTAGAGCCATGATACCGTTTTCAACAAGAATTTAATCCCCTCCTTTCCACTCATGGTTCTATGTCGCTTGAGCACATATTATAATCACAAAAGTTACGTTGACTCATTTCGTGATTAAAATCTAAAATTGCCTCAAGTTTTCCTTTCAATATTTATGCATTTTCGGCACATACATATAACCCCGTGGACAAGAACTTATTAGATTCAATACCTAAGTTTATCTTTCAGCAAATAATTTGGTGTATTTTATTATGCCTCTTCTTTACACACATACGTACAAAAACAAGTAATGAGCAGCAAACTAAAAATTTACTGTTATATGCGTACAAAAGCAATCAACCATTTTCGTTTTGCTTAACGATAAGAATTTGAATGCCAAACGCAAAGTACTAAAAGTTCCTTTTCGCTACGCTCCGTATTATAAAGCAATAAATCGGACGTTAAATTACCAAAAATTGTAGCAACAAAGTAAGATATATAGTATAGTATTTACTCTATTACCCAACGTTTTATTCAAACACAAGCATTTGGTGGAGTGTATGTTTGTCTGGCACTCGAAGTGTTGGCCGATTGTTGGCGACGCTTTGGCGTAATGGTCAGTTCTACAACTAAAAGAGCGCCCACTCCGAAGTTGAAAGCAATTTTAACGTCGTCGACAGTTCAAGTGTTTTATATTTGAAGGCCAGTGATTGCGAAATTATAGTGTCGAAGCTATTATGTTGGCCCACTCAGAAATGTTCTTGCGAAATTCTTTGTAAGCACCAATTTATCCTTTCGGGCCAACGCTCACCAATCGATTCGTTGGTAATGGCCTGGCGGCCAAATGTTTAAAGTAGCCTTAGATATGTACGTATTTGTATTGTTTCTAACCTTTTTGCTTATATCGATATATTTACGTAGACCGAAACTTCTTCATTTTTCTCCTTCTTTTCTGCTTTCTTTCGTTTGAGTCTTGTTCTTGTACGACGGCCAGTTTAATGTCCTACTTTAGAGATTGTTTTTAGAAATTTTATTTCGTTTGTATATTTTATACTTGAATGTTGCTACTGTTGCCTAAATTCTTCAGAGCCGGATATTTAAAATTTTATTTAATTATGAAATGTTAAACCCAAAATGCTTATATGTAACAGGAAGTCTGAAAGGACTATCGGTTTTTGATTTTCGATACCACTTTTCATATGTCATCAATTCTAGTGGATATCTCTAATTATCCTCGATAACACGAATTTCTCAGCTTATTTAGTTCATACATAAATATATGGACATACGCACTTATATCGGCTAATTACTTATTTTATATAGCCATTCCAAATGGAATAATCGCTTTTAGTTATTGTAACGGTCATGTAGTTCCCGTTAGGATTCAGAAAAGTTGCCATCGAGGCCATCCAACGGTAGGCCCAGAAAACGTGTTGATTCGACGTGGTCGGCCCATAGAGAGGGTGCGTGGATAGCTGAGCTTGCTTGGTAAGTGTCATGCGGGGACTCGATTTATGCTGGACATATATTTGATACGTTGGCGTTGATTACTAGTTTAACCTGTTACAGTATCCGTAACAAAGATGCGCAAGGGTCACTCTCGATTTTCGCGGCAACTTGAACTCGTCGTCTGCAATGTGTAGTGGTTTCACTCCATTCACTGAGAGGGAGTCGGCGAAGATATTTATGGCTCCATTGTGCGTGTCTGAAGTTAGTTGCGTCCGAAGTCTGGTTGATGTGCTGTCTTATGTCCTCGACGTAATTAAGGAAGGACCTCTTGATGCTCGTAGGAGGGAGGTCCGCTTCAAGCAAGTGACTGCTGGTATGAGTTTTACGAAAACACTATGCCTATTTGAGCTCCTATGGATTGTAGTGGTCCTTTGTTGGTCACTCGGGTGGAGTGGCGTCGCAGTGTACAAACTTGATGCAGATTGCCTAGAAGTAGATCCTAAAGTCGCAGTAGTGTGTTGGCAGCATTGAGCCGTGTACATCGTGATCAACTCCCGGTGTATCTTAAGGCCTGAGCAGATCTTAATATGACTCTATCCTTTGCATGTATTGTACCTACCCGAGTTTAGCGCAGACGCAGCAGAAAAATTCTTCCGGGCCCGGGATGGACTCAATGCCAACACGAGCCAGGAGGATACGTAGGAGCCCTGTAGCAAGGAGTTGCTACAGTGATGACAAACTTAATCTAAACCTCATCGATCCAAACGAGGTGAGATCTTTGGAAAAAAGCGTTTGACCCGATAACATTCGGGTCAATTCCGGTAAGGTAGGACCGGTTGTCGTAAGTATTTATACTTTGAATAAACAAACATCAAAAACGCACATGTATATCACTGATTTTTCCTTGTTCTTGGCCATGTGCTCATATTTACTTTGATCAGAGCTTCTTTTTCCTAAAGATATATCCAAAAAGTTCTTTTCAACCAGTTATCTGCAGCGTCTAGTGCAGAGTCTTATAAAATTATTTTGTAATCTCAGTACCTTTTACCAGTTTCGGTGCTTAGATGCTTTTTTCGCGAATTTAGCAAACCAGACGCAGAGCTGGAATATCAGTTATCAAGTTACAGTTTCGATAGCGGATGTTCTTTAATAAGAAAATACTTGTTTAGTATTTTTCTTTTTGAAAGCCAGTACTTGATTTATACTCAGTTTGATTTGCTATTTCATAATGAACAGATTTGAAAAATGGACCGGTTAGCGTGTCGTTTGGAAAGCTGCGTCTAATATTCATGGATTTTAGACAATATTTACTAAAGAGGATAATGCGCGTTCTTACAGATGCTGTACAGTGGCGCACCGAAGACACTATTGCTGCTGTTGTCCCGGTTGGCGGGCTTTAAAAATCAGACCAAGCGCGTCGCGCGCTCGATGATTGGGTCCAAAGTGATTCCATTTTTCACAAGAAAATTTTGTTTCTTCGACGAAGCTCACTTTTGGTTGAATGAGTGCGTGAATAAACCATTGTTAAATGTGTTCTATGGGTAGAGGTAATCTTCGGTCCACATTTCTTCAAAAATTATTCCGGCCAAACTATTACAGTCAATGAAAATGTAATGATTACTTTTTCGTGTCCGAATTTGAGGATGTTGATGTGTGATGTATTTGGTTCTAACAAGACTGCATTACATGTTTTATAGTCATCGAAACAATCAATATATTTAAAAAAAATATTTGGATTGAACATTGCCTTGCCTCGTGAGCCTATGGCATAGCCTCTAAAATCGTGCACTTTAAAACCGCCGAAATATTTTCTGTGGGTTTATGTGAAGTCGTTTGTCTACGCAGGTAAGTCTGAGGGATTGACGGATTGAAAAAGAATATTCGACGCGTTACTGCTGTAAATTTTAGAGCATATCATTACATTTTTTTATGTTTTATTTCTTCTCGAAAATCTTATGCCGAAAATATTACCTTTTATTTTTCCTTAAGGTTTCACCATGCACAGAATATTGTTTATATACAGCTTTTTAAAAATATCGAAATATCTATGTATACCATATATGTATACTATTTATATAGTATATTACAAGGAGCATGGAGTGAGGAAAATATCTGATTCCATTCACTTGGGAGTGAAATGATTATTTAACATATGGCTCAAGCAGCTCAAGACTTCTTTTCTTCTGAGTAGGCAAAAAGCACCCTTTTGAAGACGAGCTAAACTGAGAAGGCGAAACATCTCCTACATAGGGTTGTGCGCTGGACTTGGGACCCACCACGTAAAAAGACATCCCCAATTAAAAGGATTTTTGATGACAATACCTCGCAACGTCATAATCGACAATAACACATGCGGAATAGGATATATTACCGAGAGTTGAAGAGGGAAGCGAGACACATTCGCAGACAAAAAAAGAGAGAAGGTTTCAAAACCAGGGCATACTCTTGTAGAACCCCCACTGATGATCTAGTCACTAATGCTCATAGCACACTGAAATTATAAAAGGAACTTTTCTCCAGACTTCTGATTTGCAGCTAAAGCATAATACCATGAGATGGTGAACCCGATTCCTCAAACGACGACGATGGAGCAGACGTTCTATTGCCCGACCATGAGGAAGTTCAAATAGCAATTACCTGTCTATTCAAATATGGCGGCGAAGAACTGATAAGTCGAACGAAAGTGTGCCATACAATAAGAATGTAACTGTGCTCTACCCAATCTGTAAAATGGAGATCCCACACTCTACACCAACTACCGGGGTTTACTCTCCTAAACATAAGGTTCTGTCGAGCATACTGTGTGAAAGATTTAAGGCCACTCCCTACCGTGCGACTTTTTGATCTCCACGTCACTGTTGAGAGCCATAACTTCGAAGTCGTACATATTATCGTCTATCTAGGAACCAGTATTAACACGAATAATAATATCAGCCTCGAAATCCAACATAGAATAACTCTTGCCAGCAGGTGCTATTTTGGACTGAGTAGGCAATTGAGAAGTAAGGTCTCTTTCCAAGTCACTTATCATCCTCGTCCTGCTGTATGGTGCAGAGGCATGGACAATGACAACATCTGATGAGATGACGCCAAGAGTTTTTGAGAGAAAGGTTTATGGTTTTTTACGCGGCAAATACCGGAGTCGATGTATCGATGAGCTCTATGTTCAGTGAATTAAGAGACAGCGGCTGCGCTGGTTAGGTCATGTTGTCCGAATGGACGAAAACACTCCAGCTCTGAAAGTATTCGACGCAGTACCCGTCGACTCCGTTGGAGAGACCAGGTAGAGAAGCACCTGGTTTTGCTTGGAAGAATGAAGAAACTCGTCTATAATCGTGTAAGCGGTGTTTACACCAAAAGAGAAAAAGATATATTTCAATGATGTAACTTTTCCACCTGCTGGGTATGTTAAATTCATATACCGTACAAAGATATACAACACTTTTATTGATTTCTTGTACAAACCTAAATTTAGAGATTTAAAGAGTTTTGGTTTTTGTATCCTTAACTATTCGACGATTTCTTCGATATTTTATAAACCAATTATTCTAAGATATATTTTAAATGTTATTATCAAATTATTTTTCGTTTCAAATCACAAAATAATTGAAACCAATTTAAGTTTCTCCCCTACCAACAGCATTGTTTCGGATAATTACTAACACATTCGTACGTAGTTAATACCTTTCTGCTATTGTGGTGGGCAATTTTAGAAATAATGGAATCTCCGATATTCAGGCACAATACTATCTAAATGAAACTCTTTCTACCCTCCTAATTTGATTTGAAATTTCAACCAGGTGGCTTTAATGAAACTTCAGAGTACTTTAAATTTATATTGTTAATTGATCATAATAATACTACTAAGGTTCAAAATCGTATAATTAAATTTTTTTAAATAATTTGTTAAAAAAAAAAAAACAAAAATAGTGAAATTAAGAGTGGACTGTAATACCTAAAATGTATGTATAAATAAGAAAAGTTCCCAAATTTCAAATTTGCCCTTACTAATTTTCTTGAAATGTCCCTTACATTTACAGCTACACTTAACTGTTCTGTAATTATTTACAAATGCTGCTGTATTGTCTTAATTGTAAAGGTGTTAATTCCCTGCTGGAGTGCTGCACAATTGTAACTTCAGAGAATTAAACTTACATTTTGCAGCAAAACAATGTCATACAACAATACTTAGCACGCAATTGTTTGCTGGATTTTATCTGTGTTACCTGTGTGCCTGCTGCTTGGCAGGCGTACAACTACAAACTTAAATGTAGAATGTGGAATGTGCGTGTTCAAGTTGAAATTGTTTGAACTCCCACATTTCGCACTAACTAAAATAAATGAGTATGTCGGTATGTATGTAAGTGTATACGCTTAAGACCGTGTGCATTTACACATCAATAGTTGCGCACAAAACTTGTTTCTTGGCGGTGCATGTGTATTAGGAAGGGATCATGGATATTTGCGTAGGGATATTATATCGCAGTTAACTCAGTCAGTGTTTGGAAATTAGTGGAGATTATAGAGAGCGTCACAGAGTAATAATTGTATTAAAAAACACTTCGTTTTATAAGCAGTTACACTTTAACAGCGACGCCGCATTCAATCAGAGGTAACTGGATATTAATAACAGAGATGAGTCGCTCTTTGAATATATCATAAGCAAAAACTTATTTATTTGTAAAAGGGGAAGTTCTCCTGTTTTTGTTACTGCGAGCAGGGAATAGGTTCTTGACCTCACGCTCTCAGGTTCTTGACCTCACCCTGACCTCGAACATAATTCTATCTCCGATCTCAGACTATAGGGTTCTTGATGAGCACTGTTCTCATCACGGGTATATTTCGTTCAGTCTGAACTGAAAATTTCCCCCTTGAAAGTCAAATAGGAATATAAAAAGTACAAACTGGGACTTGATCTTTTTCGCATGCCGAGGGAGGACTCATTACTCACTATTGACGCGGTGGACGGTTGCGTCTTCATCTCGGTTGCTTTGATGAGCAGCCAAGGGCAGAGAAAATCTTTCTGGAACTCTAAGAAATCAGGGCATCTTACAGACTATATTTTAACAAAGACCTCTGGAGTGTGTTGATGGGGGATTGGGCGGTAAACAAAAGAAGAATTTCAATATAAAAGTTCGATATTAGAAAGACCATGAGAACTTGATGGAAAATCTTCTGCGAAAAACGTAGAGGGCTGTCATGAGTTCTCTATATTTTCAGGCTAATCCTTGAAAATATCACATTTTTTGTGTGTTTTCTGAAGGACGCAAATGGAAGGTGAGCATTGAGCATTGAATATACACTTAGAAAGCTGACTGATGGTACCTTTCGGAGTGCTGTAAGAGGATTGTGCGGCCTTTGGCGCTCTTTGGGATTAACGGCACATGACTTGGGTGATTAACTCGTTCAAATCTTTCAAGTCCCCCGGGCTGGACGGTATCATACCAGCGCAGATGCAGCAGGCTGTAAAGATGCAATGCAAATGACAGGCATCCATCTATGCGAAATGCAATAGACTGATATATTCCGCAGGGTTGGAGGCGAATCAAAGAATTCCCACGTCAAGACCAAAAAATTTAGGCCCCTCATCCTCCCCTGAAGCTCATAGATATCAGAGGGCGCATTCCGAGGTACCATTTAATTGGAGTGCAACACGTTTATTGTAAAGGTAGGTCAGTGGATATTGTCTTGCATACAATTATGTTATGACTTGAGAAAGTCATGGGGCTTAAAGAATTCGCTATTGGGACCTTATGAGATATTGATATAGATTTCAATAACGTCTTATCGAAGGCAGTTGTAGTAGCTATAGGCAGTTTTGGGGTTGAGTCAAAAACCTTATCCTCAGTTTTGTGTACGACAGAGTTATTGTGACGGAAAGAGTAGCGCAAGTGGTCAGCGAAATCTGAATAGGGGCACAAAGTGGAGCTTTTTCTCCTCTTCTATGGATCACATGCAGACAGCACTAAAAATCAGAGGAAAGCTCTAGAGTCCCCTCTTGCTTATGAGTTCTACTACTGGATAGCTGGGGACTTGGTCAGTGCTGACTTGCCATATGTTTATGCGCTGTCGGAAGATCACTTTGTTCCAATATCGATCGTAAGCAATCCAGAGGGCTCATTGCCTCAGTAAGTCTAGCCTCTCCCTGGTTGTAGGGGTTCTAACAATTTTTCCCATCGCCAGCTGCAGGAGCTGTATGTAAAGATATGAGTTGGAATCATTTCAGTATTTCTCTTTTCGAGATCAAGGCTTCAACACTTAGCAGCGCAAGCGGGTCCTTTGGATCAGCCATATACTTGTAACTTAGCCTGACAACAACGCGCGGTTCAATAAACAATTACGTGTGGCGTGGTTCCAAGCATCCGAAGTGAGTTACGGGTTGCCGATCGAGTTAACGCGGAAAAGGCTTATTGGTCCAGCCATCTTGCTCGAAGAAGATAAAAATAGTAGACAAGTTAAGTGCAGCGATTGATTGCTTTCATATCGAATGAAGTTGGACTGATGATGGCGACATCATAACACCAAAAATAAAAACATCATGTTTGCTAATATTCCAGTAGAGTGGGCGTGTATGGTGTGAGTGCGAAGTTTTAGTATTAAACAAACAAGTTAACTTCAGTTGCATAGAAGCACTCTGAACAGACTTTAAAAACGAAAATTTTGGAAAATTTAATGTTTTTTGACACTATGGTCTTTTCAGCTCGATGCACATTTTCTGAAAGTCTGCAAAATGGGACGCCGAGGCGTTGGTGTCTTTTGGTAATAACCATTCTCTTATTTACCTTTATTATTAAGTTCGATAATAAGCCGCTAAAATCGGACTAATAGAAAGTGAGAAGAGGACCTCACCTAATGTACACGTACGAGTATACTTCAATTTTCGATTCATATGTACGAGCTCACTATTGTATCGTTCAAGATGCCTCATGTGAGTGAATTGAATGAAAGAAGTTTCTTCATTAAGAATTACATTACCGCGTCAAATTGGGCGCTGAAGTCTGCTCACATACATATATCTGTGTATATCTTGACTTACACAACTTGCAACATCGTCTTCATTCACCTATACGAGTACCTAAGCTCTTTCGTTAGTGCAGTTAATGCTGCTTTGTTGATATTCGCTCACTTCTATTGTTGCGGAAAATTCAAATTGAAATTGTAAACTATTACAAACTTAGGCGTAAACTTTTGCAACATAACATTGTGTCTAATCTTGCATTTGAAGTAAAGTATGTATTATATGCCACATGGTGTATGGTATATGTATATATCCGCTGTGTGGCTTTGATTTCGTTCTGTGTTACTCGGCTGATTGCGGCATAATTTGCAATGTATTCATTTCGAATTCAAGAGAGAAGTTTTCTGCATTAACGCCAAATATGGTTGCTTCTACTGCTTCTATGCAAATATATTTACTTTTGTTCATACACATTTGTGTGTTTCAAAGTGGAATTAGTGTATGCTTGAGTATACTTATCGCTGATGATACGAAAACTTGGGATCGTTTTCCTTTTGTGGTTTCGAATTCTCTTCTTTGTTATGAAACTGAGACAGGGGTATTATTTAAAATCTTCAATATCTTCGTAATTGGGATCAAATACAAATTCAGAAAAGCTAATGTTTGAATTCAAAAATTTTCAGCTCGTATTGTAATGATCGCTGGTTTATTTTACTGAAACTCCATTTTACAGTGAAAAAGAACTGCAAACAGAACTGCCGTATATGGACGGTGTGTTGACTATTTTAAAACATTACTGCTCCTGTTGGTTAAAAATTTAGAATTTTTGTCTCTTTAAATAAGTTAGTACTGGTATTAAGAGAAATTGAAGTATTTCCAGATCAGAAAAAATGCCTTAAACGAAGCATTGTAAAATCTTATATTGGGGGAATTTAAATTACACTAATGTCCAAGCAAAACACACCAAACGAAGTCTTTCAGCAAACCTTTGCTGAACTCGAATCTAATTATACAAATAATGGCTGGAAGTTATTGTTTACGGATGGCTCCAAGTCCATCGATTCCACATCGTCAGCAGTTGTCACTGCCACAGGAGAAATTATCTGCAATTGGCTTCTCCCCTCAACGAGCTCTGTATTTACCGCTGAAGGATCTGCTATCCTTCATGCAGTTAATCACGCAAAAAAGACTAAAGGAAAGTTCCTCATCTGTACAGACAGCAAATCGTGTATGTCGGCAATAACGTCTCCTTCCAATCGCAATCCCATAATAGAAATTATCAGGGACGCGGTCATTGGTGCCCCTCAGAAAATCCAAGTAATGTGGATCCCTGGCCATGCTGGTATTACAGGCAACCACTTTGCAGACCTCGCTGCAAAAAATGTAGCCAGGACTCCTGCCTTAACATCCTATGTCTCATCCAAGCAAGACATTTCTAACCTTATTAAGCAAAAAAGGCATCAAAAAAACGCAAGCGAATGGAAAACATTTAAACATCACTACGCGGTCATAAACCCAGCCAGAAATCGAATAATCTACTCGTCAACAGTTCCAACTAGCGCAATGAAGACATATACTCGATTAAGGATTGGACACACCACCATAACACACGCCCACTTACTATCGGGTAAAAGCCCATCCATTTGCCCCCTTTGCGAGGACACCGCTTCTATCAAACACTTACTCACACTCTGTCCGATGCTCCACTCAACAGCCCACAACTCTGGCAACATTGATCTCATAAAACTACTAAGTGAACCTTCAGGAAAAAACGTTATGATTGTATATAGATTCTTAAAAACCAACGATTTGTTAAAATATATTTAAGCAACTTACATCTTTACTAACCCTTAGCAAATAGAATTTTTACCTAGTCAAAATTACAAGGCGGCTGAAGGCCTCGTAGCCAGTGCTGCGTTTATGTATTTATATAATAAAACTCTTTTTGTTATATGAATTATTATAAAATAAATAAATAAAATAAATAAAAATAAATTACACTAAGTTTTAACAGAAAAAAAATTCGAAATTAAAAAAAAAAAATATTTTCAACTCAGCCATTGCGACCTCATTTCCGTTGATCCCTCGGAAAAAGATGCACCCGCGAGACAGGATAACTCCTTACAGGATCATCTAAAGTGAAAAAACAGTGCTTTAGTTAATACCTCAACTTAGAACTTGGAAGAAGGAAAAAAACTGAAAATTGAATTTTTGGAAAACATTTTTACAAAAGAATTAAAATTTCAGTGAAAATTTCGCGACATTTTTTTTTTTTTAATATTTGTAATCGAAAAAAAATCCTTCATCCAAGTGTTTAAGAATTGTATTTCACAGATCTGTATAAAATTTCATGGAGATCGGTTGAGTATATCTCGAGAAATCTTGCCAAATGACTTCAAAAACACAGTCTCGAGAAAAACGCGTTTAAAGACGGCGCACTTAATCAAGCTAGCCTCGATGGCACAAGTTATAAAAATTTAGGACAATAATCTATGTAGAAGTGTTGCAAAATTTAATAAGACAATAAAACAAATTCGATCCTTTGAAACCCGTAAACAATGAATAAAAATATCGAACAAATAATTTGTCTCAAATTTTGAATTTCTGACCGAATTTCGTGTGTGGAATCATTACGAATATTGAAAAAGGCTCACATTTATTCAGTTTTATCAAAAACACTAGCATAAGTGTGGAACAAATCCTTCAAAGACGGTCGAGAAGTCTTTGAAGACCTTCCTCCTTTTAGAGGACTTTCATTCTAATTCACTCTATTGAAAAAAGATACACCTCCGAGGCAGGATAACTCCTTACAGGATCATCTAGGAGCTTGGAAATCGTCAGGCAAGTATTAGAGCGATGGCAAGAGAGCTTGATATCTCTCGCGAGTCCAATGATTTTAGTGGACTAGTCCCCATAAAGCAATTTTTTTTTTTTTTTCAAAAATAGTACAAGATTTGGCTCCGTGTTATTTTTTTCCCCCGAACTGAAATTGCCGCTCCATGGAACCCGTTTTTTGTCAATCGAAGAGAAGAAAAGAAGAAAAAAATTCGCTGAATGAGCTGAAGGCTATCTAAAAAAGTACTTACCAAAAGTGTTTCGAAGACTGGAAAAATCATTGACAGAGGTGTATTATATCTGCTGGGGTTTACTTTGAAGGCAACAACATAAACTAAATATTTGGCGTTTTATTTACAATTTACGGGTATTTTTTTGTTACAATGTAATAATCAGGTCGCATATTAGAAAATAAATCTTGAATTTGGTATATACAATCTCAGTATAGTGGAAAATATCGAAATTTTTTTTTTTGAAAATAGGATAATAGGTTAAGTTACATATCACAAATTTGATAGTTAGAAAGAAATTTAAAACATTATCATGTTATTGCTTACCGCAAAATCGGACGACAACATGCCTGCATTCCATATAACACAATTTATGTTGCGTCAGAAATCATATAACAGACAAGATATATTAACACAAATGACACCTCCAACATATGCCAACAATCGTGTAAAAGTGGTCAAAATTAGCGAACTTTCTAGAACCTATGTATCTTAGTGGCATTGAGTGCAAATGTCTACGGCTGACTTTAAAGCAAATCAGTCAATAAATGTATAAAGCGCAATAAATGTTGTAATCATGCGTAACTAAACATAGAATTATATATATATGTCTTATGTATATTTTCCTGGCTTACACTTCTACTACGAGTATTGTGTGATTAGCCAACCACAAAGTGCGAGTAGCGCTAACGCTTCTACTTGTGTAATATAAAAAGTTGAGTGGGTATATTTACTATACATGTAAGTAGAAACAGAATTAATTACGTATGTATATAACACTCGTAAATTAAATGTTTCCCTTTGTTGAATTCCCTTCAGTTCTTCTTCGGTTTATCTGTGGCGCGGCATTGTTCAGCGTTGCAAGTTGACACTTTTGTTAAATGCTTTACAGTCATTAAACATACCGCAAAGTGACAGCTTTAAATGCTAATGAGTTTTTAATTACACGCAATTCGGCCGCACAATGCAATGAAATACTTTGGTTCTTATCTTGAAATGACCTAGCATATGCAGTCCTGAATTTCCTGTGCATAAACATCATGTATGTCCTTCGAATGGTGGGCTTTATTTCTTAAAAAAAAAAAACTCAAAAAAAAAAAAAAGGTTTTACTTTTACTTTTCTGATTTTTTTCATGTGAATACGATATCTAACTGACTATGTATCTTTTTGCCTTTCAAAGCCCGCGCGTAGGGCAGAATAAATGGAGTATGTAATTTACATGTAACTCGTTAATATTTACTCTCCACTCAAATTACGTTTTCATGTCTGCTGTTACTTATAAGCAATATTTACTAAAAAATTCTTTATTTTAATTTCTGACGTCGTTTTTAACTATCGTAAATCTTTTCGCTTCTTAACTATATGATAAATATTTTCATACTTCAGCATTGCTACGACGGAAGAGCTTCTGCTGCTGCGATCGTTGCAAAGCGAAAATTATACTAAATCATCCTAAGTCGAGTTCATATATTTTAGACTATACCACATACTAATTAAATGCATTCTGGGTTCCATTAAGGTACTCACATACGACCATCAATCCCTACGGAGAAAAGACCGGTGGATGTTCGAAAATCATGATATTACTTATATGGAGGCTAGTTCAGGTTTTCGTCTAATTTTATCCATTTTCGGCAAAAAGATACATTGTTATCCTTAAAATACACTTTCTAGTTTTTATATAGATAACTCAAATATGGGCCGATATATGCGGTATAAAGTCACCGGAAAGTTCGAAAATCTTTGTATTAAATATATGGAGAATATGGTATTGACCCGATTCAGCCTATCTTTGACACTCAGAGATACTATTATCACGAAAGGATTCTTCCTGAATTTCAAGTATGTGAGTTTCAAAATCAATTTCAATTAACTCACACATTCACCGATATTTTTGGTAAAAATTCAACTACAGGTACTAGGGTCCACATATTGGGTACCTAGGAGCTTGAACATTTCTTATTCCATTTGAAAATTTTTAATCATAAGATGGTTAATGACAATGTTCGTGCAAAAGTTTGCCCCTTATATCAATTGGTGCTTTATTTGTATAGTGGAATGTAAAAGTATCAGATGGAAATTCAAATTGTGTTGTATGAGAAGTAAGCGTGCTCCATAAGAATGTGAGAATAACGCTATGTCTCGAGTAGGTCTCAAGATATATGATTTCCTTAAAACGTATGCGGTGCCTCACCCATCGTCCAATTATTTTGACACCGGCTTTAATGAAGCCCTCTTGTGCCATTCGTAATGTAATATTATATTTAGAGTCTCTGACGCATTAAGTAATAGATTAATCGCATTTTTAGCAGTTTCTAACACAACCGTTGGCGAGTGGACGGGGTTATCATCCAGATAATTATTTTTTTTACATTACCGCAGGAAGGGTTTAAAACTTTTCGCCTGTATAAATTATATACTTTAAATTTATAAGGGAGCGGGCTCTTACCCAATTTTTCCACTTTTCAAATATTTTAAAATCACCGGTGGCCCTCCTTTTGGAAAATAAAGAGTTCTGTATCTTAATTTACGGTAAAGTTATGATCTTTTAATCATTTTTGATTATTGGCGTTTTGTGGTTACGAACTCGTCCTTACATCCAGAGACATAAATATGTTTGCATTTATTGACACCATATTTAGGAGTTTTAAAGATTTCAACTATGGGAATGACACTAGCAAGTAGCACCTTTATATGGTCAATATAAAGTTTTAAGCAAATTCCATTAAGGAAAGCCTTTTTTTTGGATTCGCACATTGTTTGATTTCCTTTGAAAATTATTAATTCTATTCAGCTTTGTTTCCTTCATTTGTTTATATTGGCCTGTGATCTTTGTAAAATGTTTGACAACACATATTAGTACTGTAAAAAACAGCGACTACGCTGGCTCATGTCGTCCGAATGGATGAAAATACTCCTACTCCGAAAATATTCGACGCAGTACCCGCCGGGGGAAGCAAAGGAAGAGCAAGACCTCCACTGCCTTGGAAGGACCAGGTGAAGAAGGACCTGGTTTTCCTTGGAATCTCCAATTGGCGCCACCTTACGAAAAGAAGAAACGACTGGCGCGTTGCTGTTAACTCCGCTATAACCGCGTAAGGAGTTTCTACACCCGTAAAGAAGAAGAAGAATTTTTCGTTGAATCTTATTATTGAAGGTACACAACTAAGTTCTAGCTTTTTTCTGACAAAGGTTGTATACCATTTCGGTAAAACTATTCATCGTATAATGCTATCCAAAAAACAAGCAGTTTTTCGATGTCGTCGTGTGAGTGGAACTGCTTCTGAGCCAGAGCATGCGCCATTGATCGGAACCAATAATAATCGGACATTGTAATGTCTATCGAATTAAACAGGTGTGGTAGGACTTCCCATTTAAGTGTTTCAAGTAAGTTCTAACAGTTTTGGCAACGTGAAGCTGAGCGTTGTCATGCAGTACAATTACTTTTTCGAGCTGCTCCTGGTAAGGAGGTCATAAGTAACAAAAGTTTCTTGTTTTCGAATCCTTACTCTGCAAATGTAAATGACTCACTGAGTGACTCGTACAGCTGAAGGAAACTCTTCTTGCCTTTCACATGGATTCTCTTCGAGAAACGTCTACAAATCCCTGAGTGGCTCGTACAGCTTAAGAAAACTCTTCTTGTCTTTTACATGGATTCTCTTCGAGAAACATCTAAAAATCACCGTCTTCGAAGGTTCTTCACGCTGTCGGTCATTAATATCGAAATCGCCGTCTGTGAAGCGACGAAAGCAATCACCGCAAGTTGTTTCACTTGTGGCTGATGCGCGACTAAGTTCCCGCTGTTTCTCAATAGAGGAGAGAGAGAAGTGTTGATTTTCTTTTTTCAGTCAAAGAAATCGGCAGCTGAAGCACATCGGGAACTCTAAAAAGTTTATGGAAGTTTCCTATAGAAGTCCATGATTTTGATATGCTATAGTGGTCGAATCTGGAAAATTAGTGCCTGATTCGCGTATACATATACGTAGAGTACTGAACGTTTCCCTTTGGGCGTTACGCACTTCGTAGAAAACTTAATATATCCTGTTCACGGTACAAATATTCTCGAAAAATATTTATTACACACCATCAAATGTTTGTAGTAGGCTTAAAGTGAAATTATTTCTTTTAAAATATACTACAATAGTGAGTGATCAAAAATTAACATCTGAACCCTTATAAAGCATTATAAATTACTAACTATGAAGTTGACCAGTATCAATAAATAATTGTACAAACTATGGCCATAGTATCGCTTATAACTGCAATTTCAGTAACTTTTCAAAAAACAACTGAAATTTTTACCATCAAAAATTCGTTTTAATTCAATCAAAAATTAATTTGTTTGCGCGCACTAAATCCACCAAAGTTCAAAAGTGCATTTAAATATGCAACGTTTACGAACACCAATGACCTATATTTCACTTGCACAAGTGGTCATTCACAATAAAGTGGATGAAAGTGTGCAGCAATAATGATTCCATTAGCAAAACGAGTAGGCGAGGACAAACGTAGCGCCGGTTGCAACAACAAACTCGTGGAAATGTGTTTGCAGTAAACGACATATTTTCGCGGAAATTCGCCAATAATTTCTTCTGCAATATTGTCGTTCGCTTTTGATTTATTCGATTCGATATTCTGGTGCAAGTCGCGCCCTAAGACCGAGGTCAAATCGTTATTGGAGCACAGCGCGAAATGCATAGACAAATTTACAAATAATACAACTGTAACGGTTGAAATTGCGGCACTCGAAAATTGGGTTAAGTGTCAATTTTATGTGAGCAACTTAAGTAGGTGAAGACTGATATGAGAAATAATATTTTTAGCTCTTTTCATTGCTCACTTTATTGCATTGACCTTTTAAATAAATTTTCGATTATCATGCGCATTAAAGCAATAAAAAAGTAATAAAATTTCCATCTGCCACGAACGTCGGCAACGGTTGGGAGGGTATTTAGCTTAATGTGCCTGCAAAATTTCAGCTGCAAGTGGCTGTTATGACAGAAAAAAGTAGTAGCGAGTAGCTTCATTCAGTGTAATAAAAGTTGTAATATTCTAATCCTAATACATATAAAACGTCTGCCAATAGGGATGGCTACGTCAGCAAACAAAGTTGTCGCTATTGGGGTGTACTCACCTCCTCGTGTGGTTCAGGCAATCTAATTGCATACCCAAACATTAAGTGTTCCGCAGAATGTGCTACGAAGGCTTCACAAGGCCTTAATTCTTTCGAAATGAGGCAGGAGATGCCGATATCATCATAATGAGTGTTATAATAAGAATTTTATGAATTTACGTGACGAAAAGTTTTGCGAATCGCTAATTTCGAGAATTGACCGTCAAGATCTTGCGATTTGATGCCTCTAAATTATCTACTCTGTTCCAACCAATCTGCAACGCCCAAAGAGTTTAAAAACAAAATTCAAACAAGTAAGGAAGGTCTAAGTTCGGGTGCAACCGAACATTTTATATATTTGAAACTTGCAAGAATCAAAAGAAAATACTTTAAAATCAGACGGATGTTCAAAAATCTTGATGTTAGTTATATAGGGGATAAATCAAGTTTTTGCTTAAATTCATTTATTTTAGACACAAAGATATACTGTTATGAGTAAAGTTCTCTTTCTTATTTTCATTGGGATAACTAATATATTGCCCGATATATGCGGTACAAAGTCAGCCGGTAGTTCCAAATTCATACATGCCGTCGTAAGAGAAGGATTCTACTTTAATATCAGTTATATATATCATAAATTGATTTTATATATATATATATATAAGGTTGTCAAAAAAGTCTTGCGGCATTTTTATGAATAAATTAGTGTGGCACCCATACATCGAGCTTCTTAGTGACTCCAAGCTTCTTCAAATGGTTTATAACGGTTTGGTGACTACTATGCCGGTCTCTTTCGACCAATTCAGCGATTTTATCGCAATTTTCGACGACAGGCCTTCCGGAGCGTGGCGCATCTTCGACCACCTCCAGAACGAAAACGTTGAAACCATCGTTGTGCGGTTCAAATGGAAACTGTATCGGGTCCATAAACTGCACAAATTTTATTTGCGGCTTGAGATGCATTTTTGCCTTTATCGTAGTAGTACTGTAAAATATCCCGTATTTTCTCTTTATTTTGCTCCATGTTTGCGACGCTATAACTCACGAACGACTTAAAAGAAACGACAATCAACCAAACACGTGTTAGCGCGTGAAATGAGCTTTCCAAAAAAATATAGCATGAACCGATGTAACGAATAAAACTAGAACTACGCGCTTTTAGCCCTAACTAGCGAAAATACCGCAAGACTTTTTTGACAAACTAATATTACCAGTATTGTAAACATTTTTGGTAATGAATTTCGAAGTATTCACTAAATAATTATGAAGCAAGATTATCTTTTTTATAACAAACAATATTCGAGTTAAATGCATATGTTTAAAGATATGTGATATTAAAAAATTTTAACTTTACTATAATCGGTGTTCAGTTCTGGAGGAATGTCAGGTACCTAATTTGGTTGAAAACAATTAAGCGTATTTCGAGATATGTGATTTTGTCTAAAAGTGGCCGGATCTTCGTTTATTTTGCAATATATCATTTAGTGCCTAAATATGCCAATTTATAGGTTTTTGACTAATGATGTTTCAACTCCTCTTATCATCCTGAACTTTTATATATATGTATAATCTTATATACATTTTATTTAGTTGTAGGTGATAGATACAAAATTAGGTGAACAAAACTATTATACTCTGTAGCAACATGTTGTAAGAGTATAAAAACAATCTTAACCTAACCAATCTAAACCTTTATTAGTTTTATAGTACAAGTAATTTTTTTAAT
>JBAWJQ010001646.1:0-19149 GCA_037783105.1 Bactrocera zonata | reverse complement strand
CATATATATGGTACATATATAAAAAAGTGATAGAATTTCAGCAGTCGCTATTATTCTACTTCATTCCAGATTTTTTTGCATAGTGCGAGCAAATATATTTATTCAAGAATATATACTTACACGGTATTTGAAATCTAAAACCATAAATGACCAAGAGAATTGTTTCCTCATTATATAGTTATTTATGCAACTAATTGGCATATAAAATTAACTTATAAAAATATTTTGACTTTTCCAGAGTAGATGTGCTGCCAGGTATTTAATTAGTCAACTTTTTACTGTCATAAAAAGTCTGTTAGAAGGTTCGTTATGACGGTCCCACGCTAGAAATATGAAGCAAGTGAATCTGTAATTATTTTAACTTATTTATAATTAAAGGGCTTTTATTATACATACCCTTTCTCGCACGTACTTTACCCTTTGCTGGACCCCGCTGAACGATGCGTTAGTGATGTTTTTGCCAGTGCCGTTATCACATTCGGTAACGTTCGCTGTCATTTTGTGTTTATAGCCATGAGTTTGCAGCCTTAAGCGCTTGCACTTCTTTTTGAGCCATAAAAAATGCATTCCCTTCAAAGCGTGAATGACAAGCGAGTCGCCTAAAAAGTTTGAAGGTTCCGGAATATCGCAAAATGGCGGCGAAAGACAAAAACCGCTAGATGCAGCGGAAGATGTCATACTGCACAAACCGTGGATGACTTGCGAAGCTGTGCAATGACGCGCGGTCTCTACTTAGCAGTGCCGCTGGATTATATCGGCAACACTGTAAAATGATAAGGTGCTGCCAGTCCTTTCATTGTCCTGTCATTCTCACTACATTTCAAGGAAAACTAAAATTTTAGGAGCGCATCGACATTTCGGTGAAGAAGAGTAGCAGTGAAACGCAGTTATAGATGTATTGGTGTGTAATGGTTTGCACTCTTGTTCGTCTGCCGAGAATCCATCTGGGTATGTATGCATATACATACTTTTATGGTTGGTGATGAATGGGTAAATGGACGGAATCGCATACTGTTGTCCTTCTACCATGTTTTCTTGTCCTTTGCATTGTCCTCGCTTTTGTAGTCACATAAATTGATCAAAAATGTACATAATCATTCAAATAGAGTCGTAAGCTCTTTACAAATTAAAGATGTCTATATTGAGAGATTACTTAGATATATACTATTTGAGTTTTGAAATAGATATATTAACATTTCCTGAAGCCACGAACAAACCCACTTGGACAGCCAGAGACACCTGTCCGTGATGATGTCGAAAAATCCTAGGCAAATATCAAAAGTACCGCCGCGTAAGTACAAAGCCGGCTAATATCTACTTCAGGCAAATCGTTGGGTTTGCAGAAATTTGCAAGTTCATCGGCTTTACAGCTTCTGATCATTCCTCCGATATCAGGCACCCAGACAAGTTTAATACGGAAGTAGCTTAATGCCAAAGCAAGTGAGTTTTAGCTCACTGTCAATGAGCTAAAGACCCGTAGAGCAGCATAGTTATTAAAGTGGATCTGTTTCTCCCAAAAAGAGGTCAGACTTCGTAGAAGTACTTATTACCTTCTTAACGGCTATGACTTCAGACAGAAAGGCATCACGGTCTGAAACAGGGGTTGATTAAGAGTTACCAACAGAAGACTTCCCCTCCAATCTTCCCCTTGAGCTCCGATCCATCCTTTAAAAAGATCACTTCGCCCCCAGCGATTTCGCTATGTGGATATCCCTCGGAGGACTGTGTGCTTAGAAGTAGTCGTAAAGAGTAGGCTCCGCGGCGCAATAGTCCAAGTAAACAGGCTATGTCCACGAATACTAAATGTAAAATGTCATTAAATTCCATCGTTGTCGTTGTACTTAGTGCACCACGGTTGCCGATAAGTGCCGCTCGTTGAACACGTTCTAGCTCTTTAGGGAATGTGGCTTTACCAAGGGCCATCCATCAGGCAAATACACCATAGAACAGTATTGGCTCAACTACAGTTCCACAAAGTCAAAGTAAAACTTTGGGTTAGAAACCAACTGATTGCTAATTGCTTTTTTAAACAATATAATTCAATCACTGCCATCCTCATCCTTTCTTCAACATGATAGCTTTCTGGCAACGATCCCCAGTAAGAGAAGGGATTTAATACCCCGTGGCAAATAAAATGAATTCAGTTTCATCTGGATTGACGGCTAAGTCGCTTCTTGTCGCCCAGCTATCAACCACATTGGGATAGTTTGTGTTAACTTGTAAACGAAATTTAGGAAATTTAACCTTGAGATATAGCTCTTGGTATTCGATTAATCGACTAATCAGATTAAGCGGTTAGAGCATTATTCGAATATTAAAATTTGGTATGGGGATAGTCATTAGCCGTCGACTATTCGCTTAATTGCTCAATTTTGATTATCCGGTTAACCGTACGTTGTCGACTATTCGAATAGTAAGTATTTATACGATCGGTTGCAAGCCGATTTATTCGAATAATTTGAAGATCAACCTTGAGAACAACATCGTCGGTATAAGCTATCACCCGACAGATCTATGTCTCGAGTTTTTTCAAAATGTAATTTAGCTGGAGTCTGTCAGTCATCCGATCTGATGTTTTTTGGAAGGATCCGCAACATCCTCTTGAAGTCATAACTTATGGTCTAGATGTCACTTAGAGGAATGAAAGACTCCTTATTTAGGAGTATTAGTGCTTGCCGATATATGTAGATCCTTAGTCTTCGTCAGCTTGATTACCCCCCAGTTGTAAGTGAGCATATGTAGAAGGGTTGCAGTAATGCAGCATCTCCTCAATTTCTTCAGGAGTGGAGGTTTCGTCTGGGAGCCAGACATGGACTCGAGGGCAAAGTGGTAGATCCACCTTAGCCACTTTATTTCCCTTCTAAATTTTCACCACCCTACTGACAGCTCCCTTGTAAATTTATGTCGACCGCCCATCGGCATACCTATCAGCTTATGCGGCTATGGTGCTATCCGACATTTTCCCACCTGAGTTGCGCCCCAGGATTTCTCCTGACTACCCTCATGAGGACTGCAAATACAGCTGTCGATATCCGATTCCACTCATTGCGTGAGATGGCTGTTTATTACTATTCGAAAGAACATTATTTGGCATTTATTTTTTGAAAAATATTGCCAAATTTTGGACACGGCTCAGATGGTCCATCCGTTGAGTCCAATTTTCGATAACAAACAATACTGAACAAAAATAACATGGCAGCTTGACACGACTCTCACATGTTATGTCAAAAAAAGGCTATTGGTAAAATACAGAGACCTAATACGAGTACCTTGTACTAAATCATTTGAAAAATAACGTACATTTTTAAAATTATCGCTCAATTGCATTATCTACAAAATGTATCAATCGTCAACACACTGTTAATTGAAATTTTCTTGCTTTTTGCTGGCACTTCAACCCTGCACTATACCTTTGTAAAACTGCATGAAGAAATTGAAATGCACTTCTCGTTGCCACAAGATACGAACTCCAACAAAAGTAAACTTTCTTTCATTGCCTTTCACAGTTCGCCAAAACAATGCCCAAAGCAATAGTCATAGGTCATTCCTATTTCAAACTTATGGCACCAGCAATAGAAATATATGTATTTGTACAAGGTAGTTCTCGCGGGTTTTGTTTTCTTTAACCCTTATTCAAAATATGCAAGTTTTTCTAAAAATATCGGTGAATTTTTGCATTACAATTTCAATTATCAAGTGTCTTAAGTGTCTTAGTCGATTCTCAGTAACTTAGTTTTCTAAAATATAGGAAATCGTAATAACTGAAAACAAAGTTCGCACTAATTCTTTAATTTTCGAGGATAAAAATCTTTTATTCTGTACAAAACTGTAGAAGTTTTACCCGATTGGAATTTTTGTCACAAAATTTAAAAAGTTAAAAATTGAGCCACTGGACCTTTCCTAATATTCTTCAGTGCATTAGGCTTTTTGACAATTATTTTCGGGGTTTCCAATCTCAGATGTAAGTGTTTTACCTGTCCTTTACTTGCATACCTTTTAAGCAACTGTAAGTTAGTACTATGATATATATTTTTAGTTGAGGAATCGGTATTGCGTTACCATATGTATCGATATTTACGTTTCGCGAAGAAATTACACCGACTTCCAGCCGGTTTATGCATCACCCTTTTCAAGTCAAGAAATTCTACGCCGTTGATATTCGAAACCAAACTGCATCGGCGATTGGTAAATCACAAAATGTCAACAACTTTTTAGCACACGAGTTGAGTAGGAGTTTTCATTATTGCCGCTGCAGTAGGAATACATCGCGCAGATGTGAGCAAACTTTTTGAAGCAACTCTGCAAACTGACCACCTATGCCAAGCGGCAGCTGAATCGGCGAATCTGAAGAATACCAGTGTGAAAACAACGCAAAAAAAATTTAATTTTCCGTGAAAATAGTTGAAGTACAACTCTTCCTCCTTATTGGAACTGAAAGACAATATGCGCCAGCACAAGTGTAAATGAATGAACTCTAGGGAAGTCAATAAAACACAAGAAAGCGCTGAGATTCTCCAAGCAACGAACTAACAGCAACAAAAACGAAAAACTAGAAAAATAATATCTGGCAAAACTTTACCCTTTGCAGCAACAAATGCCCAGCTGTCGATAGCTTCGGCAAAGATAAGCGCTGCCAACTATAACTTAAGTTATTCTATACAGCGCAAATTGCTGAAAATCGAGTAAATTGCAAAAAAAGATGTCGAGCAAAGCAATTCCATTATGGTTTGTACAAATTTCTACAAATTATCAGCAGCACCGCAAGCCATAGCAAATTGTAGGTATAGCGGACACGGCCTTTCCGTTAGTGTGTGTGTAATTTTGGAAGTTATAAGACTTGGTGCTGCCAACTCAGCGATAAGGTGCTAAAATATTATTATTTTAGAGTTAAGGGTATAGGTGTGAGGGGTGTTTAAGTTTTTAGGAAGGCCAGAAGCTTACAATTGCCAACCGGGATCTAATCGAAACAGTTTATTTGTGTCTACGAGTGCTCTGTCGCATGCGATTGTGCCAGTAATGTGTGACGAAGGTGTTCAAGTAGTTAAACCCTTGTAACATGGCAGCTAAAAATTCACCATCTTAATGCTCCTCGAATGCTTTATTTTACGAGTTCGTATACGAGTATAAGTGCATACTTCTATCTAAGTCTGCATGCGTGTGTATGTGTGTAGCCGTAAAGTCATGATAAATTTTTAATAAACCTTCAGCTTCCCAACGGATTCTTAAGTGTCCTTTCGCAGTGCTCTCAAAGCACAAGAATATATGACCGCGGAAGTGGTAGGCAGCTGTGTTGACACTTGCAATGATAGCATAGAATCGTAAATCAGTTGCTGCAGTGGCGGTGTTGGCTGCAGATGGCAGTTGAGAAATTGAATTCGTTGCAAATATGCACTGCAACTTAAGTGCTCCAAGCGTGCTGCATATACATACATATATATACATGATGGCACAACATCTATAAATGTGCGCAGTTTGTTTGTGGCGCACTCAATAAAATTCTAAGCGTTAATTTTTTCTTATATCTAGCAGCATTCCATTTGCTTGGAGAAACTGCGGCACTAGCTCAAACTTATGTACACACAATCAGCTGGCTCTCTGTGGAAAGGATACTAAAATCGAATCCACATGCTTTGTGGGATGGCATCTTGGACCAAACCTTCAAAAAAACATGTGTAGTAGTTTCAGAGATATTGAAAAATAGGTTCATCCGATATGGGTATCATTTTAATGGAGTTCAGTATTATGGTAATAAAAAAATTTCGCTTGTTAGTTGTACTATTTAAGAAATGCTATTCTGGGCTGTTATTCGAGCTCCAAATAAACGAAACCGATGGCGAAATTGCATAAATTTGAGTTAAAATTCCTTACTTATCGGAATCTTCGGATCAGATTTTTCTCTGTTGTTAGACACTATAATGCTTGCTGAAATTTGGAGGCAATGATTGGTTATTCAAGGCTGAGGATTAAAAGTGTAAGCGTTCTACAACAATTGTATCGCCGAGTTTAGATATCGCTAACTTGGTATTTTGCCCCGCATGACAGATAAAACAGACGATTTTGGAAAATGAAGCGAAAGGATTCAAATTCATTATTCGACAAAATCGTGAATGGAGTACAATCAAAGTGAAATTTATACTAAATCATCCTCAAGCGATTTAGTCTATTTTAGCCAATACCACATACTAATTGAATACGCTCTGGGTTTCACTAAGATACCTCACAAGCCAACACCAATATATGTGAAATTCTATCTCATTTTCATCAAGATAGCTCAAATATTCGGCGATATTTGCGATATAAAGTCATCCGCAAGTTCGAAAATTATTATATTAGACATTTTGGACTCAGAGAAGCATTGACCCGGTTCAACGCAATTTTAATACACTAACTATTGTCAAGACAGGGTTCTTTCTGAATTTCAATTGTACATTCCTCCATCTCAGGTGTAAAATTTAATGCCTCTGACATATTCAGTAATTGATGTATCAAACTTTTAATAGTTTTTAAGGGGTTACATGGGTTTCCTCGAGTAAAAAACAATCTTCAGCAATTCAGCAACAGCTCATATTTTATTAGAATTCTTTATTCTTACAAATATAAACCATTTAAATAGAAATTCTGAAATTTTTGAAAAATATGTTTTAAACTCAGTCATTGTGACGTCATGTTTGCTGACCTCTCGGAAAACGATGCGTCACGTTGGCTAGACAACTCCTTACAGAATCATTAACATTAAACTTGGAAATAAAAATAAAAAAAATAAACTAAAAAGTGGATTTTGGGCAGACTTTAAAAAAATTGGCTAAATGAGCCTCCGACCTCCCTCACAGTATAAAACTGTCACACATCGTACATCATACACACCACATCATCATTACACAACACTTCTTACATTCCACATCACGAATACGATAAACATGAGGATACCATACCAAAGTAACAAAAGGGACTTACATACTATTCGATCGTAATTGTAAAAGGACGCAAAGTAAAATCTTCCTCTGGGTCCTTGATATCCTCAACCTTTTCATGATTCTATATTTTAAGTTCGTCGCCGAGTTAAAGTTGAGTTCCGGGAAAATTTTAAAAATTTTACAAAAATGAAAATTTCAGTCACAGTTTCGTGAAATTTTTTTTCCAAATATGTAGTTTTAATCGTCCTTCGTGAAAGTTTTTAACAATTGTTTCTCAAAGACCTTTGTAAAATTTTTAAAGGTCGGTTGAGTAGTTCACGAGGAATCTTGCCAACTGACTTCAAAATCAGAGTTTCGAGAAAAATGCTTTTAAAGACCACGCTCTTAGCCTAGCTAGCCTCGAGCGCACAAGTTCTCAAGGTTGTTTCTCCGAATTTATTTCGAAATGAAGTAGGAAATTCCGTTACTATCAAAGATGATGCCCCTCCTATTTCACATCCAAACATGAACGCATTGCATCGAATTTTTTGTCGAAATGCTACACCGGTTCATCGAGATATACGAACAAAGCTGCGGTGGCTTCTGGTATGTATTGTCTTAAGACTTTAACGTTAAAGAAGTTCAAATATCGCTTTTATAAAAGTTTATTTTAGTAGATAGTTCAACTGGTTGATAGGGTAATGCCCGACAATTCTACGAAAAGATGGGGCGACTAACAGAAGGTTTCAAGACTGGAGCATACTCTAGAACTCTTGAAGGTGATGTAGTAATCGATGTCCAGAGCATACTGAAATAATGGAGGGAATACTTCTCCAGGATGCTGAATGGCATTGACACGGTGGCTAAGAACTGATAAGGAGCATGTATCAACTTCTTTGTAGAATATGGTCGAACGAAAGCATGCCCAACGATTGGACTTTAAGTGCGTATTGTGTGAAATATTAAAGCCCACCGTCAACAAACTGATTGGACCTTATCAGTATCAGTGTAGCTTTAGACCTGGAAAATCAACAACTGGCCAGATTGACACACATCACCTCTTCGTAGATGTAAAAGCTGCTTTTGATAGCTCGAAAAGAAGCTGCCCTTATGCCGCTGTTCTGAATTTGATATCTCCGCAAAACTAATACGGCTGTGTAAATTGACGTTGAGCAATACCAAAAGCTCAATATCCACGCCGTTAGTTTTGCTTTCTGCAGACTGGATAAGGACGCGAAGCAAATTGGTCTGGTAAAACTTTTGCCAACAGTTGTTACTTCGCGTTGAACAAAGCCCAAACTTTATAAGTCACTCACTATTTCCGTCCTGCTATATGGTGCAGAGGCATGAACGATGACAACATCTGATGAGTCAACGTTAGGAGTTTTCGAGATAAAGGTTCGGCAGAAGATTTATGGTCGTCTACGCAGTGGCAACGGCGAGTATCGCATGCGATGGAGCGAATCGGCTACGCTAGCTAAGTCATGTCCTCCAAAAGGATGAAAGCACCAGCTCTGAGATTATTCGATGCAGTACCCGCGGGGGGAAGCAGAGGAAGAGGAAGACTTCCACTCCGTTGGAGTGATCAGGTGAAGAAGGACCCGACTACACTTGGAATCTTCAATTCGCGCAAAACAGCGAAGAGGAAGAATGACTGGCGCGCTGTTATAAACTTGGCTATAACCGCGTAAGCGGTATCCGGGCTAATAAAGAAGAAGAAGTTCAGAAAATAAAATTGAATAAAATTTCACGAAATATAAATTTACATACAACTTAAATTTTTTCTTATATAGATTATTGCTTAAGAAAGTTTCTGGATTTTACAAAGCGAGCATAAAATTTATTGGCGCTTACGATTTCTTCACCGTCTCGACTCTATTTACACGTACTTCGCATTCAACGACTAAATGGTGCGTATAATTAGATTTCCAAATTTAGTACAAACGATTCAAGAATTTGTGTTGTCTGTTGTTGTTGTGTAGAAATACAGCGCGCCATTTCGTAAATGCAAAATAATCTCATTTGCCGTTCAATTGTTGCGTGATAACGAAAAAGTTCGATATAATACCGTTACTTTAGTGGGATGCAGATTCCTCTTGTCTGAGTTTTAGCACTGTTGCTTATTCTTTTTAGAAGCAGACAAAAGCAAAAGCAAAAGTATTTGAATATTTATTGCTTCTATCGATTCCATTTTAAACTGTTTCCTCAGCATGCCCTTCGTGTGATTTCTTTTCTTTTCATCTAATTATTCTTGTCCGCCGAAGTTTGGTTTCTAATTTGAAAATGACGCTTTTGCAGCAGCAACATTACCAGCGTTAATTTCCTGCAATAAAGCAGCAGTCACGTTTGTCAAATAAATATCCACTCTGCTTGCACCAACAAAGTCAAGAAGCCCGAAAATAACAGAGTGTGGCAATTTTCGAAAGTCAACACGAAATTCAAGAAAGTGTCAAAAAGTTAATGAACAGAAATAAACTGCCGCCATTTTGACGGTTGCGTTGACAGGCCAAGGAACAGCAGAATGCCAACAATCAACAATCAGCAGACAAAAGCTGTTGAAGCCACTGTAACAACAATAACTGAAATCAACTCTTTCGTAGTTACACACACACACACACACACACCAGATCAACAACAATAAGATAGAGTGAAAAAGTGGATAGATTTCGTATACAGCCAATTTTGATGTAATTGTCGTCTATGTGCAGTTAGAAAGGCTTAAGTTTCTACTACGACAACGCCAAGTCGGTGAGTGTATATGTATGTGTTGTGTACCTAGAAACAAGCACATAGAACGTTAGGTTGTGAATTTTCATCAGGCGCCAAGATTTTGCTGCTTAGATGATAACTGTAAAGTCTTAAGTATGTATGCGTGTGTTTGCTCATTAATTATGCCAAGGAAATTGTTCGCAAGAAATTAATGAATTAGCAATAAGGCGTTAATCCTTGTGATTTCGATGGCAGAGTAGGCTCATAAATCTTCATCGCTTGACATGTTGTTTTTTGTTGTTATGATAATTGTGTTTGAGTTTATAATGTGATATGTATATACTGATTGTTGATGAGCGTACAAATTCTTACAACATCTTGCAGTATAACAGATTTTTCATCTTGCGGTTGCTTCTAAAACATATAATTAAACGACAGACCACACTCTCCACAAGGTGCTCTAGCTGCTTTACCTTTCAACGTTTTCAATGGATGTTTAAAACAGGGAATGTTCCATAGCAGGAACACCACTAATATACAGGTATGGTGTAACACAACATTAGTAGGAGGTATTATGGATGATGGACAGACCAGAAGGCTTGCTCTTTAGAAAAAACAGAATTAAGTTATATGGTAGATATCAAAACAAGGCGCTCAGCCTTGTGAATTCATCTTCAGAAATTTCAAAAAACGAAATTACCGGAACGTAATACACACCCAGAAGATAATGAAATATTAAAACATTAGCTTTGCCCACTATCAGCCTTCTGCTAGTTGAGACAACATTTCGTCAGATGCTCTCAGAGTACCAAACTAGAAGAGAATTGTTAGCTAAGATGGAGTTGCTGAGAATTGTATTTCTTTTCCATTTTCGACCTCTAAATTACGATATTTTAATGAACATTGAACAAGTGCTCGTGACACCTCGAAGTGCTCATATTTCTTATGCGTTATTCGAAAAATATGTTGAGATGAACGCACGAAAGTTCAAATTTTGAAAGTGGTCTCAGTTTTATATTTCATACATACATTTCTGGTTAGGTTTCACACTACGTTTACTTTAGTGGATAATACATATCCTCAGAGACCCCGTACAGTGCGGACCAAAGATGCTATTGCTGCTTTGGAGCAGAGTATCAAAGAAGATCCGAATGACACGACAATTGGCGCTGTATCCATCCACCTTATGGAAAATTTTGTAGATCTTGATTTGCGGTCTTACAAAATCCAACTGCTACAAGAATTGAAGCCGTACGACCATCAAGCGCATCGCACGTTCGGTGAGTGGACTCAAAACGAAATGACCACTGATCTTGGTTTTTATAAGAAAATTTTATTCAGCGAAAAAGCTCACTTTTTGTTAAATAGGTGCGTTAATAAACAAAATTGGCATAATTCGAGTGATTATAATCCTCAAGACACTGTTTGCTGTGCTCTATGGGAAGAGACTATAATTGGTGTATATTTTTTCCAATAAGAAGCCAGCCAAAATAGTACTATCAATGGAGAACCATAACTAATGATTTTTTCGTGCCTGAATTGGAGTATGTTTATGTGGGCGATCTTTGGTTCCAACAAGATGGCGCTGCATGCCATATTGCCAACAAAAGAATCAGTTTATTGAAGGAAACTTTTGGAGAGAGCATTATATCGGGCGTGGGCTTGAGGAGTGACCTCAAAGATCGTTCGATTTAACGTAGTTGGTTTACTTTGTGTAGTGTTATGTAAAGATGCTTGTATACGCAGATAAACCCAACACGATTGACGCTTTGGAAGCGAATATTCAGTGTTATAGCTCACATCTCGCCCCTATTACTGCGACTGAAATTTGTTCGAGCCAGTTGCGGGGGTCATTTACCCGTTATCATTTTTGAAACATAACAGCAAAGCCTTATATTTATAATTAAGCTAAGTTCTTGGTCATATTATTATATTACAATCGTTTTATTTCTTCCTGAAAAGTATATGTCTTAAAAACCCTCCAACCCACCATACTCAACAATGTGACGTCGATCTCTACCCACCCTTTCCTGTATTGTGCTCGGGGAGTAGGAATTTCTGTCTATGATGGCCACTTGTAGGCTATCCCTGGTTACATCGCAGAAGTGCCTTGCGGTTGTTGTACTGCTGTGTTCACCTAGGTTTTTTGGGCAGAGTTTCTTGTAGTTCTGTTATAGAGTGATTCCATTTTTGTAAATTGCTCGGGTTATTGCTCTCTTCTAGATGTTCTGATTGCTTCCTTTTCAGGAAGTTTCCATATTCCTCTACAATGGATTTGAGACGCTTTGTTTCTGCCTCATCAGCTGGGGTACCGGCAGCCTGGTCTTTGGCTATCTTTCCCAGTATAAAGACTGTCCCTGGTACCGGTTTTTCCTTAGCTGATTCTGGATTTCTTGCGCTTTTATTTGTACTCTCCTTTAACCGCCAGTGCACTTTGGTTGGTGGTCATGGCAGCTTTGGAGGTGGACGCTTCCTCCCTTATAATTGTTGTTTTCGCTGCTGTATATACCGGTATATTTTGGTTGGTATATTCGGCAGTACTCTTACTCGTCTCCTGGCTGGAGGCGAGTATTTCGTCCTCTTCGGATTTCGTTATATGATTCCTGTAAGTCATGTCATTAGTCGTCGCTGTTGTCGTCAATTTGGTTGTTGTATTTGTTGTTAGGTTACGTTTATTTTTGTTCCCACGAGTAAGCCGGAAAGGGTTGGTCACTCGTCCGCAGAGCCGATGTGCGTAGAGAAGGCACTTATACCGTTCGCGATCAGCTATTTATTACCCTCCGCTGACCATTCAGCCCTCGGCACGGGTACCTCGACACCTAGGCTTAGGGTGGTGTTGGTGCGGGTATTTTCATCCTTCCACAATAGGAGATGGACGTAAAACCTAGGGTTCATTCAGCCATATAACTATTGTGGGAATTATGAGGTGTCCCTTTTAGTTCGTAAGAGAAGAGTGCGTTTACTTTGGGATGCACACTTTACTCTTACTTAAGCCCCTTCGCCACGACAAGGCGACCAACATAAAGGGATGGTCGCTTTGTCGTGTAGAAATATATTTATTTTTCATATCCATGGTTTTTGAGGACAATATCTCCGTATTATTTTATCTGAATAATTCATATGCCAATCATTTTATTGTCTTCATTTCACAAATTTAGTCTTCCTAGCATTCGTATGTCATGTATTCATAGTCTCATCTTTTAATATAAATAGAGAAAGAAATATTTCAAGAATTGCATCGTTTATTGAAAAAGACTATAAATTGCGACATAAAACTCATAAAATTGTAACGAAACACTGCAGCAGCAATTGGCCGAAATGAATGCAGTAAAATAGGAAACTGATATGCAATGTCCCTAATGGAAGTGCGAAATTGCTTTTCAAGTATTGCATGTGTGTGCTTTTCCTTATGCACATATGAACCTGCAATCTTCTCACTGTAAGTTTCCTTATGCACATATGTTCAATCGCAATCTTCTCACAGTGCGCAAAGTGGAAGCAGGAGTAAAGGATATCAAATTTAAGTATTTCAACGCCTTTAACAAACACACATATCACACACATTTAGTAATCGACACATACTATCCACTATATGATTTACAGTTTTTTCCGAATTTTCGATGTCTTCATTTCGAACACATGATATTCCTGAACTGATTGCTTTGTGGAAAATTTGTCATTCATTCTTTTCGTCTAAAGTAAATTTAATAACGCTTTTGGAATTTCTTGCGAAAGGAAATGAGATTGCGCAAACTGAAATGCAACGTATGCCAAGTTGTAGCAGATAAAATAATCTGTAGGAGAGTTTTTCTTTTCAACTGCATTAGGTGCGATGAAGGCGTACTGGAATTTTAAAAGAATCGTAAAAGAGATTTGCCGATTACTGATGAGTCTAAGCGTACAGAGTTTGTTCATGTAGGGAATATAAAATCTACCGGTAAACACCGGTAAATGGGTGTTTATATTCAAAATATGAGAGGGTTATATGGTTTGAAGAATCCATTCTTTTGACGTCACGTTAGTTTGTTTATGATAAGACATGCCCAAGTGTTCCGGAAACGGCTGTGCTTTCGTTTAGGGTCTTTTTAGGAAAACCACAACCAAGAAATATATTTTGCAACAGACTAAAATAAAAAAAAAACTAAAAACTTGGTTATGTAAGTGTTTTCTATAAGACTCATTGTTTTTTCGAAAATCGAGATAAACGGTTTCTTATCACGGTTGGACTACACCTGGTGGTGCTAGGCGGGTAATTGATGACGACAGTGGAAGCTTATGGTATCCAATAAGTAATCGATGCGCTTGAATCACCCCGTCTCCGTACCTCCTTAGCTGGAGTGAAATAGCGCAAGTGGGCATATAGAAATTTTTGGTTTCTTCTTTAGCTACTGATATCACTACGCTTCACCCATACCAATCGCAAAAATCACAAAAAAAAAAAACATAAACATGTTTGTGTCTGTATATGTGAAGTTGAGTTTACACATTCTTGATGACATTATGGCACACTCAGGACTCAGACAACAATACACAACTCTATGCGGCAAACAATTGTCGGAAATTAACTATTTCTTAAACAACTACATATGCCGTCAAGTTGGCCTTGACAGTTGCGAAATTGAAAACATACAAATTTTCCGTAAAACTATTAGGTATTATATATACTCAAAACTCGCTGGCATGTAAACACTATTTGCGCCGTTTACAGTAACTTAAATTATTCTTCTCGATCAAAAAGTGGAATTAAATCGCGAACATTTCCGCGCTATTATTTTCTACAAATTTCGACTCCAAGAGTGCATAGATGAACTTATTTAAATTTTTGACAATTATGCTCTATCAAGGACCAGTGTTTATCGATGATATTGTGAATTCGGTCGAAGTCCTAAATCACTCCAAGAGTTTCGTGAAGGTTCCAGGAATCTATTCTGTGTGCAAACTAATACTGCAAGATCGTTATCTGACCTATCGTAAGCTTGAGACAACTAGGTATAGTGGGACTACCAAACATTCAATAATGCATGAGTATTTGACTGTAAAAAAAGTATTCACACGGATTCTGCACAACTTGTCAATCGATCTTTTGAGTCCGAAAGTACACAGCAGTCGTATGGGTATTTCAAGAAGAGCCGAACACAACAGAAGTTGTTTGCGTACGAAGTACTTTTAAGCAAATGATTGCCTGTTTTCTTTTTTTGAAACTGGCCATATCGCAATTATATCGCTTAACCAATGCAGAACAGTAAAATCCGATAGGTTCACAACCATTTTCTTATCAGTTTCTTTTAAGAAGTTAGAAAATCCAACCGCCGAAGACAGCATGACGATGTAAATTCTCACACATCGCCCGAAACAAGAGCATTTATAAGCATTCAAAACATCGATCTGATGAGTCATCCACTGTCTAGTCCTAACTTGGCACCGAATCTCTTATTTTTATTCCCGTTCGTAAAAAATAAACTAAATTGTCGACGCTTTTCGACTCCCGAAAATACTATTGACGCGCTCCGAATGCATGTTTTGCAGATACTTCCATGAGAGTGGTAAAAATGTTTCAAAAACTGGTTCAAAACCCATGCAAAAGTGTACAGATCATAATGGAGAATAAAAATATTGATGTTTCAAGTATTTTAAAGATGAAATTTAGAAAATATTTATGAAAATATCTTCATTGCTCTAAAATCAAATATTTCACAGGGTATGTTTTACAATTTTGTGAAAAATGTTAATATGTGTGTTAAGCTTAAACGAAATCCACATTCACTTACTTAATTCAAACACACAGTATTGTCCAGAACGCTTTGCTGTGTGGTGAATACGCGCCAAATACAAGGTGTTTTCCAAAGTAAACAGGACCTTTTGAATCTAGCGCCCCCTGGTGGTGCCATCTATTAGATATGTCGACTGATGCGTTAGAATCTGCTATCTTTATCGATTGTCCAGTGAGAACTTGAACTTGAATGACATTTCATTGAATGGAGGTGAAGGCATTGCGTTTTAAGTATGTTTGTGTTATCGGTGCGAAAATGAGCTTCGAACAAAGAGCCAACATTAAATTTTGTTTTAAAATTCGTAAAAGTTTTACCGAAACGTTTCAATTGATGAAACAAGTTTATGGCGATGATTGCAGAGTGCAGAGCAGAGTGTACAAGTGGTTTCAACGTTTTCAAAGAGGTCGTGGGGATATATATAACGATCAATATGTGGGCCAATCAAAATCCGTGATCACCGGAAATTCCATAGAAACTGTGCGTGAATTCATCAAAAATTGAACATCTCCAATACATCGAGTTATCGCATTTTGACCGAACATTTGGGCTTACGAAAGGTGTGTTCACGGGTTTTTCCGCACAAATTGACTGATGATCAAAAATTGCTCAGAATCCAACGTTCGAAGGACATCATTAAAGTGGTCATAAAGGACAAAAATTTCCTTTACAATATTGTGACTGGTGACGAAACGTGTTGTGTCCAATATGATCCCGAAACGAAACGCTGAAATGCTGAATGGAAAGCGTTAGGCAGACGTAGAGGTCATTCAAAGGGCTAGCACCGGCATACTGGCGGCCATACCGGCCAACGAGCTAAAACACTCGTTCGACATGCTTTTGGACCGTGCAAAAAGTTTTTTTTGGAGAAAAAGGAGACTATTTTAAATGAGGTAAATTGACTTTGCCTAAAAAACCATTTGTTCTGCTTTTTTTAAGTCCTGTTTACTTTGGAACGCTCCTTGTGTAATATTTTTCTAAAAACACTACAGTCAAAATGCTCACTTTTTATGCAAGAAATCTAAATTTCAAATCTTGTCACAAAGTATGGCAAACGCAACAAATTAACAACAAGAGCAACTCTATATAAGAGCCACCAACATTTTTGATTTCTATTTGTGTTTTTTGTTTGCAATGCAACTGCGCGGATAACGGTTTGAGCAGGCGCGCTTACATTTTAATCTGCACTGAATGAAATGTCAAACTTCGCTCTACATGCAGACATGTTTTCTACCTTGCCCTGCTTTGCTTCACTTGGCGGCTGTTGCCGCTGTTTTGCATTTTAATCCTAATCGCTGTACTTAAGCCTTACTATTTTATTTTACTTTCTGCGAAAAGAAAACATTAAACGGACCTGACATTTAGATGCAATTTTTAATGAGGCGAAAGACTGAAAGGGACACTATGTTTCTGTAAGATCTAAAATAAGATGAGATACTAAAAAAGATTTAAATTAGCATTTAAATCCACACCTCTGAAATTATTTAAAATTAGCTGACTCCGAAAACTTTGTACTGCTTATATTTTTTGGTTTGGTTTGTGGCGCGTAAATAAACAAATGAGCCGGTTTTCCGACGCCTGAATACGCGACGTATAATAGTCCATCCGCGAAACAGGGAAACATCAAGTGGTTTCTATAAACTTCCAACGACTGGCCTTGCGATTTATTTATGGAAATGATCCTGTGTAATATGTATAGAGCCAAACGATGACATTTAGAAACATGCTGCTATATTTCTGAATGTTGGTCAAGAAGTGCTTAGAATCGTTTCCAATCCCAGAAACTAAAGAGTGCTAAAGATCTGGTAGAGGGACCAATTGTGGCAATTTACTTTGCCTTCAACAAAACATAATAAAGTAGATCAATCACTGTATTTTAATGCCTAACAATATTTATAAATTATTGTCGTTTCCCCAACTGTTACCGATTTGCCGGCACAATAACTTATTAATAAGTATCATAATGAAATGCAGCTGATTCCAGAATCCCAAGAACACTGCGGTTAAACCATTCTCGAGTTTATCTAGACTAATGAACATGGGGAAAAAAGTGCCCAGAATTTGTAAATAAAATGGTTAATATTTAATTATTTATCCACATTAAATGTCTTGCCTCCAAAGTAATCCCCACCAGATCTAGATTTTCATAAGCACTTTTTGGGATGACCTTCACCATCTTCTGCGAATTTTGGTTTATACCTTCAATCGACTGAAAACCGGTTCCACGGTGCAGCAAATTCAGTTTGCGGAACAAGAAAAAATCGCACGGAGCCACATCTGGTGAATACGGCAGTTTAAAAAATTCAGCTTTATCAGGACGAGTCGAGCAAATACGCTTTTCATAACCAAAATATGAACCAAAATCCATATTCTTCACTTTTTTAATATTTTCATCAGTTGTAGAGATCAAAGGTCGTCCAGAACAAGGCATGCCTTCAGCGATCTATCAACCGTCTTTGAAGACTCGTTGACAGGTGTTTTTGATAAAACTGAATCACCTTAAGCCTTTTCCAGCATTTGCAACGATTCCATAAACGAAATTTGGTTAGAAATACAGAATTTCCGTTTGCTTTTTGTTACAATTTATAGATAGAGAAAAATTTTATATTTATATTTTATAGGACAACAATGCTTTGCGTATTATTTTCTGTATAGAATATACAATGTCTGTGGCAAAAGAAACAGGATTGTTAAAAAAAAACCACAAAAAATTAATATTTTTCAAAAGTTATATTTTTTATTCAAAGTAGTTTCCTTGTGCTTCGATACAGCGTTTAGCTCGGTCAATTAGCATTTCAAATGAGTGTGTAAGGTCATTTTTCAGAATGCTCTTGAAGATATCGGTCGTCGCCTTTTGGATAGCTGAAATGTCCTGAAACCAGTGTCCTTTCATGGGCAAATAAAGTTTTCCAAATAGGTAAAAATCACAGGGTGCCAGATCAGGGGTGTAGGGTGAGTGATTAATGGTTAATATAGAGTTTTTTTTTGTCAAAAAATCAGTGACAAGCGTTGACCGATGGCACGGCGCATTATCGTGCAACAGGCGCCAGGACCCTGCCTCATGATATTGTGGTCGAGCGTCCTTCATAACACCAAGGTAAAACCCGGCATTAATCATTTGGCCAGGTGGGACGAACCCTCGGTGTACAATACCCTCAGAATCGTAAAAACAAATCAGCATTGTCTTTTTTTTTTTTTATTTTGGCCGGCCTGAATTCTGATCGTCACAGAGGTCCTCACGACCTTCCTGGAATCGCTTAAACCACTCATGTACATTACTACGGGATAGGCACTGATCACCATAAACTTTTTTTATCATTTGAAATATTTCAGTAAATGTTTTCCCAAGTTTAAAACAAATTTTATATTTGCTCTTTGCTCAAAATGCATTTTACGACCGATGACCAAAAGCTGCTGTCACTTTTTGATCGATAACATCGATTGTAGTTATCCAATTATTTTAAAATTTTTACGAAATGTCAACAAGAGATCAAACTTTTTATTTCATATACCCACCAATATTTAGGTGGCGTCACCAGAAACAGTTATGTTTAAAAAGTTCTGTTTCTTTTGCGACAGACCTTATATGTACAAAATAATCTTTGTGGCACAGGTAGTATTGGAACAGAATTATATCCAATATTGAAAACATAATTATTAGTTTAAAGTCTACCCTTGAGATCCTTATGATTAAGATGCTCTTCATATTCGCCATAATCTTTGTAACTACGGAAACTACAATTGTGGTTATTATGGTAAGGGCTTTAAAAATGTTCAAA
>JBAWJQ010001636.1:0-15372 GCA_037783105.1 Bactrocera zonata | reverse complement strand
CACCGGAAATTCCATCGAAACTGTGCGTGAAATCTCAAAAGTCAGCCGATATCATCATTGAAATTCACAGAAATGGAATTGAACATCTCCAAAACACCGATTTACCGCATTTTGACCGAACATTTGGGTTTACGAAAGATTTTGCACGGTTTGTTCCGAATAAATTGACTGACGATCAAAAATTGCTCAGAATCCAAAATTCGAGGGACCGATTATTTGACCAAAAACCACATTTTACCCATTAACCACTCCCCGTATTCACCTGATATGGCACCGTGCGAACCGTGTTTCTTTTCAGAAAAATGCATTTGCCAATGAAAAGGAAGCGGCTTTGATGTTGAGTTTGAGGTATACATCGTTCACTGAGCTTTGATTAAAAAAAAAAAAACACAGAAACTTCAAATTTAATGGGGAGCGTTTATTATCATGGCATTTAATTTTTCTAGAATATCTTTTGCAAATGTTGGCCGTGACTTCATCTCATATGGTCAATCCTTGAGTCTAATTTGCAATCCCACGTCAAAGCATTTTGATTGTTAAGAAGCGAATGGCATGCGTGCGTCCAAAACCCGAAGCGAAGGGGGATTGTCCGCATAGACTTTAGACTTTATATATCTCAACAGGAAAAATGTTAACGGTGTGATGTCAGACGATTTTGGATACCAATAGAACGGCTCAAAATGTGAAATTACATACTCATCGAAGTTTTCTCTCCATAAGTTCTTGAATCTCTTCATATTGTTTTTCTCAAGTGCGGCACTTTTGATTGTTTACATAAAATGGGTATGCCGGAAATGGGTCTTATCGGTGAACATAATTTACATTGAAAACGTAGGATTTTCTGGGAGCTTTCCAGGCGTCCATAGAGTGAGACGCTGTCGCTTGGGAAGCTCGGGCGGCTTCAAATTTTGCACAAGCTGTATTTTGTAGCTTTCAACTTAAGACGACGTAAAAGCGTCAAGTCAATCCATACATCTGTCCTCGTTTCTGTGAATGGCACGGAATCGATACTCTATGGTCTTCTTTTATACTCTCAGCTACGGCTGCTATATTTTCTTCACAGCTGGACGTGTTTATTCGTTCGAATATTACGCAATAAAAAATGCTGTGTCTCAAAATGGGTGATGGTGTTCTCAGTATGCCAAGTATGTTGACCAAAATTTCAGTAAAGCTCGCTAAACATATTCTTTAAAGAACGTGACTTTTCATAATAAATTTGAACGATTTGTAAATGTTGTTCAGGCGTAAGTCTCTCCATGATGAAATGTCAAACAATACTGAACAAAAAATAATATGGCAGCTTGACACGACTCACGCGACTCACAACAGTAAGTTAAATGGCGGTATTTTCAGGTCTTAACTGTACAAATGAGCATCCTCCCCCGGGCATCCACACACGCAACACTGACACGCACCTTCATCACACCCACGTCACAAACCAGCAAAACTTACATTCCACACCACACACCAGCTGATTCCACACACAAGCGAAAAGAAAAGGGGACCAAAAGGACAACTGCAACTCACTTCGCTTTTTTTCATTCTCCGCAGCAACAAGTACGCGTGGGCGCGCCATATTTTTTAATAACGTTTCATCATCCTCGACATCCAGTCAAAAGTACGCGTGTGCGATCCGTTTTTTGGAACAGCGGTTTCATCATCCTCCAGTTTTTTCATTTTATATATATTCAGTCGGAGTTGCGCGTGTGCGAACATCTTTAAACGGCGTGTGTGCCAAATCTCAGTTTTCCAACATTTATATATATACCCAGTCGGAGTTGCGCGTGTGCGAACATCTTTAATCCTCCAGTTTTTTCAACATTTATATATATACCCAGTCGGAGTTGCGCGTGTGCGAACATCTTTAATCCTCCAGTTTTTTCAACATTTTTATATATATCCAGTCGGAGTTGCGCGTGTGCGAACATCTTTAAACCTCCAGTTTTCCAACATTTATATATATATCCAGTCGGAGTTGCGCGTGTGCGAACATCTTTAAACCTCCAGTTTTCCAACATTTTTATATATCCAGTTTCATCCTAAGTCGGAATCCTCAGCCGACACTCATTTTGTAAAGTGTTTAAAATTGTACCTAAGATAAATACAAACGCAATATAATTATTTCCTTGTGCATATGCGTGCACTAGTGTAGATTCCATTTTTTTCATTTTGTTTCTAAGAAATTTGAGGTGCCTTGGAAAAAGTGAGGTTGTGGTTTTTATATGGTCCTTCGAGACAAAACGAACGGCACTTTGGTGAAACGGTACAATATATATATACATATCTATATATATATGCATATACATATATGTAAAACAACAACAAAAAGTTTTACATATGAAAGTGAAATTTAAATGGTGAATTCACACCAATCTACATATGAGAAAACAAAAAGTGTGGTGAAAGAACCAAGAAAAAAAAAGGGTGCACAAGTGCAGTGAAATAATATATACATACATACTAAATCTAAAAGTAAAAGTGCACAAAATTGTGTGATACCCTAATTAATAAATAATATTAATAAAAGTCAACCAAAGTGGGTGCAAACTAAAACTAAATAAAATTCGGGCGCGAAATTATAACAAACAAATAAATAACAACAAAATACAAATAAAACAAAAGTGGGAAAAAAAAAAAAAAAGAACCATCAACACAGCAAGCGGAACGCCGGCGTTGGAAGGAATTCCCATCGAGACAAGCCAGGAAACGCACCACGGTTAAACCAAAATAAATTCCCAAAGTCCCTGAGGAAAATCAGGGTGAGTGTATCCATTTCACTTTTGATTCTATTTATTATATGTATATATGTATGTAGCGTTGCGCAAACGGTCAATTTAATAGAACCGCTAGAAATTAAACCCGTTTTATAAAAACGGTTTGGAAAAATTTCTAAATCGGCGGCAAATTTAAGTACCGGTAGAATCCAATACGGTACATAATATATATGTATATATGTATCCACAGTATATATATATATATATATATATTTAAATATATTTAACTAAACAATAATTATTCCTTGCTTTTTACACTTACCTTCGTGTATACAATACACACAATTCCCACAGAGAAAAAATTCAATATTTTCAATTTATTTTCAAATTATTCTGGCAATACCGCTCCAGCTCATTAACTGTGAGAGGGACACTTGCCAATTATACGAACAATACCTCTTCAGCTTATTAAGCTGTGAGAGGAATTGCTTCCAAAAAGTAAGCAAAAATCGCAAGAAGAATACAGCATAAAAGGGAATAAGTACAAACATACATATATACATATCCTCAAGCGGATTATATACATTATATAACTAAAATTGATATATATACATACGTACCATATATACATATACATACATATATATTATACATTAGCGCTTTTGCGCATATTTCTGAACGCGAGTACACAATCGCGAAATATTTCGATATTGCCTTATATTCTCACATGCGTATACCTATAAAAATAGGATACAAATAATCAAGAGATATTGGGAAAATATATTTGGGTGCGGAAAATCAAAAGAATTTTGGTTCAGAAATTAAATATTGCAATCTAATTACATACCTTTGTACATACATACACACATATATTGAAAGTCCAATTTTGGCGATTTCTAGCATTTATCTTGTTCCTTGTCACACAAGAACAAGCATAATTGCACATATTTTATTTAACGCATACTATATGCACATAAAATCCACAAGTATGTACAAAGGATATTGACCCAGTTTCAGTGCGCACTGATACAAGGGCATACGAATAAATCCAAAAAAAAAAAAAAATAATAAATAATAATATTTCGAAAATAAATAAAAAGAAAAAATTTCGACAAACGATATAAATACAATCGATACACGCATTATTGTATTCTTTTGCGGAAATAAAAGCTCTTATTTTTTGAAAAGAGCGTTCGGTAACATACTACATATTTTAATAATCCAATATTTCGGCAATATTAACTCTTATTTATTAAAAAGAGTATTCGGTGACACAAATTTCAATTATAATAAAATATACTTATATATTTTATTAAATACAATTTTCTGAATGGACACAGATTCAAAAGAATCAAAAGCAGAATTCTTAAAAATTCCCAAAATGGTTAATGATGACAAAAGTCCATGTACACCTGCAGAAGCTACACGCTCAAAGCAAGGTGCTACAAAGCAAAAAAGGGGGAAAGACATTTCGTATATTAAATTCATTTCTGAGAGTGATAGCTTAATTAAATACTGCACTCGATTTGCATCTTCACCGATTCAGGACAACTCTGAATCGGTACTAGAAATTAAAAATAAATCTATTGACAATTTTTGGACACGCCTCCAAGCTGCATACGACGCAATAGTAGAAACTGATGATTCAGATCTACCTGAAAATTTCAAATCCTCGGCTTACGCCAAATACGAAAACTGCTTAGACCGCTATGAAGACACAAAAGCAATGATATCAGATCAATTAAAGCTTATGAAGGCAATTGCACCTACTCCCCACAGTAGAGTAGAGTTACCACAATTGCAAGCCCAAGAGGCAAGTTCAGGCATTCATCTCAAAGTGCCAGCGTGTGATACGGAAATATTTCATGGAGGTTATGAACAATGGCCGTCCTTCCGGGACATGTTTACAGCCGTGTACATAAACCATCCCAAATTGTCACAAGCGCAAAAATTGTATCACCTCCGATACAAAACTAAAGGTCAAGCAGGCGTAATAGTCAAGCAGTTCGCATTGAATGACGACAATTTTAATTTAGCTTGGGAAGCTTTAAGACAAAGATATGAAAATGAGAGAATATTAGTTGACAAGCAAGTGACGATACTTATGAACTTGCCTAAAATTCAAAGAGAAACCAGTGAAGAGTTCATGAAACTAGAATCCACTGTTTCCAACTGTTTGTCGGTTCTATCGACACAAAACATTCCCACTCACAATTGGGATCCTATTCTGGTAAACATATGTACCGCCGCCTTGCCAGAAAAATCATTACTTTTGTGGGAGCAATCGCTCTCATCAAGAAGAAAATGCCCAACGTGGCAGCAGATGAAAGATTTCTTAACTACCCAATACGAAATTGCGGAAAGGGTAGACAAAAAAGTAGTCAGAACTAAAAACGTTCAACAAGACTTAAATCGAAGCTTCAATAGACCCCAAGCCGGAAGCAACAATAATTTAAACAGAAGCTTTTTCAAAGCACAATCGTTCACATCTGAACAAAGTAAATTCACGTCATGCGAACTATGTTCTGGAGGGCATAAGTTAAAAGCTTGCGAGAAATTTAAAAAAATGAATGTGACTGAAAGGAACAACTTTGTCAGGTCAAAAAGACTCTGTACAAACTGCTTGTCCCACTCACACAATCTTAATAATTGCGAAAGCAAATTTAATTGCGTATACTGCCACAAAAGGCATCATTCTATGTTACATCTCAATAACTTTCCCAACACATCTCATAGCAGCGCTTTTTCAAAAAAAGCCACGGGTTTAGTTGCCACAGCAACTCCCGAAACAAAACCTCAAGAAAATTGCCAAGAGACACCATGTTGTTCAAAGGCAATAAAAACTCAAACGCTACACAGCGAAAATCATAGTAGAGTACTACTACCTACAGCAGTTGTCTCCATCGAACATCGAGGAGAACTGTTCAAACTAAGAGCCCTAATAGACCAAGGATCGCAACGATCATTCATAGCGTCTAGGGCACAAAATAGGCTAAAACTGCCAACAAAACATGCCAACTATGAAATTACGGGAATGGGCGGACGAGTAGTACAAAACTCACATAAAATCTGCCCCATTATCCTAATTTCCCCCCAAGCGGATAAGCGCATTCAAGCAAATGCTATTGTCTTACCGCAACTAACAAACATGCTTCCAAGTTATCAAATAAATAGCAAGCAGTGGGATAAGATTTCACATCTCACTCTAGCAGATCCCAACTGCAACACCCCCGCTCAAATAGACCTTCTATTAGGCAGCGATCTCATATCGCAAATTATACTAGAAGGTGTTGAAAAAATTTCGAAAACACTACTGGCGCAAAATACCATTTTCGGATGGGTCCTAAGTGGACTAGTTGCGGAACCAGTCACAGCCATGACAACTCAAGTTGAGGAAATCTCAAACGAGTACCTCAATTCACAATTGAGAAAGTTTTGGGAGGTAGAAGAACTCCCCCCCGTTCCAATTTCAACACCAGAAGATCAGTATTGTGAAGACTTTTACAAAGCCACAACTACTCGATCAGATAATGGTCGGTATGTCGTACGACTACCAATAAGACAACAATTTCCAGACACACTCGCCTTAGGTCACTCTCGCACCTCTGCAATACAGCAGTTTCTAAGTATGGAGAAAAACCTACTTAAAAAAGGCGATCTTAAACAAGTTTATGATGGTGTCGTGGAAGAATACCTTCTTTTAGATCACATGGAGGAAATAAGCCCATGTGAAAAAATCATAAAAGGCAAATATTACTCTTTCTACTTGCCACATCATGCAGTAGTAAAGCCTGAGAAGAAAACAACAAAAGTTCGAGTTGTATTCAATGCATCACGATCCACGAGCTCAGGTAATTCCCTAAATGATATTCTATTTACGGGACCCACATTGCAACCAGATTTAATGCTCCTCATATTGAACTGGCGTATATACAAATACGTATTCAATGGGGATGTCGAGAAGATGTATCGACAAATACTGGTTCATAAAGATGATCAAGATTTTCAGCGGATTATTTTCCGAAAATCTGCCAATAGTCCACTACGCGACTTTAAATTGAAAACAGTTACTTTTGGCGTAAACTGTGCCCCATATCTAGCCATTCGTACACTACACGAACTGGCAGAAGACACAAAGCCAGAATTTCCACTGGCGACACAAGTCTTAAAAACGCAAACGTATGTAGACGATATCCTGTCTGGAAGCCACAGTCTTCCACAAGCATACGAGACCTTATCACAGGTAATAAATGCCCTCAATACCGCAGGGTTTCCTTTAAAAAAATTACTGCCAATCACCCAAATATTTTAAAAATATTCCTAAAGACCATTTGTTGGATACTAATTTCCTTATATTTGAAAAGGATAGTACAACAAAAACACTAGGCATCCAATGGAATGCGATATCGGACCAGTTTTCATACACGACTGAGTCCATATCCGCATTATCCGCCAGTACCAAACGCCAAATTCTCTCCTCGGTGGCAAAACTTTTGACCCCGCAGGATGGCTTTCGCCAATTATGATACAAGCGAAAATCTTGATCCAAGAATTATGGCTAGACGGAACCGACTGGGACGAACAGGTGAAACCTATTCGGTTAGAAAAATGGTCCCAGTTCGCTAATAACTTGAACGACATCTCGAAGATACAAATTCCACGGTGGGTAAACTATTCCCCCGAATACAAAGTGGAGCTACACGGCTTTTGCGACGCCTCTGAAAAGGCATATTGTGCCACTATATATGTGCGTACACAAACCGATGTACCGCATTTTGACCGAACATTTGGGTTTACGAAAGATTTTGCACGGTTTGTTCCGAATAAATTGACTGACGATCAAAAATTGCTCAGAATCCAAAATTCGAGGGACCGATTATTTGACCAAAAACCACATTTTACCCATTAACCACTCCCCGTATTCACCTGATATGGCACCGTGCGAACCGTGTTTCTTTTCAGAAAAATGCATTTGCCAATGAAAAGGAAGCGGCTTTGATGTTGAGTTTGAGGTATACATCGTTCACTGAGCTTTGATTAAAAAAAAAAAAACACAGAAACTTCAAATTTAATGGGGAGCGTTTATTATCATGGCATTTAATTTTTCTAGAATATCTTTTGCAAATGTTGGCCGTGACTTCATCTCATATGGTCAATCCTTGAGTCTAATTTGCAATCCCACGTCAAAGCATTTTGATTGTTAAGAAGCGAATGGCATGCGTGCGTCCAAAACCCGAAGCGAAGGGGGATTGTCCGCATAGACTTTAGACTTTATATATCTCAACAGGAAAAATGTTAACGGTGTGATGTCAGACGATTTTGGATACCAATAGAACGGCTCAAAATGTGAAATTACATACTCATCGAAGTTTTCTCTCCATAAGTTCTTGAATCTCTTCATATTGTTTTTCTCAAGTGCGGCACTTTTGATTGTTTACATAAAATGGGTATGCCGGAAATGGGTCTTATCGGTGAACATAATTTACATTGAAAACGTAGGATTTTCTGGGAGCTTTCCAGGCGTCCATAGAGTGAGACGCTGTCGCTTGGGAAGCTCGGGCGGCTTCAAATTTTGCACAAGCTGTATTTTGTAGCTTTCAACTTAAGACGACGTAAAAAGCGTCAAGTCAATCCATACATCTGTCCTCGTTTCTGTGAATGGCACGGAATCGATACTCTATGGTCTTCTTTTATACTCTCAGCTACGGCTGCTATATTTTCTTCACAGCTGGACGTGTTTATTCGTTCGAATATTACGCAATAAAAAATGCTGTGTCTCAAAATGGGTGATGGTGTTCTCAGTATGCCAAGTATGTTGACCAAAATTTCAGTAAAGCTCGCTAAACATATTCTTTAAAGAACGTGACTTTTCATAATAAATTTGAACGATTTGTAAATGTTGTTCAGGCGTAAGTCTCTCCATGATGAAATGTCAAACAATACTGAACAAAAAATAATATGGCAGCTTGACACGACTCACGCGACTCACAACAGTAAGTTAAATGGCGGTATTTTCAGGTCTTAACAAAACAATTATTTGGACACGAGATAAACCGGAGTTTTAAAAAAGTAACTAATCAAACTGACAACCTACATTTATGCAGCTCAATTGACAAATCAGCAGAATTCAAGAGAGAAAACAGTTCACACTTCTTAATTAAAGTATGTAGTTTAAGTACAACTCCTCATTCGAACTGCGAGATAATATTCGTATACTACAAAACAAGTATAAATTTTGGCAGAAGAATTCCTTGGAAGTAAACTTAAGAAAGCCAACTAATAGCAATAAAAAAATGGACGAGGAAATACAATATTTATTCAAACTCTTTCCTTTGTAACGACAAATTTCCAGCAGTTAATAGCACTAGCAAAGATAAGCGCTGCCAAATACCTACATATAACTTATGTTATTCTATACAGCGCCAATTGTGTGAGCTGGTCGTGTAAATAGCCATCCACGACCTAATCAAATGCAGTTCACTTGTGTTTACGTATAGTATGCAGCGTCACTGTGTTAGATAAATCTATTTAACCAAGGTATTTAAGTATGCTTACAAGTAGCATGATAGCTAAAAATTCACTTTCGTAAGATACTCCATGTCTGTGCATGAATGTGTTTTCGCAAAGTCATGATGCATTTTTAATAAACTTTCAGCTTTAGAATTCTTAAGTATGCTTCTGGAATGCTCTCAAAGTATAAGAATATATGACCGCGGAAGTGGTAGGCTACGTTGACACTTGCAATGATAGCATAGAATCGTAAATCATATTCTGCAGTGACACCATTGGCTGCTGATGGCAGTAGTGAAAATGAATTCGTTGCAAATATTCATTGCAACTCTAGTGCGCAGAGTGCTGTATACATATGTATGTACATACTACATTTGCTTATAAATGAATGTAGTCTTTGGTCTGTGGTGGACTAATTCATATCCTCCGTGTTTTCTCTATATTTTTAAATATGTTCAAACTAGGTTTGTGTAATATATGTAGCAGTTTGAGGTTGCTTCACACGAAACCATTAAAATATATGCGCATCGATTTTGTATGACTCATTAATTCATTAACTTCATGGAGATATCGACATTCTCAAAGTATTGGAAGTATTATTCAAGATTGTTTGGGTAAACGAAAGCTCTGTATAAAGTAGACTCCAGCCGAATTTGAGCGTAACAAAATGCAATGAATAAATGCCAACCTATGCCATATAGGTTGCCTTCAAATCCACTTTGTTCTTCTATAAATATATTTTTTAGCTAATATTTGTTTTTTTTTTTTTGATTTTGTTTACCATGCTAGACATTTCTCTCCTTTCTTCTTCAAATTTATGCATTTCTCATAGCTTACACAAAGTATATTGGTGCTTATGATTTTTCCATCACCACGTTTTAATTTAAACGAACTTCGCATTCAATGGTTAAATGGTGCGTTTAATTAAATTTCGAAATTTAGTACAAATCAAGTCGTAAATGCAAAATAATTTCATTTTCCATTTACTTGTTACGTGATATCAAAAAAGTTCGATAACCATGGTACTTTTTGTTGAATTTGTTTTCTCACTGTTTCTTATTTTGCTTCTTAGTAGACAAAAAGGAAAATATTTGAAGATTTATTGTTCTTTTGGATTTCCCATTTGAAACTGTTTCCGCGTTTGCATTCTGTTTTTTTTTTCATGTTTGCTGAAGTTTGGTTTCTAACCTCAAAACCGATTACTATACTCGTACGTTAATTTCCTGCATTAACGCAGTAGTCACGTTTGCCAAATAGATATCCAAACTGCTTGTAACAACAAATTCAAGAGTAACAAAAGATATAGAGTGCCGCAATTTTCGAAAATCAACATAAAATCAAAGAAGGGCCCAAAAGTTAATGAACAGAATTAAACTGCCGCCATTTGACGGTTGCTTTGACAGGCCAAGAGGCGATTTCAAATGCCAACAGTCATCAATAAGCAAACAAAAGCCAGTAAAGCCGCTGTAGCAACAATTACTCAAATTAACATTTCAGTAGTTACACAAACACATTTGCAACAATAACTAATATAGGGTGAAAAAGCAAATAAATTTTGGATTGTTGCTTGTGTACAGCTAGAAAGATCTAATATCCTTCTCAAGTGCCAAAAGCTTGTGTCTGCGACTCTTTGTATATAAAGAAGTTGATACAGCGTTGAGTTGTTAATTTGTTAATTTGTTGGCCCAACCAAACGACGAGGATTCGAAGCTATGACGAAAACAGTAAAGGGTTAAGTACTGAACGGTTCCAAAGCGTGGGAGTATGAATTAGTTTTCTCATTAATTATGCGAAGGAAATTGCTTGCAAGAAATTAATGAATTAGCAATAAGCTGTTAATACTTGACTGTTGATTTTTATTGGTATGATATTTGTATTTGGTTTTATATTGTGGTATATTGTTCATTCGCAATGATTTCGGTTCTGATGCGACTGGAAATACTATATAGGGAGTACCATAAACTTTCAGACAAAAAGATACTGAGTAATATTGCAGAGCCTTCTTATTACTACCTACCGCATCTTCAGAAAGTAGAGTCATCGGAATGGATATGATGACGCGTTTAAATACCACATGGCATATTTTTTACAATTTTCTATGATTTCCACACCCTGCAGACACACTTTATATTACAAAAAAGTACCCGGAAAATTGTAAATAAAACGCAAAATATTTAACTATTCATTAATATATATGCCAAAGATTTTTTCAGTCCTTTTTACAAGCATTTTTTGGTATGGCCTTCAGCTCTTTTAGCGCATTTTGTTTTATCTCTTCGATCAATTCAAAACTGGTTCACGGAAGCGGCTGTCGGCCTTAGGTGGTCCCAAAATGTAATTCATAGATTGTAAGATGAATCTTTCCACTTGTAACATATGTTCTATCTCAAGTGGATTATAGATATACTTCATAGAATGTAAGATTAATATTTTTATCTGCACTAAAGCAAAATATTGTATATAAGAAAACATAATAAACAAATAAAACTGCCCACAGGCAGTTGACCACAGGCAGTTGCTCGTAGTTGCCCACGAGAACTCAACCGAATTATTAATTTGCATGGTTTGTTCCGCACAGATGGACTGACGACCAAAAATTACTCAGTATCCAACATTCATTGAAGAGGTCAAAAAGGACAAAAACTTCCTTTACAATATTGTGACTGGTGACGAAACGTGTTTCTAATATGATCCCGAAACGAAACGCCAGAGTGCTGAATGAGAGGTACCAGACGAGCCGAAACCCAAAAAATCGCGTATGGAGAAGTCAAAAGTGAAGACAATCCTGATTTGTTTTTATGATTTCAAGGGTACGAGGGTGAAAGTTGGCGTTTGTTGCACGATAATGCGCCGTCTCATCGATCGACACTTGTTACCGATTATTTGACAAAAAATCACATTTTAACCATTTACCACTCCCCGTATTTACCTGATATGACACCGGGCGACTTCTTCCTTTTCCAAAAATGCATTTGCTCATGAAAGAAAAGCGTTATGCAGACGTAGAGGCATTCAAAAGGTTTGCACCGGCACTCTCGTTCGACACGCACCGTATTAAAGCAGAGGGAGAGGGGAGGGAATAAAATAAATTTATTTTGCCGAAAAAACTATTTGTTCTGTGTTGAGAGAGCGAAACAGTTGCTTCGCTTGACCGAAAGCGGTCAAATTCCGAACATTGTGTTTTCTGACGAAAAAATTTTTCCAACTGAGCAATTCGTAAGCTCTCAAAACGATAGGGTTTACTTGACCGACCGTTCATACGAGAATCTAAGTCATCGGTTGGCCACCAGTAGGCAGCACCGGCCACAAATAATGGTTTAGGCCGCTGTCACCGCAGATGGGCGCTCTCTAATTCTTTTCATCAACGTAAATGCAACATATTATCGGGAAATTATTCTCTCTGCGCCATTTTGGAGAGCAAGGTCCCAAGTAAAAAATACACCAGCCTCGAGATGCTGAAGAAAGCCATTGTCCATGAGTGGACCAAAATACTGGCAAGTCACATTCGGGCAGCTTGCGTTTCATTTTTTGACCGTCTCAAGGCCATAGTTACGGTAAAAGGTGGTCCTATCGAGCAAAAGTGAATTGGTCCTCAATTTATGATTATTTTCACACATTTTGTGCTTTCAAATAAATAAAAATAATTTTACAAACTGAATTTTTGGCTTTTTTAATTGGTTACAGTGTGCCGGACCCTGTATATTTATACAAAAATTTTTGGTGTTTCTCATTTGGCGTTATCTTCAGCCTTATCTTCGCACCGCTTGAACATATTACTTTGTAAATCCTTCGTATACAATACACTGTTGTTGTAAGCATGTTTTATTTTCTCCATGATTCATAAGTTGTGTGATTTACGAATGTTTGTTTGCGAATTGGCAGCACCTCAGCTATTTTGTTGGCAGCATATTTGTCTTTATAGACTGTCTTTGGTTTATTGTCGTTGTATCGTTATTATTGTCTTATTCTGCTCTTTTCTTTCAACTCTTTACTCTCGTTGATAGACATTTTTTGCCGGTAATAAGTTATTGTCGTATTGTTGCATCATATTTGTTTTGTGGTTATCTTGGCAATAAACCAATTTTTATGCGTAACCGAGTATTGTTTACAGTTATCATGTTTTTTACATTTTATTCGCAATTCTCTTTTTCATATTTCGCATTACAGGGAATAGAGACGTAAAACGGAATTTGAAAGCATAAAATCTGTAAATTCGAAATATGCAAATTGTTTACAGGAATTTAAATTTTGGTGTCGCTTGCAAACTATTTTCAAAGGATAACAAGTAAGGAAGGGCTAAGTTCGGGAGTCACCGAACATTTTTTACTCTCGCATGATAAAGTGATAATCGAGATTTCATTATCCGTCATTTACATATTTTTTATTTTGCTGTAAAATTAATTAGATTAGATCAATTTGTGTACTTTGGGTATTGAATTATATTTTCATTTATTTTAACAATCGTTTTTCGAAGTTAATGCACATTTTATTTCTTGCATGAATAAGATTATACAGGTTTGCCTTAGAAGTAATAAGTGTTATATATATATTAATAATTAAATTATTAAATAATTATATTTTTAAATTCTAAGGATATGTTTTTACAAATAGCAAAACGTATCCTGCGAGAGTATAAAAATGATGCCCACTGAATTACATGAAAATATCTGAGGGATTTACCGATATCTTCGGTGAAAAATTAGGTTTGGTTAGGTTAGGCACTGAGTTCTTCGTGTTCGATATCAGGGACCTTAAAAAGTTATAGTCCGATCACGACAATTTTCCGACAAGGGATACCTCAGCTCAAATACCGTATTTGTGTAAAGTTTTATTCCGCTATCATCATTGGTTCTTAATGTATATATTATAGAGAGAAGGCATTAGAAGGAATTCAAAATAGCGTTATATTGAAAGAAGGCGTGGTTGTGAACCGATTTCACCCATATTTCGTACATGTTATCAAGGTATTAAGCAAATATATATACCGAATTTTATTTAAATCGGTCAATTAGTTGGTTTTTGGTCCACAAGTGGGCGACGCCACGCCCATTTTTAATTTAAAAAAAACCTTTGTGCAGCTTCCTTCTGCCATTTCTTTCGTAAAATTTAGTGTTTATGACGTTTTTTGTTAGTGGGTTAACACACTTTTAGTGATTTTCAACATAACCTTTGTATGGGAGGTGGGCGTGGTTATTGTTCGATTTCTTCCATTTTTGAACTGCATATGGAAATGCCTAAAGAAAACGACTCTATAGAGTTTGGATAACAAAGCTATAGTAGTTTCCGAGATATGTACAAAAAACTTAGTAGGGGGCGGGGCCACGCTCACTTTACCAAAAAAATTACGTTCAAATATGCCTCTCCCTAATGCGATCCTCTGCGCCAAATTTCACTTTAATATCTTGATTTATGGCTTAGTTATGACACTTTATAGGTTTTCGGTTTTCGCCATTTTGTGGGCGTGGCAGTGGGCCGATTTTGCCCATCTTCGAACTTAACCTTCTTATGTAGCCAAGAAATACGTGTACCAAGTTTCATCATGATATCTCAATTTTTACTCAAGTTACAGCTTGCACGGACGGACGGACTGACGGACAGACGGACGGATAGACGGGCGGACGGACGGACAGACAGACATCCGGATTTCAACTCTACTCGTCACCCTGATCACTTTGGTATATATTTCCCTATATCTGACTCTTTTAGTTTTAGGACTTACAAACAACCGTTATGTGAACAAAACTATAATACTCCCCATAGCAACTTTGTTGCGAGAGTATAAAAAAGTTCCGTTTTTCGATTGCCAAAGAATTATGAAGAAATAAAAGTTTAACTATAGAATATAAATGGGTCGTTGTTTGAAAGAGATTAAATACATAGCAGCAAGAGAACTAAATATATTTTCAAAATATCACTTCAGTGCTGTATTTTGCATTCAAAACTTTTGAATAATAAATAAGAGCTACAACATACAACCATAAACTTTTGAAAGTCTGAACACTTTTTTGTATGTTTCAACTGATAATTATCACTGCCAACGCTTATCTAGCTCCATTGAATTGTCTAAGTACTGTCTCGAAATATTGATGTATAAAATCAACTGAAGTCCGCAGGTAGGTTTAGTTTGGAGAAAAGCATTCCATGTTTT
>JBAWJQ010001631.1:0-25065 GCA_037783105.1 Bactrocera zonata | reverse complement strand
TTAGCGGTTATGTTGCAAAACTCTCTGTAATACATTGAGCATTATTTGAAGAACCTTTTCCAATTTATTGGGAAAACTGGTAATAATTTATTTCTTTACACAGGTATAAGAAGGAGTATTGCTGGTCGATTTAAGCGTAGACAAATGTTTTTGATTATTGGTCGTCAGGTTTTAAACCATTCAATTTCACTCGCGAACGAGTATTCTGTCAGGGTTTCATAAATCGAAAGTAAACAAGGAGTCTACTCAATAATTATGCACTTAACAAGATATTTTGAGTTTTCACGATGTTTGTAACACCCGAAAGAATATGTTGGAGATCCTATAAAGTATATGTATAAATGATCAGCGTGACGAGCTGAATCGATTTAGCAATGTCCATCCAACTGTATGTCTGAAATCACCAATATAGGACAACTACAGCATATAGTATTTACAAATTTTATTTTAAACAGCTTTTTGAATGGAAGGTTACATATACGCAGTGGTATTTTATATTGAACTGATTCATTTTCAAAAATAGGCGATAATAATAACCTTCTCCTGCTGCGCAGTTATATGTTTCCGTCAATAAAAATTTAATGGAGACCCCATTGCATCTATGTATAGTCTTAGAAAATTTGTACTAAAACTGAGTGCTTCACAGTTTTACAAAGTTTTAATGTGAACTGTCGCAATATTTTAATTAACAGAAATTACAAAAGTAACCCATCGGCACTTTCTAACACGCCTCTCATTCTGTTGCAAAAATAACTTTGTAACAGAGTTAGATTTGATCATTTTATGGTACTATGCTCTAGCCAATCTAAGGAGTGGTGCATGAGTATTAAAATATATTCAAATAATTACGTTTATAAGTTCTTTAAAGGGACTAATGTTTCACGTACCGCTCTGCTAGGTCCGTCTATAAATTTATACTAAGCGAAGAGTATATTTGAAGAACTGAGTAATCAGTTCAGAAAGAAAATGAAAACACGGGAATCCTAAACTGCAGTAGCGATAATTATAAAACCGGTGCTGTACATACAACTGTTTAGTTGGCTAAGATTGAAGATTCGAAGGCTAAGAAGACATACGTCATACCAGTTGACATATCTTAGTTAATTTAGTAGTAAATTAGAAATAAAGAGTCATATCTTTTGCATATTCATGTGTATTTGAAAAATATATAGCTTCTTAGCTTCATTACTTATCTCCTTTAACCACAGCCTGTAAGTGGTGACACTGAGTTGCTTTCAAAGTCTCATACACATATATTATACTTAATTACAATAATTTTGCCACAACGATGAAACGTCAAAATGACAAAACTCACATGTGCATCCCCGAAAATAATTATAAATTATGTATTTTTGAAGAACAGAGAATATCCTAATGTATTATTGACTAGCTTCAACAGCTTACAGTGTCAACAACATTCATATTAAACATAATACACATATGAACAATCTCGTACATTGAAAAATATATTGTATACAACAAAGAAACATTTGTTTGATACTATATTGAGCTACATTATTAAAATTGGAATATGAGCAATTATGTACTTGATATTTCTCTTTCTATCCGCCTAACAAACTTAGTAACGTTCTTCAAGCGGAAGTGAGAATACTAGGCATAAAAAAGTTATGTGTACTTCGTCTAAATAACTATGGGCGGATACAGAAAGCTACAATATACACAATTAGCCGTGGGGCATTGTCAGACCTTTTGTTCTCCAGCGTATCGAACATAATACGTAATTTAAACCAATAGAAACCTCGAAAGAGATGGAATTCTACTGCGAAATATAAAATAATGAGACAGATATTGCAAAATATGAGTAAACAAGAATTTAGGTCTTAATAAATATGTTCAAGAAAAGTATATATAAACACACAGTTACCACAACAGTGCATTGGCCATTCGAAGAACTTGCATTAAAAATGGAAATGCAACAATATTTGTCCCAGCTCGAAAGGAGTGAGGAAAATGTTTTTACTTCTCTCTCGAGTTCCTAGCTCTATCCCCTGAAATCTATCAGGTGTTAGTCCTTGAACATGTATATACAAAAGATATATGTAGTATATATAGTAGTATACAGGTATAGCAATATTTAAAGGTCTCACAAATCTAGCTATCATCTAGCGCCAATTTTGCATGAAAGAGCTACAACCTTACCTACCCACCTATTTATTAATATACTGCAAAAATTCTAGATAAAAATCTTACTATTCAAAAACGTTTCAATAAACTATCAAAGCGAAAATTATCCTAAATCATCGTCAATCAATTTTATCTATACTAGGATAAGTTTGCACCCGATTTCATCAATTTTAGGCACAATAGAGTTCCTAATAGAATATGCTCTCTTTTTTCGTTTAAACGGTATAAAGTCACCCGGAAGTTCGAAAGTCTTCATATTAAGCATAAGTGGGCTAAGGTAAATATCAACTTGATTAAACCAATTTAATCAACTTGATGAAACCAATTTTAATATGACAATTAAGTAATGAGACTGATTCCACAAAAACCATATATTTGAAAATTATTCTACAGCTCTGCCATCTCCTTCAAAGTAGTCCCCTTGGGCAGCTATACATCGATTCCAGCGTGTTTTCCATGCTTCGTAACATTTCTGGAACGCTTCGACTTGGATGTTCGCAAGTACCCTCGTCACGGCCGCCTGGATGTCCGTAATCGACTCAAAATGGGTTCCTTTGACCACCGATTTGGTTTTAGGTAACAAAAAATAGTAACAGGGTGACTTTCCGGGCGAATGAGGTGGCTGTTGTAACACGGCGATCCCTTTAGAGGCCAAATACTGGGCGCCGAGGGCGGTGTGGCACGGCGCGTTGTCGTGATGAAGGATCCAGTTACGAGCGATGTCTGGGCGCACCCTGTTGAGTCGTTTTCGCAATCTTTCGAGTACTTGGCAATAGTAAACTTGATTCGCAGTTTTCTCTGGTGTAACGAATTCTTTGTGGACGATTCCATGGCTATAAAACAAGGCAATAATCATCCTTTTCACCTTCGACTTGCTCATGCGAGCTTTTTTCGGGCGGAGGGCGCGCGGGGACAACCATTGTGAGCTTTAGCGTTTGGTTTCCGGGTCTAAGAGCACTATCACCGTACACTCTTACAATTTTAGTGTACGTTTGCGAAGCTGTTTCGCCTAATCTGGCGCAAAATTTAATCGCGATGCGACGCGTTGCTCTTGATTTCGTTTTTCCATTTTTGTGACGAGCACTACAAACACACGTCTACTCAACTTGACGTAGCAGGCGAACTAAACAAGATAGAGTAATGGTGCATATATAAATAGAAAGGGGAGAAATGACGGAAAAGGAGAAAGGAAATTTCAAAGTCACAGGTTTACCACAAGCGCGGCAAAAAGTCAGTCTCATTACTTAATTGTCAAACCTCGTAAACAGACTATTATCACCAAAATATTCTCTCTGAACTTGAATTTTATATAACACCATTGGCTGATGCTTTCGTTATAAGGTCAACTATAGGCACTGCGGTTCACATATTTGGACAATGTTTGATCATAAGGTAGCACACTTCAAAGGCACTATTCATGCATAGTTATATTTGGTTACAAAAATCGCTTATTTATTTGTATTGTGGAAAGTGAAAGAATCAAATGAAATTTTTAATTGTTTTATGTGGGAAGCATACGAGGTTGTAGCCAATTTCTCTGGTTTTCACACTGTAATAGAGGAATGGCAGAATCTTACGTGCCAGGTTTGGTTATAATCGGCCAAGAAAACCTCGAGATATGTGTTTTCATCTAAAATAGAGCAGTGCCACACCCATCGCACAGTGGCATTTCGGCGGAAAAAATAGGATTTTTCCACTTTCCAATTTCAAAACTTTAATGATTTTGTTTTGTAAAGAAATATTTGGATAAGAAAAATTCAACAAGGTTTTTTATAAAAAGTGAAATTTTATAGTTAAAAAAACTAACAGAAGTTGACGAAAAGTTATTCAATAAAATCAGATTAAAATTATTGTCCAAATAGAGAATTTTTTTTGTGTGTAAGTTTATAGTTATGGCTTTTCTTTTACTTTTTAGTGAAAATATAGCACCTACTTGTTTATAAAAAAAATTTATTGAAATTGGCAAAGTAAGCTAATTTTTATAATTTTTCAAAAATTATACTAAAAACTATCAACTTTTCATTTTTTGATGGAAAAAAACTTTATGTGCTTTGCCTTGCTTACAAAAAATGTAGTATACTTTCAGGCTAAAAAAACAAAAACTAAAAACATATAGTTTTCACGGCTAAAATATATTAAATTTCATTCATATACTTAAATAGTTCATATTAATATGAGTACTTTTTCGTTTTTATACAATGAATTAAGGGAGGAGCTTATTAACAGTGATCGCAATGCTGATTCATTGACTGAATACATAAAATCGGGGAAATTCAGGTGTAACTGATGAAGATGTTGCATATGTAAAAAGAAATATATCGCAGCGGTTTTTACCTTTCTTTAATAAAACGTGGATTATCGCATCACAAAACATTGCTCGTTTTTTTGCAAGCAATTCAGTTTGGCTTACAAGTGAGTTTTCGGGTAACTAGCCCAATAAACTATCTTATTATGTTTTTGTTATTTTTAAGATGCATTTGAAGTAGAATTGCCATTCACCTCCTCATGTGAAAGTAGAGCGAGGGGGAGAAAAGCAAAAGCTTTTGAGGAATGAAGTGATCGCGCGAAACGGTATAAAGCTGCAGCCTTGGCGTCACAATTTCCACAACAACAACTTTCACTGGCAAGTGAAATGATTGGAAAGGACAAAAACCCACAGGCCTATATTGATTCTTCAATTGTATTAGCATTAATAATGCTGATTTAACAAAGATGCAATACAATACCATAAGAAATGTTTTGCAATCTGAAGGGTATAATATTATTCCACCTTACAACAAGCTATCGACTGAAAAAGAAAAATGCTATCCAGAAAACATTAATGTAACGGAAATAAGCGCTTCAGTCAATCTTCAAAGTTTGCTGGACCACACAACAAATCGAATTTTTGAAACTTTTTTAACAGAAACATTGGAGTCACTGTCGCCGTGCGACTACACTCTTACAAGCGATTGGGGCTGCGATGAGTCCTCTGGGCATGCAGAATACAAACAAAATTTACCCAAAGATGTGAATGATGGCAGTATGTACTTACTCTCTATGGTCCCAGTAATGCTGCAATCAGATAACAATGTTGAGTATTGGCGTAATTCCAGACCTTCTTCAACTAGATTTTGTCGACCAATTTCATTTGAATTTGCAAGGGAAACAAAAGAGAAAGTAATGGAAGTTAAAGAAAAAATGAAGTCAGATATTGTTGCATTGAATAGTACAAAAGTTGTTGTAAAGGGCAAGGATATTAATGTATAACACAAGCTCCTTTTTACAATGCTGGATGGTAAAACCGCTCAGATAGTGACACATACTACTGCAGCAGCAGTATGCTACAATTGTGGAGCGAAACCTAATGAAATGAACAACTTAGAGTTAGTTTCCATGAAAACAATTAAACCTGAGGCATGTTAATTGGGAATTTTATCCTTACATGCTAGAATCAAGTTTATGGAATGCATTCTCCATATAGCTTATAATTTACCATTTCAGAAATGGGCTGCAATCTTCCAAAACAAAGAAATTAAAATACAAAATAAATTAAAAATACAAGCGGCCTTTAAAGATAAAATGCGGTTGCGAGTTGATTTTGTTCAACAAGGTACAGGAACTTCTAACGACGGGAACACGTCAAGGCTTTTTTTTTTTAACCCACAAATGGTTGCGGATATTACTGGCGTCAATGAAGAACTTATCGATCGATTCAGGATAATTCTTCAAATAATTACAGGTGGCGAAAAAATTGATAGTGACAAATTTAAATTATATACGTCGGACACTGCGAAACTGTTCGTACAAAATTATAGTTGGTTTTATATGCCTGTTACTGTGCACAAAGTACTAATGCATGGTAAGGATATAATGGATGCTGCAATACGGCCAATGGGAATGCTTTCATAGGAAGCCGAGGAAGCCAGAAACAAATACTACAGGAAGTATCGATTGATGTTTTCGAGAAAGTGTGATCGAATTTCCACAAATACTGATGTCTCCAACAGACTTCTTATAACTTCGGATCCTTACATAAGTAGCTTAAGGCGTCATTCGAACAAAATTTCTTTAGAACTAGATCCCATTGTTAAAGATATGGTGCTTGCATAATATTACAAATAAAAACTAACAAAATTTTTCGCCTGTTACATATTCAATTAAAACATTGCATATTATATTGGATTTTTATCAAGGTAAAGGTATAAATAATGTCACTTTGCGTTTAAGTTTAATTTTTTTTCATCAGGAGAACTCAATTAAGAAGTGTCCCGAATTTCAAGTCCCAAGGTCCAAAAATAAAAATTTTGGCAATTGCAGTTATATGGGAGGTGGGTGTGGCAGTGGGTGGTTTTCCAAGATTTTTTCAAATTTTCTTAATTTAGTCCAGAGAACTCCACTCCTTCTATTTTTTTCCAAGAAATGTATGGAGCGGTGCCACTGTACATCGTTCAATTTTTTTACCGGCTTCTTCAAAGCTCTCTCATACCACAAAGCGGTAAAATTTTATGTCTCTGGCGTTTTTTTTAACGCTACAGTTTTAAGGGTATTTAACACCATCCAATTTTATCCGTTTTCACATTGTCAGTAGTTGTGCTTAAAGGGCTTGCCCTGACTGAATTGATTATTTTTTATTGAGTGGGTTGGAAGATAGGTACAATAAACCTCTTATAGAGCAGGGCCACCCAAACTTTTCAAAATTTTTAGCCTACAGATACCGCTTGCTACTGCAATCTCCTATATTCAAATACAATTCTAGTTTTGTGGCCGTGGCAGTGATCCGATTATACCTATCTACGAAGTCCATCTGTGTATTTTTGCCAAAGAACTCAACTCATTAAGATATCTCAATTTATGTTCAAGTTACAGATTAAACGGACGGACGGACGTACCTACTGACAGTTACCTGGAGTTTAACTCCTCTCATCATCTTCATCATTTATAAGTACATAACCCTATATACAAGTATATCTCGATTAGTTTTAGGTGGTTATACTCTGTGACGACATGTTGCAAAAGAGTAAAAATTTGGTACATCTCATCAGAATTTATTTGTGCCGCTGTGCAAATACCAGTTGAACTAGGTTAATGGCAAATTATTTACTTCCAGCATGCACCTTTTTTGCTTCATACGATTGCGAGCATATGCACATGTTTGCGGATGAACTTCACTTGCGAATGCTTAGTTTCTTGTTGGATAAACGTATACCTCTTTGAACTTACTACTCAAGAGACTGTTTGACTTTTATGGTAATGATAACTGATACAACCAAGAGCCGGCTATTCACTCCATAATCCGGTCATAAATATTTTGCGAACCGCAGTAGCACCAGTTATTTCGTTCTACGAAGGCAAAATCGATTACATATGTAAAAGCAAATCCTGAGATATTTTATGCCCTTGCATAAAAAATCAGTACAGGCTTGATTTATTCTATTGCCTTTTCCTACTGCCTCCAAAAGAAATATAAAATTTGATTCATAATGATGTCTACATATATACATATATCAATTAGAAGTCATATCTCGAAAGCTGCTTCTACAAACATACATATAATGCTTGTACATCCTGATTTCATACAAGCTACTGGTTCGCATATATAACGACAAACATATGGAGGGACGGTTTATTCTGAATTGTAAAATTAAATTTAATTGTTATGCTTTAATTTGATTCAGTTTTATATATTAATTCTACGATCAAATATTATATTATTTTAGATCGCGTGGCAAATAAGTGAGGTGCATGTGTCAGAGTATGATAACAGTATCGTAGCGGTGCCAAAAAAAAAAACGAAATTGGTTCACAACTTTTCCCATACTAGCTCCGTTATTGGCTTTATAACATATTAGTGTATACTGTCACTCGGCGTGAAACAATATTTGAGCTCTAAGTCTGAGACGCTCAAAAAGGGTACAACTGATATATGATTTTGTCTTTTAATGAATGCTTTTTATCTCCTCTTCTTCTGGCAATTACGGTTTTATTTCTTCTCTTCTTTACTGGCGTAGACACCGCTTATGCGATTACAGCCGAGTCAACAACAGCGCGCCAGTCGTTTCTTCTCTTCGCTACGTGGCGCCAATTGGATATTCCAAGCGAAGCCAGGTCCCTCTCCACTTGGTCCTTCCAACGGAGTGGAGGTCTTCCTCTTCCTCTGCTTCCCGCGGCGGGTACTGCGTCGAATACTTTCAGAGCTGGAGCGTTTTCATCCATCCGGACAACATGACCTAGCCAGCGTAGCCGCTGTCTTTTAATTCGCTGAACTATGTCAATGTCGTCGTATATCTCGTACAGCTCATCGTTCCATCGAATGCGATATTCGCCGTGGCCAACGCGCAACGGACCATAAATCTTTCGCAGACCTTTTCTTTCGAAAACTCGCAACGTCGACTCATCGGTTGTTGTCATTGTCCAAGCCTCTGCACCATATAGCAGGACGGGAATTATGAGTGACTTATAGAGTTTGGTTTTTGTTTGTCGAGAGAGGACTTTGCTTCTCAATTGCCTACTTAGTCCAAAGTAGCACCTGTTGGCAAGAGTTATCCTGCGTTGGATTTCTAGGCTGACATTGTTGGTGGTGTTTACGCTGGTTCCAAGATAGACGAAATTATCTACAATTTCAAAGTTATGACTGTCAACATGACGCTCCCCCTGCGGGGAGGGGGATAAGAATATTCCCGCGGTAAGGCATGCCTGTCGTAAGAGGCGACTAAAATCCAAATGCACTATGTCTGACATTCATATATCTGGTTAATTAGAATGTCAGCTTAGTCAGAGATGTCGGAAAAGTGCTATATTGAAATGATATCATATATTTTAAATGGGTTTGCAATTATATAACAAACAAAATAAAAATTAATATGACACATAACACATCATACAGCCGGGTCCCTAGGAACTCCTAGGAGTTCTTAGGGTCCCCGACTGGCAGTAGGTCACAGGTAATACTTGTGATCTACAGGTCACACCAAAGACTAAAACATGGTACCACGGGGAGCAGTTTGCCCTTGGAGGTAACTCCAATCTGCTCATTGGGTCTTGGCCCTTTGGGGAGATTCGTGGTGGCTGTGGTTGAAACCTAAATGCAGGAAGGGCTTTTGTCCAATGTGGAGTCGCACTGCGGCCGGGTGCCGGACCCAGAGTACGGCAGAGGTTTTAGATGGGCCTCGAACCCGACCAAGGTGGCTAGGGTGGTTCCTTTGGTTTTCACCCGAACCGATTGGTACCAAGGCATAAGTGACGGGGCGGCACTCATGCTTTAGTACTCTCATGGTATAGTGTTGTGCATGCACTTATGCCTTGGGGCGTTGATCGGCGCTTTGTACTGATCTACGTGTTTCTTGAAAACGCCGTGAGATTGAGCCTTCGCAGGCAGGTGCTCACGTAAACCACATTGGATTCTGTCAACATGACGTGAGTGCCAAGTCGCGAGTGCGACGACTGTTTGTTTGATGACAGGAGATATTTCGTCTTGCCCTCGTTCACTGTCAGACCCATTTCTTTTGCTTCCTTGTCCAGTCTGGAGAAAGCAGAACTAAAGGCGCGGGTGCTGAGGCCGATGATATCATTATCATCGGCATACGCCAGCAGCTATACACTCTTGTAAAAGATTGTACCTGCTCGATTAAGTTCAGCAGCTCGAATAATTTTCTCCAGCAGCAGATTGAAAAAGTCACACGATAGGGAGTCGCCTTGTCTGAAACCTCGTTTGGTATCGAACGGCTCGGAGAGGTCCTTCCCGATCCTGACGGAGCTTTTCGTGTTGCTCAACGTCAGCTTACACAGCCGTCTTAGTTTTGCGGGGATACCAAATTCAGACATCGCGGCATAAAGGCAGCTCCTTTTCGTGCTGTCGAAAGCAGCTTTGAAATCGACGAAGAGGTGGTGTGTGTCGATTCTTCTTTCACGGGTCTTTTTCAAGATTTGGCGCATGGTGAATATCTGGTCGGTTGTTGATTTACCAGGTCTAAAGCCACACTGATAAGGTCCAATCAGTTTGTTGACGGTATGCTTTAATCTTTCACACAATACGCTCGATAGAACCTTATATGCGATGTTGAGGAGGCTAATCCCACGGTAGTTGGCGCAGATTGTGGGGTCTCCTTTTTTATGGATTGGGCATAGCACACTTAAATTCCAGTCGATGGGCATACTTTCGTCCGACCATATTTTAAAAAGAAGCTGATGCATGCACCTTATCAGCTCTTCGCCGCCGTGTTTGAATAGCTCGGCGGGCAATTGCTACTCGAACTTCTTCATGGTCGGGCAATGGAACATCTGCTCCATCGTCATCGATTGGGGTATCGGGTTCGTTTTCTCCTGGTGTTATGTGTTCACTGCCATTCAGCAGGCTGGAGAAGTGTTCCCTCCATAATTTAAGTATGCTCTGGGCATCGGTGGCTAGATCACCTTGGGGGGTTCTACAAGAGTATGCTCCGGTCTTGAAACCTTCTGTAAGCCGCCGCATCTTTTCGTAGAATTTTCGAGCATTACCCCTGTCGGCCAGCTTGTCAAGCTCTTCGTACTCACGCATTTCGGCCTCTTTCTTTTTCTGTCTACAAATGCGTCTCGCTTCCCTCTTCAACTCTCAGTATCTATCCCATCCCGCACGTGTTGTGGTCGATCGTAACGTTGCGAGGTAGGCAGCCTGTTTTCTCTCCGCTGCGACACGGCACTCCTCGTCGTACCAGCTGTTCCTTTGCACTTTCCGAAAACTAACGGTTTCGGTTGCAGCTGTACGTAAGGAGTTTGAAATGCCGTCCCACAGTTCCCTTATACCGAGTTGTTGACGAGTGCTCTCTGAAAGCAGGAGATCAAGCTGAGTAGAAAATCGTTCGGCTGTCTGTTGTGATTGCAGCTTCTCGACGTCGAACCTTCCTTGTGTTTGTTGGCGTGCGTTTTTTTTTGCTGCACAGAGGCGGGTGCGAATTTTGGCTGCAACAATATGGTGGTCCGAGTCGATGTTAGGATCTCGGAGCGCACGCACATCTAAAACACTGGAGACGTGTCTTCCGTCTATCACAACATGATCGATCTGGTTGGTGGTTTTTCGATCCGGAGACAGCCAGGTAGCTTGATGTATCTTCTTATGCTGGAATCTGGTACTACAGATAACCATATTTCGGGCCCCGGCGAAGTCGATCAGCCTCAACCCATTTGGGGATGTTTCCTCGTGGAGGCTGAATTTACCGACCGTAGTGCCAAAGATACCTTCTTTGCCCACCCTGGTGTTGAAGTCGCCAAGCACGATTTTGACATCGTGGCGGGGGCATCTCTCATAAGTGCGCTCCAAGCACTCATAAAAGGCATCTTTGGTCACATCGTCCTTCTCTTCCGTCGGGGCGTGGGCGCAAATCAGCGTTATGTTGAAAAACCTCGCTTTGATGCGGATTGTGGCTAGACGTTCATTCTCCGGAGTGAATGATAGTACTCGGCGACGGAGTCTCTCTCCCACCACGAATCCAACACCAAACTTGCGCTCCTTTATATGGCCACTGTAGTAAATGTCACGAGGACCTACTCGTCTCTGTCCTTGTCCCGTCCATCGCATTTCTTGGACGGCGGTGATGTCAGCCTTTATCTTTACGAGGACATCTACCAGCTGGGCAGCGGCACCTTCCCAATTAAGGGACCGGACATTCCAGGTGCATGCCCTCAAATCATAGTCCTTATTTCGTTTGCCGAGGCTGTTTTTTCCTTTTCATTGGGGGTGTTTTTTTACGTGGCGGGTCCCAAACCCAGCGCACAACCCTAAGTAGGGAATATTTCGCCTTCTCACTTTAGCTCGCCTTCAAACGGATGTTCTTAGGCTACCCAGAGGATACTTGATCAAAGACCGGAAGTCGTGAGCAGCTTGAGTCATATGTAAAAGAGTCGTTTCTGGCCACTCCCAAGTGAATGACGATCAGAGAACTTTCCTCACGTGCGTGAACTTCTACACATGACTTCATCCTCTCGCCTCGCACGATTTTATTTACATTTAGTATAAAGCACAAGAATCTTAAAAGCTGAAATTTTGGCAAATTGCCTAAAGATATTTATATTTAGTATTCTATTTCATAATGGTCGCACATTAATGAGATATGTAAGTGCATATACACTATAGTGCATTTCCAAACTTAGAGGTAGATGGAGTGATTCACCAGATTTGTGGGCGAGTAAAAGTCCATATTCCTATGATGAAAATAGTTCGCCTCTCTTCACCATAAGAACGATTCAAAAAATATTTCGAAATTTAATTCCGGGATTTTTGCCATTATATTCACTTACTAGTGACACAGTTTATTGTCTTGGTGAAACAGCACTTTTTCAAATGGTTAAATAACGCTATGTAATAGGCGTTCTTGATGGTCCTTCCTTCTTTAAGGTAGTCAATAAAAATTATTCCATGCACATCCCAAAATTTGTCCTCATTTTTGAGTGATATACACGTGGCCCTTTGTTTGAGGCCCTTTTTGATGTTTTCGCCGATAACAATATCCTTTGGCATCACTGCCTTCACCGTCTTCGGTGCTCACTTCACCACGTCTAAACTTAACAAATTTTATAATCAATAACTAAGGGCTAGGTTACTGTCCGATTTTATTCTTTTACGGCATTATAATTTACTCATCGCTAAAAGATCAGATAAGGGCATTAAGGTATACACATTCGATATCTGACAACTTGAAAAAGTGTGATCCGCTTTCGACTATTTTTTCACATGATATCAATCGACTCTTTGATTTTGTGAAAGTGGAAGCATCATTAACTACTCTTAAATAATGGTTTGTCAAAAAAGTCTTGCGGTATTTTTATTGAATCAATTCGTGTGACACCCATAAATCGAGCTTCTTAGCGACTCCAAGCTTCTTCAAATGGTTTATAACGGTTTGATGACTCCTATGCTGGTCTCTTTCGACCAATTCAGCGATTTATCGCAATCTTCGACGACATGCCTTCCGGAGCATGGCGCATCTTCGACCACTTCGATGGAAATGGAAACTGTATCGGGTCCATAAACTGCACAAATTTTATTAGCGGCTCGAGATGCATTTTTGCCTTTATCGTAGTAGTACTGCGGTATTTTCTCTGTATTTTACTCCATGACCCGATGCGACGAATAAAACTTGAACTACGTGCTTTCAGCGACAACTAGCGAAAATACCGCAAGACTTTTTTGACAAACTAATATATATTTTAGTTCAAAAATATTTTAATGGCGTTAACTTATTTGCTTGAAATCCTTAACCATTGGCAAAGTTTTTGAAATACAATTTTGCATAAACAGTACTTATCACAAGTGGCAACTATGACGCAACAATCATTGATATTTGTGCAAATCATAATATAAACCAAATATACGGAATATAGAACTTTTTCGCTTATCATTATTACACTTTTCTGACCAATTTTATCCTTTAACTGTGGCGTTCTGTTCTTTGCTTTGGGCATTTCATAGCCAAGGTAAATTATGCATGCAGATATTTTTCATATATCGCACGCTCACTGAGTTTTTATAGATTAGATGCGCTTAATTCTAGTGTTCATTATATAAAGAGGGGTATAAAATAGAAGCTACATACTACTGACTGCGTAAATAAACTGTATCAAGTGCGCCTATGCAGTTGTATAACAAGTTAACTTCGTGAAAGTAGTATAAAATTGTCAAGTGCAAAATAATGAATCGCATCTAAATATTCTATCAGTATATGTACTTTGCCACAGGGAGTATGAAAATTCCTTAGCAATAACGCATGCGTCAACGAAGCTGACAACTAAATGGGAAAGCCAAAATATTTGGGGCAATTTATTGAAGCCCTGCCATAGAAGTAGTAATAAGAGTATCAAAATTAGTAGTTGTTGTACGTTTTTGGCAGGAGAAACATTTATTCTAATTGTATGTAAATTTTTGCCAACAAACCAAAAACTAAAGGTGTCACAAATAGTTTATAAAACGAAATCCTAGTGGCAACTTTTAATTGAAAAATAAGTGGTTTTTAGAGGTTTCTTAGCTTTGTAACCCTAATTTCTCGCACATCTCCTCACAATCTCAAAATTGTACGGTACGGATTTATACATCTGTTTTATCGAACGCATCTCTCAGCATTCAATTAAAACCTGATTTTAGGTTTACATTGGCGAAAACACAACATGGCAGAGCCAAAAAAAAGCCCAAAAACGCTACGCTATTGCGTTCACGGAAACAAATGAACGAAAAAATAAAACATAAGAGCTTGATATACCAATATTTTCATCGTAAACATTCCACACAACATCAAACTAACAAACGTTGAGCAAACAAAGGAATGCAATTGAATTGCCGGAAATTGTTGATGACTTTATCAGCACTACAGTCACAAATATATATGTACATATTTTAATGGCAACATATTCACTTTTTTGTTTTGTTAAATATTGCTTTGTAGTGAATTTTTTGCCCAGTAGTTTAAGCAATTTAATAGTAGAGGTATTCAGACCAGCTTTGTTAATTCGTTAGTCGTTACTCGGTAGTTTTTTACGTGGGGTTTTGCTTTTGTAAAATTAACAGATTATCATTTTACCAAGTAACAAAGTACCAGACTGGCAATCATGATCGTTTTTTCTTTATTTGGTGACATCACTCAGCTGTTTTGTTTGCGTTGTTGCCTCAAAAAATAACTTAATTCATTGCGAAAAATACATTTGCTGCCTACTACTCGTACGAACTAGTTTTTGACAAATTTTTCAAAAGTATTTAATATAATTAAATCAGCTGTTTTGAAACAAAATTTACACCCACTACTGATGTACAGCAAAAAGTATGTTCACAGTTAAGTGTTTTAACGAAGTGTCAACTAACGAACTACCAAAATAACAAATTCGGTCTGAATACCACTAGTGTAATTCCATCTCTAGTGATGCTGTTAACTTATGTACTTTACATCTCGAAATTGGTATACACCTTTTATAAAAAAGATATGGATATCAGAATATTCTCGCCACATGAAGTCGGGTAAAATTGAATAACAACAAAGTGATACAGCTTATAATTCGAACCGCTATGGAAATTAAACCATGGGAAAAACTTTCTATCTCAGCAACTACTCTACCAATTTAGGTATAGGTAGTTCGGCACTATTTAAGATAGGTATGTTCTTCTTCTTTACTGGCGTAGACACCGCTTATGCGATTACAGCCGAGTCAACAACAGCGCGCCAGTCGTTTCTTCTCTTCGCTACGTGGCGCCAATTGGATATTCCAAGCGAAGCCAGGTCCCTCTCCACTTGGTCCTTCCAACGGAGTGGAGGTCTTCCTCTTCCTCTGCTTCCCGCGGCGGGTACTGCGTCGAATACTTTCAGAGCTGGAGCGTTTTCATCCATCCGGACAACATGACCTAGCCAGCGTAGCCGCTGTCTTTTAATTCGCTGAACTATGTCAATGTCGTCGTATATCTCGTACAGCTCATCGTTCCATCGAATGCGATATTCGCCGTGGCCAACGCGCAAAGAACCATAAATCTTTCGCAGAACTTTTCTCTCGAAAACTCGCAACGTCGACTCATCGGTTGTTGTCATCGTCCAAGCCTCTGCACCGTATAGCAGGACGGGTATAATGAGCGACTTATAGAGTTTGGTTTTCGTTCGTCGAGAGAGGACTTTACTTTTCAATTGCCTACTCAGTCCGAAGTAGCACCTGTTGGCAAGAGTAATCCTGCGTTGGATTTCCAGGCTGACATTGTTGGTGGTGTTAATGCTGGTTCCTAGATAGACGAAATTATCTACAACTTCAAAGTTATGACTGTCAACAGTGACGTGGGAGCCAAGTCGCGAGTGCGACGACTGTTTGTTTGATGACAGGAGATATTTCGTCTTGCCCTCGTTCACTGCCAGACCCATTTGAGTTGCTTCCTTGTTCAGTCTGGAGAAAGCAGAACTAACGGCGCGGGTGTTGAGGCCGATGATATCAATATCATCGGCATACGCCAGCAGCTGTACACTCTTGTAAAAGATTGTACCTGCTCTATTAAGTTCTGCAGCTCGAATAATTTTCTCCAGCAGCAGATTGAAAAAGTCACACGATAGGGAGTCGCCTTGTCTGAAACCTCGTTTGGTATCGAACGGCTCGGAGAGGTCCTTCCTGATCCTGACGGAGCTTTGAGTGTTGCTCAGCGTCAGTTTACACAGCCGTATTAGTTTTGCGGGGATACCAAATTCAGACATCGCGGCATAGAGGCAGCTCCTTTTCGTGCTGTCGAAAGCAGCTTTGAAATCGACGAATAGGTGGTGAGTGTCGATTCTCCTTTCACGAGTCTTTTCCAAGATTTGGCGCATGGTGAATATCTGGTCGGTTGTTGATTTACCAGGTCTGAAGCCACACTGATAAGGTCCAATCAGTTTGTTGACGGTGGGCTTTAATCTTTCACACAATACGCTCGACAGAACCTAGGTATGTTAGCCGAAGACAATTTTGGATACTGGGTAGTGCTTTAATGCCTTTTTTCAAGCCAAATTAAATTTATAATCACTTACATTATTCTTTTGTTCGGTTCAAACCATTGTTATAATAAATGATAAATGCCTGGACTCGTACTTAGCCCAACCTAATAACAGTCTCATTCACATTTATGTGCAATCTAGTATTTATCGTGATTCCTAACAGTAAAATAATCTAAATAGCACTGTTCAGTTAATGGCGTTAAATTAGGACACTGAGATTTAAAAGATAGTTTTGCATAACAAAACTGTTGGGGTCTGGAAAACACTTTCGTGGCATGTTTACGTTGTCGCAAACGTATTGAAAATGTTAGTTGGACAAATGCAATAATTGTTCGGTCTTATAAAAGCAGTTATTTAAAAGAGACATGTATATAAGAAATGAATATCTGACTGACATAAAAAATACTAAATGTGACTGAAACAAAATTATTAATTGCTAATGAGGGTGCACTAACTTAATTTTTGTCCTTCAATTGTACACAACATAATTTTCGCAAGTAGATAAGTTTGACTAACATTTTAAGAATACATTTAATTACTTGAATACGCAAAATGCGCTTTGTGTGTGGATGTGGACCAACATGTGGCTCAATTTTTTTGTTTTTTGATATCACGCTGTTTTCCTTATATTTTGAGCAAAGTTTTTAGCATAAAAGTTTACACATAAAGTATTATATTATTCTGTACTGAAATTCGTCATTCATTATTTGGAGATTTTATCTTTTATTCTGATCTTATTCCCCTTAAATTTAATTTTATACTCATTTACTCTTAATAATATGGATGAAAATTTAATTTTAAATAGGATAAAAAATACATTACATTAATAAAAATGACATTACACAAAATGTAAGAGATGTTCAAGGAAAATACATTTTAAAAAAATTTAAAATTCTTTACTTCAATACATATGTACAAACCGCACAAGTGGTGATGTCAGCCACGCATTTTACTTTTAGTTAATTTCTATTTGCGCATCAGCAAACACATTTCTGACCTGGAATATACTACCATAGAAGGGCATACATTTACATATTTAAACACATTTCACAGAAAAAATAAATTGAGAAAAAAAAGTATAAAGATCATGAGCACTGCATGATATGGGAACAAAGTAAGAGAAAAAGGAAATTGCAAAATGAACACGGCATATTCGTTGAATATACGTATAATAAGGTGACAGTTTCAAAGAAGATTTTATATAATTGTACATACGTACATGTATATGTATTTATATGTCTGCACGTTTGTGTGCTGTTATAGAATGGAGGCACTAACTATCATGTACATTAACTTTATTTGTATTAGCATTGTATAAAAAGAAGGCTAGTGCGTTCAAATAGCAAAATATAGAAAAAGAATTGGGACGCACCTGCTCTGGTTGGACCTAATAGGATTAAGAATGAAGCATTGCAAATAAGCAAGGTAAATAATAATGTGCAACAAATCAGAATGACATCAGCAAGAATAGAAGATGACTTCATAAAAATAAATTGACTGTGCGCACGCCGACGTACAATCAAATGAAATATTGAAACTTTTTTTTAAATAACCAAGTCCTTACGCAAGAGAACCCACACTACATCAGAAGTAAATAAAGAAATTTTCGTTTTGATATACAATTTTTAAAATATTTTATTTTAAATATTCCATAATCTTTTAAAGCCATTTTATTATAGCGCATCACTTGAATGCCAGGGAAATATTTTTCTAAAGAAAAACACAGAAACTTCAAACTTAATGGGGAATATTTATTATCACTCGAACTAACATTCTTCGGTATTTAGTTTTTGAAGAACATCTCTTTCAAATGTTGGTCGCAGCTATATCTCAGATGGTCCATCCTCTGAGTCCAATTTTCGATGACTTGTTCGAGCATGACTGGTAACTGGCAAACGTCACGCGTAATGTCGCTTGGGAAGGTCGAGCGACTTCAGTTCTTGCACAAGCTGTTTTTGTACGCTTTCAATTTATGATCTCAAGATAAAATACACCACGTGGTACCATACGTCAGTCCGAGTTGCTGCACACACTCAGCTACGTCTGCTTTATTTTCTTCACTGCGTGCTAGACGTGGTCTATTCGGTCGAATATTTTACAATAGCGAATGCTGGGTCTCAAGATGTGTGATAGTGTTGCGAATAGTACGCTCAGTACTCCAATTATGTTGACCATTCATTGCAGAAAGTGAATTTTCGAAATTAACTTAATTAATTTGTAAACGTTCTTCACACGTAAGTCTTTCCATGATGAAATTCCAAATCACTCATAACGAAAATAAAATAACCGCTTTTGGATCATAGTTACCATATACGAAGAACTATTATAAATACGATAATATATTTCCAGTCCAGTAAGTTGCTTAGGATCTCAATAAAATTTTACGAGGATGCGAAATATATCGGCGTGTAAATATACTGTACAAACTTAAAAGGCTAACTATTCTTCTTCTTTACTGACGTAGACATCGCTTTCGCGGAGTAGAAAATCGTTCGGCATGGCTAAACGTTTACCCACTGGGGTGCATGCCAGGACTCTGCAACGGAGTCTCTCCCACCGCGAATCCCACACCGAATTTGCTCCACTCTAGTAAATACTACAAGGACCTACTCGTCTCAGTCCTTCCCCATCCATCGCACTTCTTGGACGGCGGTGATGTCAGTCTTTATTTTTACGGGGACACCAACCAGGTGGGCCGTGGTACCATTTCCATTTTAAGTTATTTCTTTAGGATAATTTATTTTTATTCTATTAAATCGTCAGACTTTTTCACTCACTGTATCAATTAATTGCAATGTGCTCACTTGCACATAGTAAACATTTTTTAAATGGCATATCTAAACTTTATATGTGACTTAAAAGCTTGCAAGATAGCTAACTTCGCATGCTTATAAAATGATAATGGACTACAATTTAAGTATGTACTTTGAGCAGCTGCTCATATAAGGGGTGTGAGGACAAATTTGATATTTTATTACCTAAAGTGGCATAATGTACGCATCTTATTGCCGTGCGCAAATGATAGCCGGAAAATGTGAGCACTTATGGGGAAATACAACTCTTAATGGGTTCATATGCAAGGTATACCTCTGAACTGGTGGATGTGTTCATATCTAGAGAGGGTCCTATGATGAGGTGCAAATTATGTTAGTATGTGCTTTCGTTTTATAAACTATCTCAAAACTTTAATTCCTTTCTTTGCCATGTTTTACATGTTTTCTTTAAGGGACCATAATAAAGATCGTTATTCTTTAGGAACAAATATTTAAGCAGATATACGGTTAAGGTTTGATATTTTATTTTTTATTGTTCAAAGCAATATTGTTTATATTTTCGAGGGTTTTGGTACAGCAACTCACTAAATAATGTGAGCTAGATATTTGACCAAACTATTCTTTAAGATGCGTACTTTGCAATAAAGCTACTCCAATTAGGAATAAATATTAAAACGCAATATATGAAGATTGGATCGCCCCTAAATTAGCTCATAACTATACACACTATGTTAAAATCTTGCCACATGAACGAACCAATATTTGTATAAACCAAAATAATTGGTTAGCGAGTTGCAGAGCTGCTGCTTTGAATCAAATTACTGATTTCTTAGTAAGTTTAGTAGATATAACGAGTGGAATTTAAAGTTTACAAACAGAACTAAGTATCTATATACATATGGACGCTGAATATAAGGGGGTCTCATTCGCAAATTTAAGGAAAATTGATAATGATACTAAGAAATCTTCGAAAATCCTCTCCAATTCCTCTTCTATTTATATTCAAGTATTTCGTATTGAATGCAATAAATGCAAGCCACTTTTCAATTCCGACGCTTTGAAAACGTCAAAAAAAAAAAAACAGATATATCAACTTATACAAATAAGTTAGCTTAAATTTAAATTTTCAGTTTAAAATGACCAAAGCCTATGTACTAATCAAAGCTGTCAAATTTCTGTTTAATTTGTTTTATGCTACTTTATATTTACGATACTTCAGATGCATTTATCCAACTTTTTATATTTCTTTGTAAGCAAATAAGAAATTTTAATTTTTTTATTTGTAAAAGATAATATTATTCGGGTATATGTTTCATAGGAAGCCAGTGAATAATATTTTTGTTGCAAAAAATGCTTCGGGCGATTTGTTTGCTTATGATGCTGCCCAAGTACAGCTTGAGGTTAAGATTATATGAACAGAAACCTTAACTGCTCACAGAAAAAATCATAAATATATATGCAAAAACAAATGTTAAACAAGTAAGGAAGAGTTAAGGGCATTTTATACACTTCCAACTTGTAGAAATCAATGCCAGGGAAACACTTTATGTTGGAAAACATCAACCAAAGGATCGGAATCTAAGCAATTTTATATATACTATACATATACTACATACAACTTATACACTGACCTCCATATTCGGCATAAAATTTTATAGCGAATTGAAATTATATGTAATATGTATATTAGGGTGTTTTTTTATTGAGTTATTAATTTTTTTCAGTCCTGTCACTAATTTTCCTTTGAAATACCCTTAAAAAAATTCCCTGTAAATTTTAGCCCTTAATATTAATATTAAGAACTGGACCAAGGCCTTTCAAAATTTTCCATAGAAAATACACTACAATCGTGAGATTTTATCTTTAAATTCCTACAGATCAGAGGTATTTTATGGCATCACTTTGACTTTAGACATATATTTCTAAGAATTGTTCACTCTACAAAAGTGCCAAGTGCAACAAAGTCGTATCTCACACCGACGAGGTAGTACGGGGCTTTAAACCCGATTTTTCCTAGAATTTCGCATTTTTTTCTGTATATATCTCGTAAATGACAGGAGTCCAACTGCCATATACTATAATGGTTTTCGTTTTTCTAACAAACCTTATGTATCTCTCAGTGAATGACTTACATATATTTAGTGTATATAACATTATACATAAAATTGCTTCGATTTCGATCTTCAGGTTGACGTTTTACACCATAAAGTATTTCCCTGGCTTTGATTCTTGTAAGTTGGAAGGGTATACTATCTGCGGTTGCACCCGAACTTAGCTCTTCCTAACTTGTTCTTTTTTTTGCACCGAAGAACCTGCACATCAAGTTTCATGAATACATCTCAATTTTAAGTTACAATTTGCACGGACGTACGGACGGCGAGACAATCAACGTGATTTCAACTTTTGTCGTCACCCTGATCATTTATATACACATATACAACCCCATATCTATCCCCATTAATTTTACATGATACGTTTAACCGTTAAGTGAGCAAAGCTATAATACTCTGTAGCACAGGTTCATAAATATAAAAATGTATGTCTAAATAAAATTAAATAATCGAATCCGTTCAAACTTATGGTAATATTACCAGTACATATAAATATAAATACCTGATATCTGTTATTGTTCAAAGTCTTGGTGCCATGTAATGGTCACAGGGGCAAGAACCGGAGAGACAATTGCACAATACAGTACAATAGGAATGAATATAATTAGTCGTTTTTGGTTTTTTCATCATTTATTTACACTCTTGCAGCAATTAAAATTGTTGCTGTCAATCGCAACATCGACTTCAGTTGACCACACTTAAATACAAATGAAATGTTATAATGATTTCAACTTTAAGTATTGAAGACATTACATTAATAGAATTTGAAGTGAATATTATAAAAATAAATTTCCGCGTATACAATAATTTTCTCGTGGATTTTTCGATTTCAACAAACTAACTTGAAAGCACCATAGAGAAAAAATAATCTTCTTAGCTAAAATTATCTTTGACACATATACTGACAGCTGTGAAAACAAGCTCCTACTAAGTCGTTAGTTTTTGTTGAGAGCTCCTCTCACTAAAATATATTTTCGCAAAAACTTTTATTTGGCGTATAACAGACACAATTTTGAATAGTTTATGTTTAGTTACTCAACAACAACAGGTTACTCATACGCCTAGACACTTATGTAAGTTTGTAAAATGAAATTAAGGCTGATATACAGTAACAAAGTTTCTGTTGCGTAGAAAGTTTTCTACTAGTGATGGAGTATACATTATAGTCGTTAGCATATGTTCACATAGCAGACTGAAATTCCATTTAAAGTTTCATATAACCAGGTAGAATCTTAAAGAACAGATAGCCATAGCGATACCGCTTAATATTCTGTATTAGCTTCGTTATCAACAGACTTTCAGTTCTAGATAGTCTACCCTTTATACATGAATGAAAAGGAGTTGTAGTAGGAGAAGGATACTATCTTAATGTATACCGAGGGACCAAAATGTACTGTGAGGTAGATCCGAGGGTATACAAGATATCACTAGGAACGATTAACAGTGAGTTCAATTCGCAATTTAAACAATTGGCTGAGAAGGCGCAGAGAATTTGGCCAAGAACTAAAGAATTACTTAATAGACTCAGGAAAAGTTTACATAAACTTACGGCTATCTTAACGGGATTTTGACCACTTGGGGAACATGCATTCAAAATGAAAATGTCGTATATCAACAACATTCTTCAAACGCAGAACTCTAGGAACTCTCCAGGTTCCAAATACTCAATGTCTATCTGCAAAAAAGAGAATGGAGACAATTAGTTTCGTTGAGCACTCCAAATGGCATAAGCCCAAAAATTAATCGAGATAACAATAGTCAAAATGCATCTAGCACAAAGAACTTCACTCATACCTATCTCATTATTAGTGCTTACTATACTTCAGATGTGATGTGATCTACGCAGTCTTATGCAAATGGAAATCTATACATTCGAAATTTTATAAAATATGCCTACAAAACTGAAGCTTTGAAGAAAACAAAATCATGTAAATGAGAGGTATCCAGCAGCATAAATATATTTAATTCAACTTAGAAAATTGTTGGTCATAACGCGGAATCCCTCCGTGGCACTATCCGAGCAAATTTTTGTCCGGATACATAGTTGAACTCTTTATTTATGTACTGAAAGAATCTGATGGAATTTAAAATTGTATTGTACAGTAAAGTGTGGGTGTAGCCCAATTTCGACCATAGTCACACTGTAATGTAGGAATGTCGAAATAACTATCTACCAAATACCAAATTTGGTAGAAATCGGTGGAGTATGTCCTGTTTTTATCTAAATACAGGCGATGACATGTCCATTATCTTTTTTGACTATGGTGCTGGTACCATCGCGCTCTTGGTAGTTTTAAACGGAACGGTTATATGAAGAATGAATGGTGTTATTATTTGAATCATAGATTGGATTAGTGTTTCTTAAGTGGTTTGGGAGATATATAAATTAAACCTTTTAGTGGGCGGACTAAGCCTATTTTTTCTAAGTTTTTAGCTCACAAATGCCCCATTCTACAGCGATCACTTGCGCCAAATCACAATTGCGAATATTAATTTATTGCTTATTTGTGGGTAATAGTATTCAAGTTGTCTCAATTTTCTGCTCACTTATATGTATACAGCCATGCACAGAGAAATAACACACTTATTGATGCAAATATTTCCAGTAAATCTAAGCTGTATTTCTCAACTGAATATTTGTGTTCACAGGCGTAATGGGTAACGGTTAAAAATGTCTCACTATCATATTTAATATATTGTTGCTGACGATTTTGTTTGATAAGATATATTTTGCAGCATGATTGTGATCCGATTTACCCCTTTCACACTGGGCTAAAAAAATGCTTCGTTGAAATTGGTTAATGTAGTTCTTGGCAAATATGATTTCACCTTAAGTTGAGCGATGCCACGCTCATTGTAACAGTTTTATTCCTGCTCCCTTACTCTCTTTTCTACCATCTTTGTTGCGAAATTTAATGTTTGTGGACCATTTATTCATTGAGTTATCGCAGTATTAGTAATTTTCAAAAAAACAGTCATATGGGGATAAGGTATAGTTATAATCTAATTTTACCAATTTTCACAGTAGATGAAAAAGTTCTAAAATAACTTTCTCTCAGCAAGTTTGGCTAATTTACACAGATAGCATTATACTCTTTACCAATATGTTGCGAGAATATAAAAATTCAATCAAATACCCAGAAATATCTTTTAATATTAAAAAGCTTTCAAAGGGTTCGAATTTTAAACTATGCACCACAGCATCGTCAAATATTTCGTATACTCACACTGATTGCCGGAAAATTGTCTGAGATCGCAATCAATGACACTTCCGCTGGATCAATGACGAAATCACTAAAACGGATGCAGCCAATTTAAAGCTGATTATTATACTATGTAACGCTAGTTGTTGTGCTAGCAGAGCAATGTATATGCTGTTATGTACGTCGCGGTACACACCCTTACCAGAAAAAAATCTTCGTTTTTTGTACCAACATTTTAACATTTATACAGTACAGCATTTACACAACTGTGTACAAAATTATCATCACAAAAACTTTGTCGTCGCCCAATTTGTCTTGATTAGAGTGAAGGGTTTGTCTATTTTCTACATTTTCTGTCACTACCTTATTTTATTTCATTGATACATACTTGGTC
>JBAWJQ010001630.1:0-36568 GCA_037783105.1 Bactrocera zonata | reverse complement strand
CTTGTTACTGCTATCTCTATGCCAAACTAAAGTTCTATATATATTTTAATTTAGTGGCTAGTTATGGATCTTTATAAGTTGTAGGCATTTTGTGAGCGCAGTGGTCGTGGTCCAATTATGCCCATCTACGAACTCGTCCTTTTTTGCAAAGGTGTGTACCACACTTCAGCGAGATATGCTAGTTTTTATTGAATTTACAGCTTGCACGAATGGACGGACAGACAGTTACCCGGATTTCAACTCGTCTAGTCATCCTCATCTAAAATATATACATATATGACTCTATATCTATCTCGATTCTTCTTTTTCTTTAATGGAGTTGAAATCGCTAATGCGATTATAGCCGAGTTCACAACAGCGCGCTGGTAGTTTTTCCTTTTCGCTGTTTAGCGGCAATTGGAGATTTCAAGCGCAGTAAGATCCTTCTCCACTTGGTCTTTGCAAATCCCTCCCTCTTTCTAAATGCCTCACCATGGTTGTGCGCTGGGTTTGGGACCCTGTTCGTAAAAAAAACAACTCTAATGAAAGTGATGTTATATCTCTATTAGGCTTAGGTAATACATACAACCCTTAGGCGAGCAAAACTATTGCACATTTTAGAATCATCTTGCAAGAGTATAAAAAAGGGAAAAGGTAGTACAAGGTCTGTAGCAAAAGAAACAGGACTTTTTAAATATAACTGTTTCTGGTGGCGCCACCTATTGGTGTCTATATGAAATGAAAATGTTGATCTCTTGTTAACATTTCGTAAAAATTTTAAGACAATTGGATAACTACAATCGATGTTATCGATCAAACAGTGACAGCACCTTTTGGTCATCGGTCGTAAAATGCAAAGAGCAAATATTAAATTTTGTTTTAAACTTGGGAAAACGTTTGCTGAAACATTTCAAATGATGAAAAAAGTTTATGGTAATCAGTGCCTATCTCGTAGTAATGTGCATGAGTGGTTTAAGCGATTCCAAGAAAGTCGTGAGGACCTCTATGACGATCAGAAGTCACCGAAAAAAGTCGTCTTCAGAAGTCAAAAATAAAGAAAATGCTGATTTGTTTTTACGATTCCGAGGGTATTGTACACCGAGAGTTCGTCCCACCTGGCCAAACGATTAATGCTGTGTTTTACCTTGGTGTTATAAAACATCTTTTGTCACGCATTCCTCCTGCTTGACCACAATACCGTGAGGCAGGGTTCTGGCGCCTGTTGCTCGATAATGCGCAGTGTCATCTGTCGACGCTTGTCACTGATTTTCCATATCCATATTAACCATTAATCACTCACCCTACTCACCTGATCTGGCACCCTGTGCTTTTTACCTATTTGAAAAATTTCATTTGCCCATGAAAGGACACTGGTTTCAGGACATTTCAGCCATGCAAAAGGCGACGACAGATATTGTTAAGAGCATTCCGAAAAATGACCTGTATCGAAGCACAAGGAAACTACTTTGAATAAAAAAAATATAACTTTTGAAAAATATTAATTTTTTGTTTTTTTTTTTTAACAGTCCTCTTTCTTTTGCGACAGACCTTGTATGTACACTACCTTTGAATTTTTACTGTAAATAAATAGAACGTAGTCAGCTGAAGGAGTACGAGCATTAACTTAAGTGAATCTTACTGATATTTATAAATAACTAGCTGACCCCGCAGCCGTTGTCCTGCGTGAAATTATGTGTTTTGAAATGAAAAGAAAAAAATTTATATTGTGTTGATAATCATTTATTTGCGATTTTCCTACATTTTTTTTAAATGTAACGCAGCTTGATAAACAACAACATAACCAATCATTCTGCCCCTTATATTTGATATATGCGTCACAAACAGATTGCGAAACATCATAACGACAGATCCAACTTTGAGACGCAAATGATGCGGTGGCATACCAAGTCTCTCCAAAGAATGTAGAAATTCCACTGGATAATTTACGGTGTCGTCTTCATTGCCAAAACGATCGATCGATTTGTTATACCGCAAGTCTCCCGGAATTTAACTTTGAATCTTCCAGTTTAAATCAACAACATCGGTATTTTTGGCAGCTAACATTGCGCGTACACTCAAGGAATCGTACTTACGATAATTTGGCCAATTTTCGTATAAACATTCGTGATGAATCCATCTTTCGTGAATTGATAAACGGCATATGGAATTGATATCAAACCACCGGAAGTATCAACCGGTATTTACCCATTTCCAATTTTTAGCGTATGCGTTGTAAAATGTCTTCTCATAATTGACGCGGATTTGAGGACTGACCATCTCGAAAAGTGTGCGAACTTCAGTGGCATTCGAAGTAGCTATCGCATCGTTCATCGTTTGATTCCAGTGATTATCATGTAGTTGCTGGCATAATACTCAAAAAGTTGGACACAACGTACCATTCACAGTATGCAATTACTCAAATGAATTTGAACCGCGTACATTAATCAATAGCAACCAAAGATAAAAGCAATCGTCGTTTTTCGGGGGGATTGCGTAAATTCGTTCTAATGCATTAGTTGAAAACACATCCGGATGTCCATCTACTGGTTGGCCTTGCTTTCTGCGTAACTATTTCTTCGACGATGCATTCCTTGCATAATATCAAGGTATTTCCGAATAGAGCAATGTTCTCACAAACGGATCATTGAGGAAAGTTGAGAAAAAACTTGTAAACATTAATTTTGTTGGTGGCGGTGTTTCCACTGGATATACTGTATTCTCTGGGTAGAAATAGACTCTTTTGTCATTCTCCAAATTAACTGCGAGATGCACGCTTCATTACAGTTCACGTATCGACCGAATCATTCAAGACCAATAACCGCCATATTGCTTCCTTTGGTGACGTACTTACAAACGTATTTTATCGATTACAACAAATTGCAATACGCAACATTGACATGACTTTTGAATGTGAGCTAGACAACAGTGGTGAATATTCTACGATCCATGTGTTGTCAACTTCGATGTGTTGTTCGTTATTCACGCCTCTAAATTGAATGTTAAATGTTCTGCCCCTGTCAACTGGTGAGAGACGCCGATACAGTGGATATCCATCATTTCTTTTTTGTGTTTTCGAAAGAAAAGCACGTGGATAGCGTTTGGTGCATTTATTGTCAGACATGCAAACCGAAGTGGGATTGTGGTATCCGCAAGGTCCATGAACCATATTGGTTTTTATCACTTCGTATAATACTGGATCTTTCTTCGCATCAGGAATTTCCGCATGATTGAATGATTTCATCAATTTGACCTGGTGTAGCCACCATCCACCATCCAAAGAAGAAGTGCGTGCGACAAACCTCTATTTAGCCACTCAACGGAGTCCATCTAGCATCTAACAGCACCATATATATATACATACATAGGTTGCTTCAAGATAAAGTCCATCGAAGCTGTTGCTTGAAAAGTCTTGCTGTGACATCGGGACGATCACTTTCTAATTGACCGCGATCCATAATACCGCACGTACAATGCCATCGTATCCTGGGAGTACTCGGTCATGTGCCTTGGGCTGCTAATGTATGTTGATGCCAAAACGACCGTTGACCGATATTAGCGCGACCTCTTCGTGGCATCGTAACAAATTTCAATCTGTAATTGATCACTTTGTGTGCAACTCACATAACATTTTCACTGAATAATTTTCAAAAATTTTTGAAGCAAACGACAAATTTGAACGACTCAAATAATTTAAAAACAAAACAAAACAAAAATTTAACAAAAATTTGTATGGAAAAAATTAACTTTTTGGAATTGTCCAATTTTCCGACTTTTCCTCATGAGAAGCATAGAGGTTTTTTTATTTCTAAACCTTCCACGATCCACACGTAACATTCTCTGAAAACTTCATCAAGATTGGTTCAGTCGTTCCCTTAGCGTTACTAATAAACAAACATTCATTCGTTTGTATAGGGAAAAAGAAAAGAGCTGATTTTAGGAGTTTTCCGGCAATTAAAAAATTTTTTCTTGCCGTAAAAACCATCCTTGAGCCTCAATGAACATTTTAAAAGAAGAATTGGCAAAATTGGTCCAGGCGTTTTTGAGTTATGCGCTTACCAACACATTTTGCGATTCATTTTTATATACATATAAGATTTCATTGAAAACCAACGAAGTAAATGTGCATAGGCTAAGTATAGTCCCGGACGGATCTTTGATACTCAGTAAATTGTTTTGTTTATATAGGTGATAATGTAACGTATTTACAGCATTTATAAATTTTTGACATCCATACAAATCCTGCAACAAATAAGGCTATCTTTGTTTGAGTTACCTTCTCTTAAAAAGGACAATCATTATTTCTGGATATATCGCTATATGTCTTTTTATGTCTATACATCATATTGCTTAAAGGTGATTTACGGGAGGTATTGCTTCCACAGAGTTTTATTTTAACAGGAACTGAGTGCACTTTGAATAGGCAATATTACTGTAATATGGAAGTTTTGGAAATATTACCGGAATTTACACTGAAACTTTAAATGGCAAACAACAATTTTTGGTCTGGCTATACATATATTTATTAAATCTATTTTGAAATCGGACATAAAAACTTTGGTTTTGTTTAAAAACTACACATACCGCGCATCAAAAGGATAACGAACACATGTACCAGCTTTTATTAATGGGTCATTCCATCAATTGGCGACATGGTTTTGTACCCGTGGTTCTCCGATTTTGACCAAACTTAGAATAACATAATATAGACCAAAATAAGAATATCTGTTAACATTTTAGTGGTCAAAGTTGCTCCATTGTTTTTTGGCGCGCAATTCAATTTGAGATCAAACAAAAACATGACTTTTTCTTTTATTTTTTAACGACCTCAAAATTGAGTGAAAAAAAATTTTAAGTTATCCAAGTTTATGTAAAAAAATCTCAGCTTTCTGATAAAAATACTTTCAAAATCCAAAAATATAATTTTTTTTCCTAATATACGGTTTTTTGTGCTTTTCTCCCAATTTTTTTCCTCGTCCAATTTTACATAAGAATCAGTGTTCAAAAATATGGGACTCTGCTCCCGTGAACAACAAAAAAAAATTCAAAGTTGACGCTCAAAATCCAAAAAGAAAACGTTTTTTTTCAAAAAATCTGGTTTTTTGTGCTTTTCCATCAACATTTTTTCAAAATTGACTTTTCTATTCGATTCCTCGTTCAATTCTACATAAGAATCAGTGTTCAAAAATATGGGACTCTAATCCCATGAACAGCAAAAAAAATGCGAAGTTGTCGCTATACGGCGCATATTTTTATGAATGAAGACACTGATTTCTTAATTTTTTTTTTTAAGAAGTCTTCTTTCTCGAACTATATTCTCTATATTTAGTAACACGTATAGTGAAAAGTTCGTCTCAAATTAACAAAAATTATAAAAATAGAAGTTAAATTTTGGTAACTGAAGGAGCTAGTCCACTTGTGAGTATCAATGAAACTTGACTCAGAGTGAGTCCACCGCATATTTCACAGACATACAAATCTATTTGCCACTACGTGGCAGAGCTTAGCAAAAACTATGTTACAAAATTTCCTTTATTATGTATTCTATGCTTAAGTTGTAGAGATATTCAAATCAATCCTGCGTTGTGCTTATCTTTTAAAATTTCAGCTCATTTAGTTTGTACAAAATGGTACAATGAAATTACACAGAAATTAGAGTTTCGCAAACGCCATGGAGCACAAACGAAAATGAGGCTGTGCTGATGATGGCAGCACTGACGTTCTTAAGTTTATGCAACCACAGCAGCTGCACACCACTGTCTTCTCCAATTTTGGTGTGATTACATAACCAGACGCTTTCGAATGATTAATGCTAATTTCGTCGTATAACTAAGGCATGTTGCAGTTAAATTCTGAGTGTCTAATTAAGCAGATGCAACCAATTTTAACGAACCAGTGTGCACTTAAAAGTTTTTGTATCAAAGTTTAATAAATTGTAGAAAGAAAATAAGAACTCGAATAGTTGGTGGCAGCTCGTGAGCATTTGAATGAAATTTGGCGACAATAGTAATCTCAAGGACGAACCGGATATTTAGGAAATGAGATACGATTTATGACTGACTCATCAAACATACCTAAAATCGGTCAAATTAAACGTTTACAGATGTTTTAAGAGGGTAGTGAGGTTAATTCGAGCGAAAAAAACTTTTTTTAATAATTTTTTTTTAAGATACAATCAATATTTATTTAGTTGTATAATTATAGCATAATTACATAATATTTAGAGAATATTCTGTGAAAGTTTCTTAGAAAAATATTAAAAAATGAGCCGGTGACAGAGAATCTTCGCAGACATTCCAAAAAAAAAAAGATTAATTCGCGGTGAACCGCATAACTCATGACTGGATAATCTGAAATTATAAAGCAATATTGACTTGATTAGTTGATAAATTTTCTCAGGTAACGCTGTCGAGTTTTTTTTTAATGATTTTTCAAATTTTTACAACGCTTGGATATGAGAATACTGATTTTTCATAAAAAAAATCAGAAATTTTGTTATTTAAAAATAAGTTAAAATTAAAAAAGAACTCGACAGCATTACCTCACAATTTATTTAAAGAAAGAATGTGCAAAATTTCAAAAGGATTGGTTCAGTAGATTTTGAGCTACAGAGTTCACCGGCTTCGAAAAAGTAAAGTGTGAGAAAAACACGTTTAAAGTTTCACAGACGCTCATAATCAAATCGGAGGGCGGAGACTTACAAGTGTATATATCCGTTAATTTTGCTTTAATTGCTCTCAAATTTTCACAGAATAATCTTAAGATATTGTACTTTAACATAAAATAAAAAAGTGCAAAAAAAAATTCCTTACTACCCCCTTAACAAAATATTCTTTTATGTCGAATTTGGATGAGATCAGCTCAGAGCTCCTCAGAGTATGTATTGATGTATGAAAATTTGTGTAAACTCCAAACTGATTTCAGTCAATTAACCAAAAAATATGTTTTTTGGCAAGTGATTTTCTTTCAAATTAGTTTGAGGGACTAATATATTTAATGAAAAATTATTATAACGTTGGAATATAATGTTATAGTTTTGTTCACCTAACGGTTGTACGTATTACCTAAAGCCGTGCGTGATAGATATAGAGATATACTATATACTATATACTATATACTATATACTATATACTATATACTATATACTATATACTATATACTATATACTATATACTATATACTATATACTATATACTATATACTATATACTATATACTATATACTATATACTATATACTATATACTATATACTATATATAAATGATCAGGATGACGAGAAAAGTTGAAATCCGGATGACGGTCTGTCTGTCCGTCCCTCTTTCCGTCCGTGCAAGCTGTAACTTGAGTAAAAATTAAGATATCTCTATGAAACTTGGTATGTCGGTTTCTAAGTACAAACAAGCTTCGAGTTCGGCGTAATGGGACCATTGCCACGCTCACAAAGTGTCTTTAACCAAGAACGTATAAAGTGACGTAGCTAAGCACTAAATTAAATAAAAAATCTGTAATTTAGTACAGGGATTGCAGCAGCAAGAAGCACCTGTGAACAAAAACTTAAAAAAGTTGGCGAGTCCCGCTCTCTGTTAAGTTTAATGAACATATCTCTTAAACCAATAAAGCTACAATAACCAATTTCGCCCATAACAAATATTGTAAGAACTTCTATCGAATCTTTCAAAATAGATGAAATCAGAAAATAACCCCGCCCATTCCCCATATAACGGTACTCAAAACTACTAAAAACGAGATAAATCAATAAATAAATTAAATAAGTAATAAATATTGATTATATACTCTAGCCTGCACGTACTGGGAGAATGAATTATTTCGTGTATATAATATGATTGAAATTTCGTACATACATAATTAACTTCGTTCCAGATAGGATGGCGGTTGCAATGCGGCTAACTTGTTACTTATCAAAATTATGTGGACTAGCGTTAGACCATATATGCCACAATACCTTAAACAATTTTTGCTATACCTTAACTCCTGGGATTTAAAATGGAGTTAATGCACAGTCAGCGTATTCTAGGTCCGACATTGGTTCTTTACACGATTCGACACACTACAGTAAGCAAAAAGTAGTAAGACTTTGTTTATAATTTTAAAATTTTTAATTTATTCTTTAAAGTCAATGTCGTCCCCGCCAAAGTGAATATCCTTGGCCCAAATACGCTTTTGCCAAAACTATTTCCAATCCTCGAAACAGTTGTTAAAGACAGTGTCCTTAATGCACTTAGCAATTCACGTTTAATGTCTTGAATTGACTCGAAATGGGTTCCCCGGAGCGGTCGCTGAATAGCCAGAAGTCACACAGAGCTAAGTGTGGTGAATATGATGATTGCGGTACGATATTGGTTGATAATTTGGCGGAGAACTAACGAAGAATCAATGGAGTTTGCGACGGCGCATTTTCGTGGTGCTCAAAGCAATTATCGGCCCATAATTCCGACGTCTTTTTACGAATAGCTTCGCGTTAATGACGCATAACACTCAAATAGTATTCTCTATTGACAGTTTGGTCGGTCTGAAGGAATTTGGAGTGCACGAAACCCCGATAACCTTGATTTTTGACTTGCTTTAAAGTGAGTTTTTTGGTTTGATTCAGCCGATCGATCGCCTGTTACCGGGTGGTAAGTATAGACTAAAGAAGCATCGCCAACTATTATGCGCTTCATGATATTCGGGTAGCCGAAAATCAATGTTTCACATAAACGTGATGACATTTTTCGAAGAAAGTACATTGAGAAAAGTATACTGATAAATAAGATGACTCACTCCGGTCAAGTAATTTGCAAGAAACATAATTTATATTAAAAATGACTTATTCCTTAGAAAAACATATTTGGAATGTATTTTTGTTTATTACGTGACCTTTTTGGGCTGTTATACGTCTTAAGGCTGACGGTCTTCGAAAATCACCAATTTGTAAGTGAGCTAAAATATATATTTATATGAGCCTATAATTATTGGGCACATCAATGCAATGTCTTCTTGAAATTCATATCAGCATGTTTTAATAGTTCATCATGTCCTAGTTTAACCAACATTCTGAAAATTAGCTAATGCATTCTATTGTTGATTCCCCAGAGCAATTCAAGCTGACTATGAAATTCCAGTGCATATTATGCACTTCCCCAATTTAACAATGAGTAGATTAAATAAAATCTTTTAATTACTTCCTTCGCTATAATGTGCAATTATAAAAGGGACTGTAGCAAAGCTCCTGTTAAGTATCTTAAAGTTGGTGCTAATGACAATGAGCAAACTGCTTGCACAATTTTAACTGTTGCAGACAACATAATGAGCACTTTTGGCATTGCTACCAATGCTTCCATTGCAACATTGCTATCGTTGCAGACTGCAATAGTCACAATTGATATCAAGGAAGTTCACATGGACTTGATTAAACAATCACTTTGTAGTTGACAAAGTGGTTCAGATAACAGAAATGTTCTAAAAGTGAGGGTTAATAAATAATGAAGTGTTCATGTAATTATATAGTATAGGTCCAGTTCACTGTTCTCAACAATAGCTTTCAAAGTGATCGCACATATAACCGAGAAATAAACGGAAATAGTTTAAAGAGCTCTGTCGATACATAAAAATTCAACTTTAGATTTTTAGTAGCGACCGCTCTTGGCGCTTTAAAACCCACCCAACTTAGGCTTAAATTAGTCCTTCGTTTAGAGAAAGCTTGATTATAACAGTTTTGAATACTATGTAGGTATTTACTAGCTAACTACTCCGCGAAAACAATATATAAAACTATTTTTGTTATATGTGAATATACAAACATGTCTACGGTGCTGATTTGTTGGTGCAGCTCTGTGCGCATCAGTAGTCGGTATGGTAGGTAGGATGAACCACATTCCCGCTACTAGATGTCAGCTGACAGCTCTAGTTTACCTACAACTCTCATTTTAATTTCCCCGTATACTATGTTTGCAAACACTTGCCAGCCACCGCAACGCGCATTACTCATACGCCCTGGCATACACTAAGTAATGTAAGCTTGTAAGGTACTGTCCTGCATGAGGTCAGCCGTTTCAAATATTGGCTTCTGGGAATATATGTAAATAAACCAATTACACTGGCCTACAAAATTTTTTTTTGGTTTGATGCAGCTCTGTGCGCATCAGTAGTCGGTATAGTAGGTAGGATGAACCACATTCCCGCTACTAGATGTTTTTTTCTTCTTTCTTATGAACAAGTGCTGATATGGAAAAAATGACTTGTTTTCTCGTATTAACTCACAAAATACATCCAAAATCAGGTATAAAATCTAAAGCACCAAAATTAGTGTAGGCCAGTGTTATAAAAGCGCAAATGACTCAAGTGTTTCATTCATACATCTCGCGCTTAATAGCTTTTCCTCAACATACGTCTTGTTTGTCGATTATATTTCAGAATATTAGAAATACTCACCTAATTGTAAATATTTCCCCGAAAACCTTCTCACGCATGCAACACCTAAGTAAAGTGTAAAGTAGTTAAGAAGAGCAAAATTCATGGGTAAACGAAAAGCTTTTATTTTTGCAAATAGCAAGGGTCAAATCCGTAGAAATACCGATGAAGCTAATTTTAATATTTGATTTTATGTGGAAAATGTTTACCAGAGCGTATATTAGGGATAAGAGGTAAAGACCAAAATCTCAGATGTACTAGAGAACAGGTTTTCAAAAAATTGTATAAATATATAACTCACACATTGAGCGACGTAACTGTATTTGTTTATTTTAATGCAGAGACAGCTAGATATTCAACAATCGTGACGTGATTTTTTCCAATTTTAACATAAAGATACTAAGGTATTAGTAATAAAACACAAAAACGGGATTTCATTAAGATAACTTTACTACAGGTCTATATACTCGTATGCGATATAAAATAAATTGGAAGTTTGAAAAGCTTTGAATTAGGTATATGGCAGCTAAGAGAAGACTTCGGATCTTCAAGAGCCCAGAGAGCGAAGAAGAAGAGAAGATCGAGCGGTTTCAGCCCTTGCACGAACTGTTCACGCTTTCAATTTAAGATCTCTACGTAAAATGCGTCAAGAAGTTCCTCTCAGCTACGGCTGCTATCACTGCGTGCTGGACGTGGTCTATTCGGTCGAATATTATCCAATAATGAATTCTGGGTCTCAAGATGAGTGATAGTGTTGCGAATAGTACGCCCAGTAGGCCGATAACGTGGACCATAAGTGAAACGCTTGAAGCACTTTCTTACAGAACCCCTTCTTACAGAAAGTTTTTTTTCGTAATAAAGTTGAGCAATTTGTAAACGTTGTTGAGGCGTAAGTCTTTCCATGATAAATTCACAAACAATACTGAACAAAAGTAACATGACAGCTCTACTTGAATCACCCGATAGTAGCTTGTTACAATTGTATAAAATATATAAATTTAATGATCTAAATATTTGTTAAAAATTGTGTGGAAAGATTATTCCTGCAAGCTACTTATCCTTAAATTACAATTTTTTAAGCCCCAATTGATAAACCTAACCGATACAAAAGTGTACATATTTCTTGTGCTTTGAGCTCGTGAATTGTATAGTGTGTATGTGTTAGCCGCGCTAATTACTTCAATATTGTGGGGTTTCCGTAGTCGTCACTTACTTGCGATGCTATGCAAAGTTGGACTTCACGCTTCGCTTTTGTGTATTAAACATGGGAAAATTCAACTCAATAAAACTAAATCATCATTCCGATCATTCATTGAGGATGCAATTATATTTTAATATGTACATCAGCTGTTTAACTAATTTCCACCCCTAGTAAATATTCCAATTATAATAATAACAAGTAAGAAAGAGCTAATTTCAGGCGCAACTGAACTTTTATACTCTTGCAACTTGCAAGAATCAAAGCCAGGAAACTACTTTAACGGAAAAATCAATAATATGAGCAAAGTCATCCGGATGTTCGAAAATCCTGATAATAGTAGTATAGGGGCTAGGCCAAGTTTCCTCTCAAATTTATCTATTTTAGGCACAAAGATACACTGTTGTGAGTTAAATACGCTCTCTTATTTTCATTGGGATAACTCACATATTGGCAAATATATGCGGTACAAAGTCATCCCGAAGTTCGAAAATCTTTATATTAAGTAGTTATAAGGAAACTAAGAGATATATCCGATTCAACCTATTTTCGCTCATTTTTCACACCAGCTCCTATAAAGCTATCATTCCACCTCGGTGGTGTGGCTGGTGTATTTAGTTATTGATATCGCGCTTTTAGTAGCGATTTTAACAATACCGTTATATAGGGAGTGAGCGGGGTTATCCTCCGTTTTAACCATTTTCGCACTGTCGGTAGAAGTTCCTAAAAGATTTGTACTTAGCATATTTGGTTGTTGTTGGTTGAATGGTTTAGGAGATATGTAAATTAAACTTGTTAGAAAGAGGTCAAAATTTTATCTCTTTTATACAATTATTCGAATCATTCCTTCGCCTACATAATTTTAAGCAACACGCTTGTCACAAACTCTTTATTTTCTTTCAACATCTTACAGTTTTTTTATTCTAAAAGCACTATGCCTATATGTATGCACTTTAGCCATCTGACCGCTACATGTACTTTTAACTCTTGCTTGCCTCTCACGTGCTTTAGTTTTTAAGACCCGCAAAACAAATGAGAACATATATTGAATAATGTAGCAAGTCTAAACTCATACAATATATGTACTATATGTATATATTATACGCTCTTTCAAAAGTATTGATGGAGTCAGTTGTCCGTGCATACTATATTAAACGGATATGTGTATATAGCATAATGCAGTCATAAATGCAACTTGCGCCACTTAATGACCTCCAGGTCATAAGGATAGCATTTGAGTAGAGCAAATGCACTGCAGAGTGTGGTCAGTTAATTTTTTCCGGACACAAGTGTACGGAAATATAAGCTAGCAACTATAAGAGTATTTTACATTTTGTGATATAATTTCTTTGTCGCGTATAGAAGCTGTGGTAGACTGGGGAGGATAATTTTTGAAAGAAAAAAATCGTACTCGGATTTAATACATTTTAAATTAAAGATAAAATAACAAAAATTAATGGCAGAATAATTTACGAGCAATCTGTGGTAGGAAAGATGAAGAAGTGGCATGGTTGAATTGTTAACTTTTAACAACGATTTTTCACAATTTCCAGCGAATCTACGAGTTAGTACGTTATCTTACTTAAAAAAACTTTCAACTAAAATTTTATAAGGGGAATGAGTGGAGATTTTGCTTGATTATGAACAATCTCATTGTATAGAAAGAGGTACAAAATTATTTTTCTGACCGAAGTCATGCTTCCTGGTAAGCAGTTAAAGTCGTATGGCTATACCCAATTCCTGCTCTTGCGCCGCGCACCCTGGAATCGTGAGCAACATTAAAGGTGCGGCTGCGAGCTGACGTCAGTCATAAAATAAGCGGCTCGCTATACAAATATGTAGAAAACTTTATACTACTCGCCTAGCGAGGTTGTGCGCTTGGTTTGGAACGCACTACGTAGAAACCAGACCCAATGAAAAAGAAACAACAACCTCGAACGAAAGAAACAACTGACGGAAAAGTCTCGCCGCCCAGCTGATTGATGTCATCGTAGAAGTAAAGGCTGACATCCCCGATGACCAAGAAATGTGATGGACGGAACAAAGAGGGAGACGAGTACGTCCTGGTGACATTTATTACAGCGGGTGTATAAAGGAGCGCAAATTACATATAATTGGAGCCTAAGTGTGGTCTGCCCTATAAAAAAGGGATCCCCACAATCTGCGCTAATTACGGTGAGATAAGCCGTATCCACCTATGATCTTATCGAGCATAGTGTATGACAGACTAAAGCACACCGACAACAAACTGGTTGAACCTTATCAATGTGGCTTTTGACCTGCGCTAATTCTTGGAAAATACCCGTGAAAGGAAAATCGACACACACCACTTCTTCGTTGATTTCATAGTTGTTTTTGACTGCACGAAATAGAGCTTCCTTTTTTCTCTTCGAATTAGATACCTCCACAAAACTAATATGGCATTATAAGCTGATATTGGGCAACACCAAAAACTCCGTCAGGATCAGGAAGGCACTGCCATATGACTTCTTCAATATATTTCTGTATAAAATGATACGAGCTGCAGAGCTAAATAGAAAAGGTACAATCCTCTGTAAGAGTGTACACCTGTGATAGTCAACTGTCATAATGGACCTGTTGACTGACGGCTGTTGTAATTATACCTTAAACAGGGTATATTAAGTTTGCCACGAAGTTTGTAACACCCAGAAGGAAGTGTCGGAGATCTTATAAAGTACATATGTATATAAATGATCAGTATGTTGAGCTGAATCTTCCTGTCCGTCTGTCTGTATATATACGAACTAATTCTCAGGTTTAAAGATATCGTTTTGAAATTTTGCAACCGTCATTTTCTTTTTAAGAAGTTGCTCATTTATCTGAACTGCCGATATCGGGCCACTATTACATATAGCTGCCATATAATCTGAACGAAGGATATATTAGCTTCACTGCAGCCGAAGTTAACATTTTTTCTTGTTTTAGCTGTCATTTACACAGTTATGTTGCCGGAAAATACCGTTTTGGGTTTCATTAATGGAAAATTTTTTAGGCTAATGAATAGTTGCTCATACGCCATGGTGTGCTGAAAATCATCCAAAATTTTTACAAAATTCTTTTAAAACTGTATATTATTTCATTTAAATCTGGCATTTAAAAATTAAATATTTACAGTAGGATGTAGTAGTAGGTGACCACAAATTTGTAAATAAAATGCATTATTGATTTTTATTACTATTATAAATATATAAGTAACTCTCGAATATCGTTTGAATTATACCCAGTAAATTTATTAACGAGTTCAATTATCACTAGAAAGTGTTCGTATGAACCTGTTATTCGTTGCTCCTGATATGAGTTACTCAATTAAAGAACTCGACTGTTAGTCGTAGTATTCGTTGTACAAACAGATATATTGCTAGGCAGACAGGCAGTGTGAAATGGCATTTGATAAACATTTTGATATTCATCTCTATATGTAACACAAAATCTTCATCATTGTAAATTCAGCAGCTAATTAAGAAAAAGACAAGAATTTTAAGAAGAATTTTAATTAAGAATTTTGTTATTGCGCTAAATATGTAGACATTCTTCCATTATGTGTATTGTATAATAATTTCTATATTTTCCAACTATTTTGAAATTATCGGGACAAGTCGTGCAACATAAGTTTATGTGCATGTTGAATTAAAGGCATAAACAGCACACAAAAAAATGTATTTTTGAGTTAAAGAAGAAAAAAATTAACACTAAAGGTGAGTAAGCTATGGAAAGAGCCAAGTTTTTTATGTGCGTGATATTTTTGTGCATAACACTGTGGAAAGTTTCCAAAATCAGTTAAATGGGTGGAAAAAATATAGCTGAAATGTAATAAGATGTACAGTTATGCAAATTATCTTTTAGCACACCCCATTAATTTTTGTTGTGCAATATGTTAATATGTGGATGGAAAAACATTCCCATTTCATTATAGTAGACTAATATGGAAGGATATTTTATGGTAATTTTATAGGGTAATGAATTATATCACATTTATGATAATATTATACAACTCCCTAACTCGAATATCATTCAACAATTTTAAAATATACAACCTATGAGTTGTCTTATTTCATACTTTATTTACTAGTACTTTTTAACACGCATTTTAAGTTGTCACAAAGTATATATTTACGCATTTTTTTAATTTAAATGCATAACATCTTAAGTAAAACCACGATATATCTGAAAGAGTTCATGTATATGACAATATTATGTAATTGAATTCCAAAGGTAAAGGTATCATAGGAACACACGCTTACAAGGAACAATTTACTAAAACAGGTACTAAAGCTAAGTGGACTTCATAAAAGTGGGTAGTCAAATTTCGTATTTTGTCAATAGATGACGTTGTAGTCGTATATCTCCAGTACTTGCAATCACATTGTGTCATATCATATAGTGCTGGAAAGGCGAAATTTTAATATTCATTTATCCAAAAAAATTTAAATTCGGGGAAGTTGAAAAAAGTTACAGCTGTTCAAAAATGAGTGCAAATAGTGAAAAAATTCGCTATGTTTTGAAATTTTTGTATAAAACACGGAAAACTACCACCCAAGCCACCAATAAATTTGTCAAGTTTACGGAGACGATGTTGTATCAGATGGTGTAGCACAAGAATAAAATAAAGGAATTTGTACTTGAAAATCGATCATTAACAGTCAAAAGTCTTACAGTCATCGTTGACATATCGGCAGGATAAGTGATATAAAAGATATAAAAGAAAGCACTATTAGTTCCAAAATCACTCCATTTTTTCGAAAAACAGCATCGCGTTAACGTCTGTGAAATAATGATTTCCGACTAACAGTATGTCATGAAATATATTTTTACTGACGATCAATCAGCCGAATATCTAGGCAAAGGTCAGCCAAAGCCGTAAAAACTACGTGAAATCAAGACAAAAATCAAGGTATTGTTGAGATTCTTCAATTATTGAGGCATAGTGCACTCAGAATTCTTTCCGACTCGCCAAACTGTCCACAAGGATTACTATTTGAGTGTTCTGCGTCATTCGTGTGAAGCTATTAGTAAAAAGAGGTCAGAATTACGGGCCTACAATTGCACCGTCCACGATAATGCACCGTCGCATACTGCATTAATTCTTCGTGAGTTTTTCGCCAAATTTTCAAACGACTGTTCCGAGAAACCGTTTCGAGTCAATTGAAGCTATTAAATCATTGATTTAACAACTGTTTCGAGGAGTGGAAAAAACGTTGGCACAAGTGTATTGGGGCCAAGAGGATTATTTTGAGGGGACGAAATAGATTTTGAAGAATTAATGAAGAATTTTGAAATTATTAACAAAATCAAAAATTAAGGAAGGTTTTTTTTCAAAAGAATAACACAGATATATAAAGCTAGTAAAGTTGAACAACTGGGTGAAAAAAAAAAAATTCGCACAAAAGTAAAGTTCCAATAGCACCAAAAGATCTACCATGCATTTTGTACCCCGCGATTAACACCAAAAGTGCTTAATAGCCTTTAAACAAAGTCCAAAGCAAACTTCTGAATAATTAGTTTAGTTCCTGCTCGGACATCCCCACGCCGCTTAAATTGCCCACGTTTAACAATGGCGAATGCTTTCCACATTTTAGCAACCAAATAGTGTTTGGTATGGCCGTATTAGTGTGTAAAAGCTAATGAGAAAATAAAGCTTATTAATTAAAAAAGTGGTATGAATATTTATGGTAGTTTATATTTGTTCTTTTCTGAAAATACTGTAAATACATGTTATATTAAAATGAGTAGTCAAGTAGTCAAATATATGATATTTCAAATTAAAAATTTTATAATCATATTATAAGTCCAAAGTCAGCTTTGATTCTACAAAAAACGTTCCTCACATAATTTAAAAAAAAAGGTGATGAGTTGTTTCAAGTTTTTACACCTTACTGTTTAACTGTTTGGCGAAACATATACAAGTTTGGAAACAAAAAGAACAGGGCGAAAATTTGGGGACGAGGCAAATATCTCAGATTTTGAAATTTTATAAGAATGGAGTTTTAGTAACAATATTAGCGATTTGAATAGTTAAAAACTTTATTATTAGATAACGGATCATAAGAAATATTTTGCAATAAACTCAATCAAAAATACAGCTATGATACCATGGCGACATAGTTAAGTACAGTTACTTTAAAAAGTAATTTTTTCCATAGTTTTTTCACATTAGTTTAATATTTTTACATCTTGAGACTTGAATTTTCCCACTTCCTATTCTGTACTTTTGGTGGCTCATGTCCATCTTCTCTTTACAGCTTACTTCACTGAACGTCAGATTTACGGTTGTAATTACACATTAATATTTACATTGTGGCACAATGAATCTGGACAATGCCATGCAATTAAGTATTTTGCTCGTGGCATTATAAGGAATTAAAATTTATTTTATGGCTTCTTGCTCTTTACGAACCATTGCAGCATTGTAACCACAATTGTATGTGCATATTTGCTTTTTCAGACGATCGTCTTAAGCGCTTGGCCAGTTTTGTTTGGGTTTTTAAGAACATTGGCATACTTGCGGTTTTTGTCTAAATCTGTCGCGGGTCATCGTTAGACCCATTGTGCTCGCCGGTGATAAACATATTACGCCTTATCCAACAAATAGTAGATTTGGTAAAAAATCTGATTTCTTTCTAGCCCTGCTGACCAATGTCTCTTAGGTTGAAGCATTTGGATTCGTTAAATATATTCTTTAAAAACTTTCAACGCCACGGACGACATTCTCCGGAATAGCCTTGAGAGCCGAGGTACATGCTGCTTGGTACGCTCTGTCGTCTCAAAATGTTTGCCTTTCATCGGCCCTTTCAGGCAAGGAAACAAAAAAAGTCGGGGGACACATTGCGGAAGCATTGGGATGCCGGCCTTGTTTAGGTAGCTGTTCACAAGAAAGACGGTGTGAGCTGGGGCGTTGTTGTAGTGCAACTTCCAATCGGCTGCGATGTCTTGTCAGACCCGATTGACCCTTCGTTACAATCTCTTGAGGACTTCCACGTAAAACTTTGCATTGACGGTTTGTCCAAAAGGAACAAATTAATGGTGGATAAGCCTGCTTCCTATCAAACGTATTCGAAGTACAGGCCGATAAATAACCAGTTCGCTACGACTCAAAACTACACATAGTTTTTTCAATCCAACGGTTCCTTAAGGACATCGGAATGTTTGCGGTTTTTGTCCAATTCTGTCGAGGGTCATCATAAGACCCATTGTGGTTCCGGCCTTAGTCTTATCTAATTTTAAAAAATCAAAAAATCCTTTCCAACCCAGCTGTTAATGTCTCCTAAATTGGAGCATTGGGAGCCGTTAAATACATCCTGCCTCGTCCGGCTGATCATTCGCATAAACAAAAATACATCGTCCAAGAATGAACTAAACTGTATCAAAAAGGCGAATCCAGTTTTCCGGATTTTGGAAGGTGGGATCTTAAAGTTAGGTGCACTGTGATGACCCCATAATGTAACAAAGCTCTCTTTGGCCTTTTTGGAGCATTTCGGTCCATCCACCATCAACAATTCTTCAAATTAATTTTGTACCATGCCCTGTATTACTTGTGTTCCAAAACCTGTGGTATTCCTCTGTGCCCATTGCACAGTGGTTGGTCTTGTATGGAACGAGCGGCCAAAAATATTTTCACTGCCTATATAAAAGTGAAACTTTTGCCAAAGCTTTTTAAAATCTCCTCTCCCGTTTCCCACTCCGCCACCACTCGATGGTAACGAATTTTAATTAATTATATTAAATTAAAAAAGTTGATAAACGAAAAAAGGAATTTTTTTAATATTATTTAACTAAATCAGAAACAGATTTTAATAAAATTGATTTAATTTAACTTTAGTGTTGAACTGTTTAGTCGAAGAGACCGAAACTCATGTCGTCGTCTTCCTCGGACTCCAACTCCTGATTGTTTTCTTTGACTGGTGGTGAAAGGATCTAAGCTCAAAAGTAATCGATTTGATTTGTAGCGACCCGTTAGTTCTTATGTGTATGATGAAGTCGATTCATCTCAACGTCCTTATTGCTTGACCCAGCTCAGATTCTCATGAGAGCTCTCGAATTGAAACTGGTGCATATTGAATAACATCGGGAGCGTGAATTAAAATTTTACGGACTGAGGAAGGAAGATAATACTAGGAATATTTTGAAGTTAATTTCTTTGCAGGATCTAGCGCAAATCTAGTGCATTTACGGTTTAATAAACCCTAACTTGTGAAATTGAATTCGAACAGCACGGCAATAGAGGGTGGACGAAGGTCTGCAGTTTTTCCAAATTTTTTTGTGCTCTTCATCATTTTCCGATTTTATTATCATTTATACAAGGACATATGTCGGGACAAATAAATTATTTTCTTCCAAGTTATTATTTTCCAATTTCTGCTTATATTTCCTCTGACCAGAACTGCCATCAAAGTCACAATTTCCTATTGACAATAGGTAATTAAAGGACTCATTGCGTTTATTAATTACAATTGTGCCGCTATGTGGTCTAACAATTTTTTTATCTCAACTTCAACATCAGATTCTGAGGCCTTTATTTGCTCAGGATAACTGTTTCTCCTTTAAAATGTTATCATAGCAGGGCATAGCAAAGTTAATAGTTAATAGTTTTTTGTTACCGAAGTTTCTAATAAGTTGATACTGATCCTTGGTTAAATTTGCTACGGTGATAAGAGATATTACTTCATACATTTTCTAAACACCAGAATTCAAAAATATAATATTTTGTATAGGCGTGAAAGTTTACACCGAAATGATGTGATATGATTGATAAATTTGATAAAAGTGAGAAAATGATAAAATGATAAAATGAAAACCAAAGCCAAAAATGTATGTATGTATATATGATGAAAAAAACATAAAAAACAGTAAAATATATACATACATACACGTAAATACAAAAAATTATAAAAAACAAGAAAAAACGTTAACTTCGGTTGCACCGAAGCTAAATACCCTTCACAGGTGCATTTCTGTTAATAACTATGTGTCCAGTTTGTATGGAAGCTATATGCTATAGTTACCCGTTCTGAACAAGTTTTTTAGAGATTACATTGTTACCTTAAAAAATAATCTATACCAAATTTCGTGAATATATCTTGTCAAATGTGAAAGTTGTCCATACAAGAACTTGATTCCGATCGTTCAGTTTATATGGCAGCTATATATTATAGTGGTTCGATATCGCCCGTTCCGACAAATGAGCAGCTTCTTGAAGAGAAAATGACGTTTGCAAAAGTTCAAAAGGATATCTTAAAAACTGAGGGACTAGTTCGTATATATACAGACAGACGGACAGACAGACGGACATGGCTAAATCGACTCAACATACTGATCATTTATATATATACTTTATAGGGTCTCCGACGCTTCCTTTTGGGTGTTACAAACATCGTGACAAACTTAATATACCCTGTTCAGGGTATAATAACACGCAAAAAATCGCTTTCCTGGTAGAATAACATGAAGAACAAGGAGAGTTGCAAAAAGTTGCAACTGAAATCAAAAGCATAGACTTAGAAAACATTTATTAATATAAACAAATTTGATTCATTTGGGGGCGAGACAGGGATCAAAACTTTTTTTATACCTTAAATCGATGTATAAAGAAAAACATACCACTTATAAAACAATTGTTTTAAAATAATAAGACAACAAATTATTACATAAAAATCGCTTATAACATATACCTTTATTATCAATACTCATTTCGATCTGTGGGGATTAAAGACAATTTTATGTTGCAATTTAATTTATTATAAGAGATAAATGCATAGTCCGTGTGTTTCTATTGTCTCACTTCTCTCGCTTTTTGTAGCCCCTACGAATGGGATAGAGCAAAAAAGGTATTTACCATTATTTTTATTTATGTTTTAAGAAACAGCTTTGATAAAAACAGTGATAAGTTTCAATTTTTATTTTTGGCCTATGAAATCGACCAGTGTGCTTTACTTCAAACAACCCTTGAAGGAGCTGCTGTAATAGATTAGTTGAATTGCGCTTTTAGCTGCCCCGAGTGAGTCAGCACATCTGCCTTTTCATTTCCTTATATTTTTATATAATTACAATAGTAATTATACCGGGAACACAGATGGTATTAACCGAGTTACATTCTAAAAGTCTAGTTATTGACTGCATATAACCTAACGCAATGCTATGTGATAGTGGCGCTACGAATAGTCTTAATTGCCGCTCGGCTATCCATTAGAATGTTTATGGACCTGCGGTAAAAACAGCACTTAGTATTTATGCCAACGATTTTGGCTTGAAAGACTGGATTGTAGTCATTTAATTTGAAGCTGAATTCTTTGCATTGATTACTACAAAAGAAACCGCTCTTGTTCTTTTTTGCTTATTTCTTCGAGGGTCTCCTAGGTCGTATGGTCAGCTTATCCTAAGTTCGCTAACAAGGACGAGTAAGATACTATGCCCACGGTGCCGCCTAGTCAGGCTTTAATGGCCTAAAATCATAAATCGGTTGGCCGTAATTCATACTTCACTTGAAAATGCATTAGCGAGATGTCGAGAATAACCTCCAAAGCTTTTTTAGAGGTAGTTTTCGTTGTGCCCGTAATTCCCATCAAGCAGGCCCGTTGCAGTTTTTCGATAACGACACTTAGCATACCACCGCACCATACGTTGGTATGCTTAAAGAGTTATCGTAAATTTAGTAGTTTTCAACAAAACCGTTATATGAGGAAGGGACGGGAGTGCCATCTTATTTCAGTTTTTTTTACATTCTGGTGGTTTATAAACCAACAATATTGAACTTCCTGTGATGCCATAAATACAAGGTGCGTTCCAAAGTAAATAGGAATTAAAAAAATGGTTTTTCGGTAAAATCAATTTATTTTATTCAAAATAGTCTCCCTCTGCTTCAATACAGCTTTTTGAACGGTCCAAAAGCATATCGAACGAGTGTTTTAGCTCGTTGGCCAATATGGCCGCCAGTATGCCGGTGCAAGCGTTTCGAATGACCTCTTCGTCTGATTAACGCTTTCCTTTCATGGCAAATGCATTTTTCCGAAAAGGAAGAAGTCGCACGGTGTCATATCATAGATATGCAAGCTAAATATCAGACAAACTCTATGTGCGACATAGAACAAAAAGAAAATAACACTGCTAAACACTGTTTTTGCCACATAAGTTTGTAATGAATTTTATAATGATGACGTGTTTAAAATAGTTTGTTCAAATAACAGTGCCTTATTTGGTGAATACGGAGAGTAGTTAATGGTTAAAATGTAATTTTTGGTCAAATAATCGTCCTTCGAATGTTGGATTCTGAGCAATTTTTGGCCGTCAGTCAATTTGTTCGGAACAAACCATGCACACACCTTTCGTAAGCCCAAATTTTCGGTCAAAATGCGATAAATCGATATTTTAGATGATGGCCATTTCAATGAATTTCACTGATGATTTCGTCTGAATTTTGATGAATTCACACACAGTTTCGACGAACTTTCCGGTGATCACGGATTTTGATTGGCCCACATGTTGATAGTCATTTATATCCTCACGACCACTTTGAAAACATTGAAACCACTCGTGCACTCTGCTACGGAATAGCCAATCATCGCCATAAACTTATTTCGTCAATTGAGACGTTTGGGTAAAAGTTTTACCAATTTTAAAACAAAATTTAATGTTGGCTCTTTGTTCGAAGCTGATTTTCACACCGACAACACAAACATACTGACACTTATAACGCAATAACTTCACTTTCAATTGATGAAATGTCATAAGTTGTCATTCTCACCGGACAATCGATAAAGATAGCAGATTCTAACGCACCAGTCGACATGTAGATGATTGATTAGTTTGTTCTCTACTCTTCCCTTCACAGACACTAGAATGCATGCTTCAATGCCAAATGGCCTGAAAAATATAAAATGAATTTGTGACAGATACGGTCTGAATTGAGTGTACATATGTAAATACTATAAATTGTTATACGAGTAGAGTTCTTGATATGAAACCAATTTGTATTATTATTTTGGATTTTAACTTTGCTTTAAACATTCTCAATAATCATCAAAAATGTGCCTTCTTTTTTCTTCAGGAATAATCATGGGTAGTAATTTAATTATGTGTACTATATATATATACCAACGTTTTTTTCTTATTTCTTGTTCAGTTGAAAAACGCCGTGGTGGTTCAAGTAATCGTCGGGTTGTCAGAAGAACTCCTTTTCTAAAACGGCAATGGCCTCAGTACACGCTTGAATGTCACAATAGCAACAATAGCAAAACAATGTCCCTGCTAAGACAAAATCAAGTAGACAACTTATCGCGTGCAATTAAAAACAATCTGTCCTGTCCACAGAAAATTTCATTACATTCAAATGAAAAGCCATGCCATTTGTTGTCACACGCTGTGCAGCACAGACAATTTGACTGAGAAGCGAAACAAAAACAAACGAGTCAGTGATCTGGAATAATTTCCACATAACCCCCTCCAAGAATTCTGTCACTCAGCGTCGCCCGATAGTTGGCAAACATTTATTTGCATATTTTCTAAGACGAAATAACAAAAGCATAGCGACAAAGTTCAAGTGGGCATAATAGTTGTTTTTGTTGGCAATTTTCACGAACATTAATCTAACAATCCCTCGCGAACACAAAAACAGAAACAACTGATTTAATGCAAAATTTTTGTGGTTAACGGTGTTGTGGCAGTTGTAGTTCTTTTTGTTGAACTTCCATGCTTGACAATTAATGGTATTTAGCCATATGACTGCCAAACTTTTATATATATTATTCTTAAACTTTTAGAAGTACAAGTTTCATAATAAGCCTTCGCGACACAAACACTAACAATATAGAAATTGTTAATTACGGGAATAATAAAATTTTCTCCTTCGACTTTCACTGACTTCAAGAATAAATTCCAAAGTCATCTCTCAACCAGCTTATTTTCGTTCAAATAACTGTTCAAATTATATTAGTTTATTTAAAATTGATCCATGTCTTCATACTTGTATGTATGACGGGAATAAAATTTTTATAAAATATATAATACTTGCACTTACAAAATCGCTTTCTAACAATGAAAAAATATATTGTGACAAAAAAGCACCTGGCAATTGTTATTAATTCCACGAGTAAATTATATTTCAATTAAATATATTTTGCTGAGTTGGTAGGACTGTCCCTAATTACTACGAATATGTCAAAAATGTGCCCGATCTATCAAACAATTTGTTTATAGCACCTGCATAAGTCGGTACTACTCAGTAATGCGTTTCGTTGATTTTTGCAATGGATAAAAATATCGAAGAAAGAATTTGTCTCAAATTTTGTATTTTCTACCAAATTTTGTGATTGCAATCAAATTTCGGTGATTCAGTTTTATCAAAAACTCAAGCGTACGAGTGGTACAAAGCCGTCGAGGGATCGTTGAAGGCATGCCTCGTTGTGGAGAACAGCTTGGATATCTTGGGTATGAAACGCGTCCCGATAAAGCAAAATTTTTTTCAAAAACAATACCGTAAACAGGTCTCTTTGGAAATGCTTGATAGGTCGGATTCCGATCCCACATTCATGCGATGGTATGGTGGTTGCCAATGAGACATGTTTTTATGAGTTTGACAAGTAAACAAGTCAACAATCATCGGAACGAAATAAGAAATACGACCAGGAACCCAAAAAACTACGCTAAAGATACTCATGTATCAAGGTGATGTTCATAATTTTTGTCGATATTCTTGGGTAGTTACATGATGGAAAGGTCAATAACGAGTTCTATCTGTTTCTCTGAAACACATTCATGGATCTTAGACATCGATTATGTACCATTGCATTCGGCCACGTTTGTGATTGAATTTAAAGCCAAAACGCAATGAAAACAAACTGCAAATCTTGAAATTTTCCTTGAAAATTAAGTCAAGTATCAAACACTTCCCTTTCACTGTTGGCATTTGAATATATTTTTATTCTAATGAATATATAAAATTTATTAGACTAAAAATAGCATTCTGCAAAAAGATGTCGAATAGACAAACGGTCAACCGACTATTCAGTAGCACAAAAAAGTGCTATTTCAATAATAAAAGTTTATGCGTCCACAAGCGAACAGAGCATCGTACACTAACTCAATAAGTAGAATCTTTTCTTTGCTTTGTGCGCAGATTCTTCGCCATGGCTTCCTTATTATGGCAGCCGGTATTAACTCGAAGAAGGAAAGAAAATTATTTCCGGTGGAAGATATAACTATAGAAAACTTGTAGAAAAGGCCAGTTGCTGGGGCAGCAGAAAAATAGTGTTATAACGTTTATGTATATAAAATGCAACCGCAGCACCTTCTTTAACTCCCATAGCATATTCGAAATTTACATCGTTGTCACATTACATATTCTGTTAACTGTTGGCAAGTCAGAAAATTGAATTGTAGAGCCCAAAGCTTACTGCAGTCAAAAGAGTCAAACATGATTATTTGCAAGTTTTGGAAAAATATTTCCTAATGGTAAAGGTTTGTCGGAAGCCTTCCGGAATTCAATATATATGCCCATTTACTGTCACTAGGAAAATAAATAAATGTGAATATGCAAAACAATACGATTATTACACAAATAAGCTGCTGAGTGGTAGTTGTTTTAGATAAAACATGGACTTAAACGGATATGTAAGCTAAATATCAGACAAACTCTAAGTGCGACATAGAACAAAGAGAAAATGACACGGCTAAAAACTTTTTGCCACACAAGTTTGTAATGAATTTTATGATGATGGTGTATTTAAAATAGTTTGTTCAAATAACTGTGGTCGGTGTCATCTTATAATAATCAACTTAGATATAGGGTTATATATATGGGCCATTCCATCAATTGGCGATATGGTTTTGTACCCGTGGTTCTCCAATTTTGACCAAACTTTAGAAAATCATAATATAGACCAATAGAAGAATATCTGTTAACTTTTTAGTGGTCAAAGTTGCTCCATTGTTTTTTGGCGCGCATTTTAAATTGAGATCAAACAAAAAAATGACTTTTTCTTTTGTTTTTTAACGACCTCAAAATTGAGTGAAAAAAATTTTTAAGTTATCCAATTTTATGTAAAAAAATCTCAGCTTTCTGATAAAAATATTTTCAAACTCCAAAAAAATTTTGAAAATCCAAAAAAAACATTTTTTTTCCAAAAAAACTATTTTTCAAAATTGACCTTTCGATACGATTCCTCGTTAAATTTTACTTAAGAATCAGTGTTCAAAAGTATGGGACTCTGATCCCATGAACAGCAAAAAAAATTCAAATTTGTCGCTGTACCATTGTCGGACGGATGGATGAGTAAACTGTTTAGACCTTAAGACATCCGGAGTAACACGGAAAAAGAGAATTGCGCTACTACTCGTAATGTGTCGCCAACAATGGATCTTAATTTCCGATAAACCCTAACTAGGCATAAAATTTTCAGAGTTTAATATCATTTTCCAATCTTTAACCGTAACCCACCACATCTCTACCTCACCCTCCGACACCCAGGATCACAAATACTCGTACATAATCAAGACAAACTAGAACTTAACATTTTTGCTGTAAGGGCCTCGAGTTGAGATTATTTTTTTTGTTACTCACTGCGAACATTTTCCAGAAATTATTTTTGCAACCCGATTGCAATACTACAGTTGATAAATCCCGAAATACAAAAGGCATTATTTAAACTTAATTCCACTATTTTCATGTTTCAGGTACTGGATAACTTAAATATATCTTGAAAAATATACTGTTCAGCATTTAAAAATATAGAGCATATTTACAAATTAAAAAAGTCACACATAATTTGGTTGTTAACCACCAAATTCGCCTAGAATAAGCAACTAAAAACCAAGTGACGTTTGCACCACACATTTAATTAACCAATTATGTATGTAGGCGCCTGTAATGAAATGGTGGTTACATTCGAAAAGCATATAGTAGTGCCTAAAGCGGAGCTGTGTCGTTACGACACGTTTCGGCATCGAACTTGTGTTACGCATGGCAAAACATCATAAAGTTTAACACACTTTGAATGATTCGTGTAGGTGTGACCATATGGTTGCATTGTTTCAAACAAACAATTGTTTACCATAATACAAAACAAGTACATATTCTCATTGTGATTGCCAATCGCTATGCCTTTCACTCTGGCTTTATAGTTAGGTTAGTCTCTTCTTAACTAGCTAAACACCGATGTGCTAAGACAACAATATCTTGCCACAAAATTAACTATCGACGACACCGAGTTAAGAATATATGAGTTCATTGTCATATCATGCCTAAGCTGGCTGCGCAGTAAGGAGGAGCGGAGGTTTTGTAAACATTGCTTCAAATGTAGTAAGTAAGTTTATTAGTGATGATTAAGCGGAAAGATGCAGGAAAGTGATTTGTTTTAAAATAGACTTACAAACCCCACAAAGAGCAAACGTCAACACGCTGATAATTGGATTAGCACTAGCAAACGCAAATATGTACACCTGGAATATACATAAATATTTAATAGTAATGGGTGTGTTTTGCTTATGGAAATGTTTACTCGTAAAGTACGACAGCAACGTTTTTGCTTTGATAGTTCGTGTTACACACATCTTTTGGTTTTGTGGTAAAACATATGACGATTCAGGAATGTTATATAAGCCAATAAGTATGTGATCTTTTCTGAAGCGTGAAGTAAGCATTTGTTAACCAAATATTTTGGAGACTACATTTCACTGATACCGTAGGTATTGGGTTTCAGAAAATCTCAATGGTATATTAATATGACATATTATAATCATAAAAAAGAGTTAAAATAATTATTTCCGAATGAGAATACGCGACTGTGAGAATTTATCAAGCTAAAGGAGCATATGTATGTAATAAAATCTGAATATGGGGATATATTGTTGTATGTATTTTTTACACTTTCTTAGTAAGCAGATAAAACAAACATACTAACATAAGTACGTATGAAACTTATAAAAATAAGGATAACTCGAAAAAAAGAAAATACTTTTGTTACTAATGACTCAATCTCTCGAAAAATATTGGTGTGGTCCCACCAGCATTTATTTCAATACTATGCAGTATTTGAATTTAAATTAATATATTTTGAATTTTTGTTTGACAATACAGAGTTTCATACATTTTGTGAAGTTACAATAATAAATACAAGCTTGATTACCCTCTGATTATCTATTACCAAATATCTATCATCTAAACATTGTTTAATCAACTCTGCAACTCTAATAAATGTAACGTGGCCGCTTGTGTTGTCGAAGATAGATTACGGCCTTCCTATCTATGGTAATTGCGCGAAAAACCACATCAAAAAACTGTACTCTCCGTACCACATGGCAGTAAGCAGAAGCATTCGCGCATTTCCAAAATCGCCCACCAAATTCGTCCTACTGGAAGCCGGCTTACCCACAATCGAAGAGAGATTCGAACTGAACCTAATGAAACTTATACCTAAGCTTTTTACATGTTACAACAGTACTCTTTACGAAACAGTAAGATCGGACCTCCAAAGGGAAATTAACCCTGGACGCAAATCGACAATTTCACTGTGTATAGAACTCGCCAGAAAGCTTGGAATCACCGTGCCATTACTGCGGCAGGGTGAAGTATTTCCTACCTGGCAGATAAAACATACATCGTTCATTTTAAGCTTGGGGAAATTCAACAAAAGTCACACCAACCCCGTCATTTATCAACAACTCTTTACTGAGTCTACAACTTCTCTTCTCCCTGAATGAACTCTAATCTTCACGGACGGATCCAAAACCGAGACAAGTACATCATTCGCAGCTGTCGATGACAAAGGAGCAACAGTTAAAGTTGGAATCCTGCCAAGCTACGCCTCCGTTTACGCAGCAGAAGCCGCAGCGATCCTCAACGCTATTATTTTCGCTTCAAATTCCAAATGGAAAGCAATTATTTGTACAGATAGCAAATCAACTATATCAGCGGTCTTAAATGTTATGAATAAATCTAACATCATTTCTTACATCCGGAGCAAATTTGCTGAAAATAGCCCCAATATAAAACTAATGTGGATTCCTGGCCATGCCGGCATACACGGGAATGTACTGGCGGATAAACGCGCTGAACTAGCGGCTAGTGAACCGCTCGTTACGTTTGACTTCCTTGAGAATAGAGACTTATATAAGATGGCACACCAACACCAACTTAAGTCGCTAATGGAGAGTTGGAAACACATCCAGCACCAATACACTGTAAATAACCCAGATAGGAGAAAACCAACCTATCCACCTAACTGTCGATGTAACGATGTTAAATCATTTGTCCGCCTACGTTTAGGGCACACAAAAGCCACACATTCGTACTTCTTCAATCGGTCCAGTCCGCCTTACTGCCAACATTGCCCGTGGGCTTCACTAACAGTCCTGCTCGACATTTCACAGTAATCAGGAGGACTATCTTCGATAACCAAACACCTACAACACTTTTGAAAACTACGTCTCTCGAGAACGTTACAAATATATCAAAATATCTGTATAAATGCGGTCTAAAACATTTAATATGACATCCTACCTAGCTTAGACAAGAACTTTGTTTTTGTTTTACTTAAGCATGTATATAGATTTTATGAAGATTTTAAATATATAAAGCGTAGACAATAGAACTTAATTTTTAGTCATCTAGCCTTAGATCCACCAGCGAGCCGAAGGTCCTGGCAGCCAGTGCTCCTTTTTTCGTGTAAAAAATAATTGTATTATTTTTTTTTCACATTTATAAATAAAATAAATACCCTCTGAAGGTAATGTGTGGGCAACATTGGTAATCATTAGGGGTATTCAGACCGAAGCCTGTTAATTTGGTAATTCGTTATTTGATACTTCGTTAAAAGGCTTAACTGTGAACATACTTTTAGTTTTACCTTTGAAGTATGGAAAATTTTATTCCGAAACAGCTGACTCAATTTTATTAAAGAGTAAAAATGCCTCAACAAAGTGCAAAATCAAAAATTGTCAGCCATTTAATTGAAAATTATGTGGAGCTGATCAAATTTATTACTGGTAAGTACTTTAAATTGATGTACAGAGGAGCAGGAGAACAGCTGATGTGATATTACCGAGTAACGAATCAATTATCAAGCTTGCCAGATAGATAGTTCGTTACTCGGGAACCATAGTCTGTTAATTTCACAAAAACAAAATACATGTAAAAACCTACCGAATAACGATTAACGAATTAACAAGGCTGGTCTGAATACCCCTATTGTATAACATGTATACATATACATAGTAAACAACAAAGGTATGTGGCTATGGCGACATGATGACATTTATAATCAAGTAACACCTTCACCTTATGATAGCTTAGCAGAGTTGCTAATTTTATTATTTGCACTTATCCCTTATAGCATTTCTTGGCTGCCTGTTGGTTCAACTAATTAACACAAACGACGAGATATTTTACGATAATAGCCATAATTTGAATGTATGTATATTATCTTGCTGTCTAACAAACTTTTTTCTGACAATTCTTGTATGTACTATAGTATGTTCAAAATAACTTGGTAAGTATATCAAAATTAAAGAACTGCGTATTTGTACAATTATGTAATAATTTAAGGAAAATTGCAACTCACTTTCATATATAAATTATAACTTATGAATAAAGTCAATAAGAACCTCATCAAAGGGGCGTAAATCGTACTTGATGTGTTTATAGTAAATTAAAAGTTTTTGACTAACTTGATTTATGCTGTCAAATGCAAACGCATATTGATATTAAATTAAGGAGTTAGTAGGGAAACCTTTTTACAAGTTTTTTTTTTATTTTTTTTTTTTTTTGAATTTCCTGTTCCCTTATACCTCTCAAACTTTAAACGCGTTTCTCTCAAAACCTACTTTTTTAAACTGGTGGACATGACTCCGGCCGAACTACTTAACCGATTTGCTTAATTTTTCCCAATATTCTTTATAATTTATTGACAATGTTATGACAAAATTTATGTAAAAGAACGTTATAAAAATCAAAAAAAAAAAAGTTAATTACTTTTTTATTTATCAACATTTTTTCATGATTCTAGTAGAGACGATAACCATTCACGTACTTTTTAATTATAAATTGGGGTTTTGTGTTTCAGGTGATCCAAACGCATCTCATTCACCCAGCCATTTCTCCGACAGATGTCATCAAAAATTCCAAAACAAATTTGTTTATACACTCCACGGTATGCCTCATGTATGGGAAAAAAGTTCTATTATAGAATAAAAATTTCTAAAAAAAACAAATGTCAGAAAAATAGGCCAGATTACCCTACTGACCCCTAAAATCGCTTTATAGCTCTTCCAAACACGAGTATATCTTTGATTTATAGTACGAATAGCAATAACAATTAAAATATATCAAAGACAAATTTCTATACCTAAGCTCCACATTAAAACACAATAGTGCACTTACTAATAATTTGCGGTACAGGAGTAGTTAGAGTCATTGGGAGCCGCCGCGACCTCTCGCACAAATAGGTTTAATGCAAATGTCTCACAAAAGGGTTATGTTTGATTTACCAAACATGTCCAACATGAATACTTTTGGCACTTCTGACGACGGTACGAAAATATTTGGAATCGTTGTGAGTTTTCTTAATAAACTATGAGTTTTTCCTGGTATAAACATATTGTAATATGAAAACGGATAAAATAGATGTACATATGTCCATATACCCGACATAAGAATTGCAAACTTCCGCTAAATCTTCTATCGGTTAGAGCTTAGCGCTGAATATAAATGAAATTTTATCAAAATCTGATATACTTTATTTGATCAATTCCGATCCTCTTGTTGATGTCTTCCTCTTATAAGCAGTTTTATAAATTTAGCACCTTTCAATTATTAATCTCTTTTGAACATTTTTCTTTAAGACGAACTGTTTTTAATACCTGAAATTATGGATCTGACTTTGATCTTTGCAAATTCCGACAGTATAAAATATTCTGTTACACCCGAACTTAGCACTTCCTTACTTGTTTTTCTTAAAATCTGTTTACGCTTGCAACTAAAGCAACTAAAAATTTACGCATCACGCTTTTAATTTAATTGAATAGAATCAAATCAAGCTATGTACATCAGGTTTACATACATTTGCGTTAATTGGCTTTTACCATAACTCCTACTCCACGAAATTTCAAAGAAACATTTACATACATACAATATAATGCAATTAACTCATTACTAAGTTCGTGCGTAACCTTTTATCATATAATATCAATCAAAACCAATTCATTTCATAAAAGTGTGTTAAAAGCTTCAATAATTGCATTATGATATATACTTTTTAAAATTTGTACACACGTAGGCGCATTTATATATACATATCTATCTCTACAATCACGTTTAAGGTGAAACGTTTCAAGGGTGGAAGAAATTGAAAATATGTATGTTCTTCAGTACATTTATCATTAGCTGTAAGATGTATCTAGAGTTCACAGGTCTCCAATAAAAGTATAATGACTCACAGACATACTACTATCCGAAAACGATATCTTCTGAATTTTAAATATATATCTCACTTATTAACTGATATTTTTAAGAAAAAGTCAACTATAGGTACTGGGTCCCGGTTTATTAATTGCTTTTTCATTTGTACACACGAAAAGAAAGAATCAGATGAAACTTAAAATTGTGTGAATAAGGCATGGTTGTAGACTAGGTGTTACCCCGCCCACTTGCTACCTGCTGCTACAGAGTTCAAGGAGTGTTCAAAATTTTATTTTATTCCAAATAGTCTCCGTCAGCTTCAATACAGCTTTTTGCATGGTACAAAAGCATGTCGAAAGGGTGTTTTAACTCGTTGGCCGGTATAGCCGTCAGTATGCCTTTTGATTGTCCTCTACGTCTGCATAACGCTTCCTTTCACGGGCAAATGCATTTTTCTGAAAATGAAGAAGTCGCACGGTGTCATATCAGGTGAACACCGGGAGTGTTTATTGGTTAAATTGTTATTTTTGGTCAAATAATCGGTCATAATCGTCGATCGATGAGACGGCGGATTATCGTGCAACAGCATTTTCTTCATTTTTGACTTGATTGGCCCACATGTTGATCGTCATTTATGTCCTCACGACCACTTTCAAAACGTTGAAACCACTCGAGCGCTCTGCTACGGAATAGGTAATCATCGCCGAAAACTTGTGTCATCAATTGCAAAAACTTTTACTAATTTTAAAACAAAATTTAATGTTGATTTTTTATTTTTTTTTATTTTTTGCACCGATAACACAAACATACTGACACTTAAAACACAATAACTTCACTTCCAATCTATGAAATGTCATGAAATTCTCACTGGACAATCAATAAAGATTGCAAAGATAGCAGATTCTAATGCGCCAGTCGACATATAGATGACGCCACCAGGGCGCGCTGGATTCTAGGATTAGTTCTCTATAATATGTTTGTTCACCTAACGGTTGTACATAACGCATAAATCTAACTAATTGATATAGATACAGGGTTAAATTTGAATGTACATGTATATAGCAAATGGTCGGAATGATAAGGTGAGTTGAAATTCGAGTGATTGTCTGTCCGTTGAATGGTCCATCCGACCGTGCAAGCTGTAATTTAAGCAAAAATAGAGTTATCTTGAAAAAATTTCGTCTCTGGTAAAAAAAATAAGACGGAGTCTTAGATAGGCGTTATGGGATCACTGTCACGCCCACAAATGCTATTAACAGAAAACTTATAAAATGCAATAACTAAGCACTTAATTAAAATATAAACCTCTACCTTGGCACACGGAGTCTCAGTAGCAAGAAGCAGCTGTGGGCACAAACTTTTGGAAAAATGGGCTTGGCCACACCCTCTAAAAAGTTTATTGCCTATATCTCCTAAACTGCTAAATTTACAACAACTAAATTTATCTACCGCAAATAATGTAAGAATTCCTACCGACGCATCAGCGTTACAATGGATGAAATTAAAGATAAACCCGCTAACGGAAGATACTTCCGAGATGGTATGAAAGGGTTTAATGGGAGCCAGTGTGAAAATTGGACAATAGGCATAGCATTACTCACCTGTTGGTAAAATAACCCGAGATATGACCTTACCGGTCTCGACAAAATTTTTACGTGGCATTCTTCTTATGGTCCTATATAACAGTACGAAAATATACTGCAACGGACAACCACGCCTACTTCCCATGTAGCACAATTTTAAATTCCACTTGATTAGTTGAGTTTCCAGTACACAAATTAAGAAACAATTAATATAACGGGATACAACTTTGCACGAAAAATGTCTTTAGTGTGTGTCACCTTATGACCAAAAATTCTTTCAAACCAATAACATAACTCCTAGGTACCAAATATTTAGAACCCGGTACCGATAGTTGACTTTTGATCAAATATGTTGGGTCATTTTGCTATATATATAACTGAAATTAAGGGATAATCATTTTCTTATAATGTCTGTATATCAAAAATGGGTTGAATCGGACAAATACTTGTCTTAGCTTAGATTTTCGAATTTCCGGGTGACTATGTATTGCATATACCGACCAAAAGTGATACCAATGAAAATAAGAGAGCGTGTTTTACTCTTGACGGTGTGTCTTTGTGTATAAAATAGATAAATTTCAGTGAAAACTTGGTATAGCCTCTATATAACTAATATCAGGATTTTTGAACATCCGGCTGACTTTACTCTACATGTTTAGTTTTACACCTTACAGTTGCCTGGCTTTGATTTTTGTAAATTCCAAGAATGTGAAATGTTCGGTTGCACCCCAACTTAGACCTTCCCTACTTGCTTTTATTGTGGAATTTAAAATTTTATAACTATGATTCTATATACGTAGCAACAATTCGTGTTGGTTCGGGCAATTATGCTTAATTCTGTTTTGCGCCCGCTAAAAGCTTTGTATTATAATTTTTAATTAGCCCACACTGCCGTCATAAGCAGACGTCGCTAAGCTAAAATAATGCACATTTTTAATTTGTTACATCTGGTTGGTCTTGCTTTCTGAGTGCAATGTTTTGCAGAAAGCTTTACGGAAGTAGAGATCAAAGTTAGTTCCCTTGACAATATTATGTATGGCTAAATTTTAAAACGTAACCTGCCAACGATTTGCATAAAAGAAGAAAAGTATTTCTACTTCTTTTTAACCTCGTTGTTTGTTTTTTGAAGGCATTTTTGCAAAGTCTTATCCTTTATATTTTAAGTTGTTCAATTTAATTACAAAAATGGATACATTTACTACACTTAGTGTGAAACATAACAATATACTTGTACAATGTACATACAGCATGACAATACTGAAACTTATTATAATAATACATAATATAATTGAGACAAAATTCAAATGTAAAATGAAATTAGTACATGAATAAATGGCATACAAAAATGAATATAATAAACTGCTAAAGGCACATTTCATAGATTAAATTCCATCGATTTACCTTTATGTTAGCAAAATTGTTTACATGTTGTACGACGTTTTCATTTAGACATTATTTAAGAATGTTAAAAGAATGTCTTCCAATAATTCTTTGTCTATACTTGCTGTTAAGTCTGAGAAAATAAATTTTAAAGTCGGAAATGCTCTTTCGACCGACGTTTAAGTTGCAGGAACAGCTAGGAGAATTTCAGCCAAACTGTTTAACTCTATCTCAGGATAACTTTGCCAAAATTGCAAAACATTTCCTTTTGGTGATAGGGGTTTGATATTGTCAAAACAATAAATCATGTCTACAATTGTTTTTTTATTTGGTAAAGTTTCCACTGATTCCTATCAAAACGACTAACGCAGTCCACATTTATGGAAAGTAGGCTGCCGTAAGAAAATACAATAAACAAACAAACATAAATACTGTATATTATTATATAGAAAGTTTCACATAATGCAAGGCCTTTTTTAAATTCCTTCTTTTATATTTTGGCGGTTGATAGAAATACCAACAACTTTGTAGAAAGGATCAATTATTTTGCGGAATCTTTTGTCCTATACCAGTTGGTTGGAATACTTCTCGCGTTTTTTATCGAAATTTCGACAACGATTT